>CM031580.1:14922415-14975415 GCA_018467065.1 Ephestia elutella | reverse complement strand
TCCGAGTGTAGAATAGAATAAGTAACGTGTGCCGGTTGTAAAGTACAGTGCGTTTCTGAATATACTAAAATAATCAACATAATACTATAAAGTGAATTTATAGTGATGCTTATAGCTCACCCTACTTGATTTATTGGAATTATATAATAAAAATCGTTGTCAGTAAAATATGTATTAATAAAATGGTCTATAACGTTATTGAAAATCAAGTAGGGTGACAACAATTTTCTGGTACAAACAAGATTAGAGCGTGGAAGCGTCACAACAGCACGCAACGCTGTCATTCGCCAATAAGACGCAAGAATGGTCCGTTACAAGAATATCAGCTAAACATTTAAAAATAACTTTAGAATTTTACTCCACACTAAGGAAAGCATAGAGCGCGACTCACGAGTGCAGTATTCATCGATGTTTCGATAATAATTGTACTTTTGCAGTTAAAATGCTGTTCGTTATAATTATAATAATGAGTAAGTGAGATTTGTCAACTAGCGCGCATACTGCGTTCGCGCGTCGCGGCCTTAAGATAATAAAAAAAATTAAAATTAACAACAATATTATGAGCAAACTACTATTTGAATACTTGAGCTAAGTACCAGAGCAGCTTGGATAGAACAACGACCTTCGCGGCGGCTGTTTTCAAAATAAATGGCTCCCATTTGTACGATCAATAGTTTGTTGTGATGTCCGAGATCCACGCGGATTATCTAAGAACATTAGTCGTTTAATGGCATAGACATCGACTTTGGCATTCAAGTGTTATGGAATAATTGAGAAACAACGTGATTTATATAACGTACCTGACAAGAAAAAGCAATCAACTCAAGTTAAACGTTAAATTCGGGTAAACTTCATGAAAACCAAAAATAAATATATAAAATTATGTACACATATGTTGGTATATATATAAAATGCTGATTGATGACATAACACTTACAATAAAAGTAAAACATAGCTAAGCTCATTAATGATTATACAAGGCGAGGGCCCAGGCCCCGCTGCTCGCCTATATTGTCTACGATAGTCACGTGCGAGCGACGAGCGGTGCCTAGCGCACAATTCATTATCATAAACTTTTGAAGGAAACGATTACACCTGCCATCGGTTACGGTAACGTACCACAGTTCATTGAGGCACAATCATTGGTTTATTTTAATTGCTTTTCTTTTTTTCTTTTTTTTATATTTTTTATTTTTCTTACATTTACACCTATGATAATTATTATAATTACTTTTAGGTACGTAAATTTATTCTAAATAACAGAAACAAGTCACGAAAAAATGTTAAAAGTGAAGCATGAAGCGTATTTAAATCTTTTATGAATATAAATTTCACAATATATACATATTACAGAATAGACGTAGGATATAAATATACAACAACATAATAATAACACAGACTAAATTGCACGTGGCGCAACTGTGTGCAGGAAATGATGCAGTCATTGAACCGAGAGGAGATTCAGAAAACGCGGCGGCGCGAGGACGCCGCCTCTCACAACCTTGCTGTCCGTCCGGCCGAGGCCCGGAGCGGCTGCGTCTGCGCAAGCTACCGCTAGCGTCCGTCTCGCACTCTTGTAACAAACCAGCTCTAACGCAAGCACTCGCGTGAAACGCAAGCACTCGCGTGAAACGCAAGCACTCGCGTGAAAGGCAAGCACTCGCGTGAAACGCAAGCACTCGCGTGAAACGCAAGCACTCGCGTGAAACGCAAGCACTCCCGTGAAACGCAAGCATTCGTGTGAATCGCAAGCGCCGAGGTAAAAACTCGTGCAAGACGCAAGCGCTAACGTACGCGGACGCTCGCCGCTCCTAACAAGACCTAACACCACTATACCACAACGCCTAAACATTATGTCCATTTTACAATAATATACCCATTATTTAAGTACTGTTTACATTAACTGACTAAAAATTTTCAAGGCATGACTTCTTTCGTCTTTATTCTATTGGACAACATATTCTACAGGGCACTGGATCATTATACTTTCCGTTTACTCGGCTTGTCTAACTTTAAAAATGGAAAATTTATATAAAAATTAAATTATATTTATTGCTGCATTAAATTCACATTACCAGTTAACTACAGAAATCGAGGCATTTAGAAATATCGGTGTAGAGGTGGACAGAACAATATCATTTTAAAAATAACATTTTTTTTTTTCATTTTATATATTTTTTTTTACTTAAACAGGTAAAAAGAAACACCCTCACATAAATTGAGCTCGACAACAATAGAATTGACATTGCCTGTTTCTTTGCGTGCGCTATTGTTGTATAGACGTAACACGAATGATATAGGAACATCAGATCAAAAACCCGTACCGCGAAACTAATTTCAATAATTTGGAAGAAACGCCATTAAGCACAGATGCAATGCTGTTCCTGACATCTATCTTTGATACACACTCTTTGGCAATCTAACATCAATAATTATTATGGCCCCGTCGAAAGGCGAAATTAAGTTGGTGTGATTACATATTGTGCCATTTCGCTATTGTGATACGAAATTTGGTATAGAAAAAGTAAAGTCCCGCGTTGAACAAAATCGTGGTTAACGTACTTCATGCTAAGGCAACGGAGAACATGCAATTCATGTAAATAGAATAAACTCGGTCCCTATTAATAAGGTAGTAATGACAAATGCTAATTTTGTTTCTAAATGAACACATCATACATCGAAACATTTAGTTAACACTAGAACTACTACAGGTCCGAAGCGATCAGAGTCCATAACGCACGAATATATCCAACATCGCGATCCTAACTTAATCCATTAGTTTGTGAAGAGTTCCGAGCGCGAGGCCCGGCAAGGTACAGCGATTACTTACACCTAACTTAGCACTAAATCGTTATGTTTAATCGTAAGATCACTGGAAGATGCATGAAATACAGATACAATGTACATTATATAATTATAGTCATTCGCTTTTGTGATCGATCGCGGTGACCGGGTCGCGGCGACCGAACGCGGCTCCGTGACTGAAGTCTCGTCAGGGCAGGGTCTGGCTTCCCAGCTGACCCAATATATTGGTAATGATATAGTTTGGCAGAGTATCTCTGTGGCACACCATTAATAAATTAAAAAGTAAATAAAAATGTAAATAAACTTTCGAACATTTAACGTGCGATCGTTGCCGTAAATATCAGCAGTATGCTTATAGAAACCTATGATAGGGCTTAAATCTAACTTATATCTACAATGATGTAATACCGACACAGATCCTACGGCTACAAGTATATTATTAACAGAATATCTAAAGCATATGTCACTTTGAATAACGTTCAAATTGAGCCTATAGAAAATACCACAAATCTTTTATTAAATAGATATTGATATGGCTAAATTTAAGTTAGAACTTTATTCTTACCTATACACAAAAGTGTAATATTTTAAATTACTGTCATAGTACTTTTATTATAACACTTCTCACAAATGTATGTAATATAAAATGATAAAACAATTTTCAATTTAATATATTAGGTTACCCTTATATTAATCGTATATTCTAGATAATCGATTCATATATTAAACATAAAGTGGCACTTGAATCACAAATACTGGAAATAATTTGGGGAAATTTCAGGTCGGCGGGGGCGGCCGGCGCGCGCTCAACAAAATAGATTATCCTTACTTTAGGCAAGATACTACATCACAGGGGCCGCCCGCCGCCACTATACTCATTTCCATCTCAGACTATACGGCTTAAAAGGAATTTACCACTACAAGAATGCACTTCGAATCTCATAATTTCAAAATTTTGTTAACTTTATAAAAATTACAAACTAATTATAAAACGTTTGTTAGTGAAATGCACTTACACGTTTATTGCTGGATAAAAATATCACTATTGGAAACCGAAAGCTTAACGCGAGTGAGAATTCAAAAATAGAAATAAATAATTAAAATACGTTCAGTATGGATAAAACGAGAAAAAAATAAAAAAAAAAAACGAACACGAAAGAAACTCGGAACGCAACAGCTCGCCGGGCGAAACAGCAACAGCCCGGGAGCGCAACAAAATAAATACACACTAAAATAAGGCCACGGGACGAGTGACTGAGGTAGCCCGCGACGCAATACTCTAACGACCTACATTATTTGGTAGATACAGGAGCTCTCGAGCCGACGATGATATCTACGGCGCGGCGGCGAAGCGGGTCTCACTCGGCGACCCCGCCGCGACCACTCATATAGCTGTCGATACATTATATGTCTGCTTGTATATGTATAATTCTTATGTACACTAAAATATTCTACATGAACACTTACAACACAGTAGATAATAGTATTGTGGACAGTTGGCTACCGCGGCCGCGCCGCTCTGAAGGCAGGCCGGCGCGGCCGGCACGATCTGACTAGTAGGCGAATTAAATTAGTCTGCCCCGAGGGGCGTAAAGCGTAATTACAAATATACACCGGGCCTCGCTAGGGGCCGAGCGAACTCCGCACGAGTAAGAATCAGCGTGGCGCCCACTCGTCAACATCGAGATCTAATCCCAAAGCTTAAGTCGGAGAGCGCAACTCGATCAGAATTTCAGTCCACATGACAGTCTTTGACGCTCCGACTCAACATAACCAACGAGTGCGCGCCACGAGTTTAAACACACATTAATTAATAGTCCTCGCACGTTTACCGCTTGCGTCCGCCGTGGGTTTTCGGTCCCCTTAGATGGACTCCCCTCCGAGGAGGTCGGGGGGGAGGAAGGAGTTGAGGGAGGAGGGCGTGGCCCGCTGGTCGTGGTCGGGCCACAACGCGGGGAAGGCCCAGTCCTTGCCGCCGGCCCGCCAGCCGCCGCCGCCGCCGTTGCCGAGGTGCTGAAGTATCATCTGCACTTCAGACTCGGCGGGCGACTCCGCGAAGATCGTTGTGTTGCTCAGCACGCAGTTGTTCAGGGCCATTTGAGCCTGCAAATAGATGTCACGCTGTTGATAGATGGCGGTAGTTGTAAAGTCATGCTAAATGCCTGGGCAACTTGAGGAAAATCTGACACCAGTGTAATCTATAACACACTCGATAAAAAAGAAACAAAAAAAGAACAAGACTGGTTATGTTGTGATCTTTAAATGACGATTCGAGTGAATCAGCAGTACGCCGCCTATTCAGGATTGATAAGTTTAAAAGGACACCACCACTAATAGTTGTACTAAAGATAGTAAGTAGAAGGTATTTTACATTTGATGCAGAGTTAACGCCACCTACAAAGCATACCGTAGCAACGAAAATTGATGAACTTAAATCGAAACAGATTCCAAAGAAAAACAAGTTCTTGGGCTTACCTTAGCGGCTTCCTCGCGAGTGGAGTAGCGGGCGAGGGCGAAGCCCTGGTTCAGATACAAATGGAAGTTCTGGAGGGGGCCGTGCTGCACGCACAGCGTCTTCAATGTAGACCCGTCGATCTAAAAGATAAATGTACTATTAGTAAACTTGTGGAGACATCAACCGCGTATTCGAACAACACTAGCTATAACAGTTCATACAGCATCAAGTTAGTTCATATTGCCTAAGACAGATGGCGCTTTGACGGACTAAATCGCGGTATTGATATTTTCAACATTATCCTAAAACTTCCTAACTAATACTATAAATGCGAAAGTGAGTTTGTTTGTTGGTTTGTTTATTTGTTTGTTTGTTACCTCTTCACGCTTCGTCTACTGAACCAATCTTCCTGAAATTTCGCATACACATAGCTGGAATACGGAGAAGGACATAGAGTACCTTTCATCCCGGGAAAAAGCACTGTTCCCGTGGGAAATTCACGCGGGCGAAGCCGCGGGCAAAAGCTAGTTAGACATAAATACAACTTCCGACATGCATGACATGGTCGGAGTTGCGGTTCCCCAAGCATAACAGCCAGCTAGGCAGGAAGATCTTCCCTTTGTCGCGGTTGAACGCATCACTCCTGCTATAAAACAGGAAGCCGAAGTCCGAGCAGAGTTCTTGACCTGCAAATGCTTGAGGCTAAAGGCACACCTGCGTACACCTTGCGTAGCAAAGCGAAGATTCCCTTCCAGGTTTCCACCAAATCACAACCGACTGCTCTGCTATTTAGATGACATAATCTACAGTCCCAAAACTTCGCCTCAACGCGACATCTAGCAGGTGGTCGCAACTCCAAAGAAAAAAAATGATATCTGAAAAGGGGTAGCATTTTGATGGCCGACTATTTCTCTCATTCATACTTGCAGTTCCTCGCATAAGTGTATCTCTATCGGTACATCCGTTTTGACATTTATATCGGACACTCTTTTGTATGGGTGTCAAGACAAGACAAGAATACTTTATTAGCACACAAGATTACATTTTTAGATACATAAAGTAACTTAAAAGTAAAAAAAAGAAGGTAGATGCGCAAAAAGCGGCCTAATCGCTGAAAGCAATTTCTTCCAGGCAACCAATTGAGAAATTGCTGTAGACGAAATATATGTTGTGCGGGTCCTGTCTCTCAAAACAAAGTGATTACATTCTCTTTGACATCTAGCTGCATTATGTAAGATATTAGATACTCTACATTAGGGCACGCGCTGCGGCGGCGCGTGGTGCTGCGGCCACGCCTTGTTGAGAGAACTGGTGAGGAGGAGGGAGCACCAACCTGAGCGGTGAGGTTCTTGAGCAGCAGCCAGGTGGAGGCCTGCCAGGTGGGCACGCGCTGCGGCGGCGCGTGGTGCTGCGGCCACGCCTTGTTGAGAGAACTGGTGAGGAGGGAGCACCAACCTGAGCGGTGAGGTTCTTGAGCAGCAGCCAGGTGGAGGCCTGCCAGGTGGGCACGCGCTGCGGCGGCGCGTGGTGCTGCGGCCACGCCTTGTTGAGGCCGGGCGGCGCCGGCCGCGGCTTGGCGCCGCCCCACGCGTCCGCCGGCGGCTTCAGTGCTGCGCCTGCGCCTACTGCTGCGCCGGGACCTGGGGAGGAGGATATAAATTAGTACGAAACTCAAGAATGTATAAAGTTTATGACGTCACTGATAGAAGATTTTATTATTATTATTACTAGTTGGGGACGCCAGCGCAAGCACTAGACGGTTGATCAGTCCTCTCATACTGAGACCTTTTCTCCCAAGAATATACAAATGGACGACCGAAGATACGAATGGACTCAGAAAATCGTAAATATTCACTGAACTTTAATCAAACCCTGGAGCTGAGTATAAAACGCTCGGCACCACCTCCCCTGGAGTCACGTGCTCTCACCTGCACTAGTAGCGGGCGGTGCGTAGCTCCAGGTGGAGGAGGAGAGCAGACGCTCGCCAGGGGCGAGGTGCTGCGCCCAGCATGTCCGAGTCCTTGATGGCGGCCAGCGACAGCGGCGAGCGCACCACCGAGCCTGGAGTCACGTGCTCTCACCTGCACTAGTAGCGGGCGGTGCGTAGCTCCAGGTGGAGGAGGAGAGCAGACGCTCGCCAGGGGGCGAGGCCTTGCCGCCCAGCATGTCCGAGTCCTTGATGGCGGCCAGCGACAGCGGCGAGCGCACCACCGAGCCTGGAGTCACCGCGGGTGCTCTCACCTGCACTAGTAGCGGGCGGTGCGTAGCTCCAGGTGGAGGAGGAGAGCAGACGCTCGCCAGGGGGCGAGGCCTTGCCGCCCAGCATGTCCGAGTCCTTGATGGCGGCCAGCGACAGCGGCGAGCGCACCACCTCCCCCGGCGGCTTCACCGCGGGTGCTCTCACCTGCACTAGTAGCGGGCGGTGCGTAGCTCCAGGTGGAGGAGGAGAGCAGACGCTCGCCAGGGGGCGAGGCCTTGCCGCCCAGCATGTCCGAGTCCTTGATGGCGGCCAGCGACAGCGGCGAGCGCACCACCGAGCCTGGAGTCACCGCGGGTGCTCTCACCTGCACTAGTAGCGGGCGGTGCGTAGCTCCAGGTGGAGGAGGAGAGCAGACGCTCGCCAGGGGGCGAGGCCTTGCCGCCCAGCATGTCCGAGTCCTTGATGGCGGCCAGCGACAGCGGCGAGCGCACCACCTCCCTGGGGTCACCGCGGGTGCTCTCACCTGCACTAGTAGCGGGCGGTGCGTAGCTCCAGGTGGAGGAGGAGAGCAGACGCTCGCCAGGGGGCGAGGCCTTGCCGCCCAGCATGTCCGAGTCCTTGATGGCGGCCAGCGACAGCGGCGAGCGCACCACCTCCCCTGGAGTCACCGCGGGTGCTCTCACCTGCACTAGTAGCGGGCGGTGCGTAGCTCCAGGTGGAGGAGGAGAGCAGACGCTCGCCAGGGGGCGAGGCCTTGCCGCCCAGCATGTCCGAGTCCTTGATGGCGGCCAGCGACAGCGGCGAGCGCACCACCGAGCCTGGTGTCATCGCGGGGTCGTCCTCAGCGCTCTTCATCTGGTTGCCCTGTATGGTATAGTTTCTTTATTTTTTTCTAAATGATCTTAGGCGAATTAGAATGGTTTTATAGAAGAAATTTTTTTTTAACATTTCTTTAAAAACTTGAGACTTTTGACTCAGACTGACCTTGACAAACACATCATTATCTACTCAAAACACATCATTACTAAATGCACAAAATCCTACATAATATTTTTGGAAGGAAAATCATTTAGTAACTCCATTTAAAATTAAATATGCCCCTTTATAAGCGTCCAATGAAAGCTATCTCATCACTGACAAAATTACATATTTACACATAAAAAAAACAAAAATGCAGCCTTTTTCTATCAGTACCCACCTTCCAGGGCTTGCCGGGCTCGAACTCAGGCACCAGATCGTACACGGGCTGGTGCGCGGGGTGCGCGGGCCACGCGTCCTTGCCGTCCGCCACGTCCGCGCCGCTGTCGCCCCAGCCCTCGCCGCGACCCACTCCCCACGTGCTATCACAACAGTTTTGTTATGTTAACTCCATCTTTTATTGTCCTATTATGTTAACAATCTTCACAGTACTTTTTATTGAATTTTGTTGAAAATAAATCGAATATAAGTTTAAAAATCAAATATTAGTTCAAACCTAAACATTCTAAAATAAAACATTTATTAACAACGAAAGTAATTTACTAAAAAGTGTATTTTAATTTATATTGTTGTAAAATCATAAAAAGACATGGTAAGATTGTTTACTTATTAGGACAATCCTACTTATACTATTACTTTACTAATATTACAAATGCGAAAGTTTGGATGTGAGTTTGTGAGGATGTTTGTTACTCAATCACGCAAAATCTATTGGACGTATTTCGATGAAATTTGGTATACGGGTAGAAAAATACCAGGAATAGCACATAGGGAACTTTTTATCCCGAAATTCCCACGGGAGCGAAGCCCCGGGGCGCAGCTAGTTATGAATAAACGGACTTTAAGCTGCTTGATTTTGATCAGTTGAGAGTAGTGCAAACCAGATTGTAGCATCGATAGTGTAGTCACAATTCAATAGTATCGAAACGCAATATGTTTATAGTTTATTATCGATACTATCAAATCATTGCAAGAAGGGGGAAGTTTGCTCTGGCGTTAATTATGAACGGACTTCACAATCATATTTGGAAGGAATATTGTGCGTCAGATTCTCCACAATTTGTTGTAAAAAAAAAACAAAACTGGGAAAAAAAGGGGGAAGTATGTTGCAGCGCTACGATAAGGAGACCAGCTCCGCCCGCGAGTTGTATTGTTCACAGAATCACTAGTTATTTATTTTTATCCCGAGAAACAGATGACATTATTATTCACCCAAAGTGACATTGTCACGTGCAAGGTCACTTTCGCGTGCCTTATATTCTTAATTTAATTACATTGTTACTAGATATTTTATGACCTACAATATCTATTAAGGAATGAATTTTATTTTTTTAATGACAATGTACTTTACGACAGTAGTTTAAGATCAGTCAGAAAAATTGACATTTTTAATGTTACAAAATAAGAATGTAAACATGTTTCAAAATTATTTCATTCATGTTTCATCGTTTTGTTGAACCTTTGCACAGAGGTCAAACTATATTTTACAAACTGATATTTTGGAAACAATATACACTGGTAGTACATTCGAGGCTATATTCAGATATTCATCAGACATACAACAAGCACGTGTGCGAGTGTGAATCAAAGTAATTTGGTGTACAAATTAGAGCCTAACCACGTGTTTTCGTTGCCATGTGGTCGTGATAGGCGCAAACTTTTCGCGTAAGCGAAAGTGTATTTTTTTTTTTTTTTGGCTAAAGTCAGCGTGCCGCCATAATCCTAATCCTAACTAATATTATAAATGCGAAAGTGAGTTTGTTTGTTTATTTGTTTGTTTGTTACCTCTTCACGCTTCATCTACTGAACCAATCTTCCTGAAATTTTCCATACACATAGTTAGAAGTACGGAGAAGGACATAGGGTACCTTTCATCCCGGGAAAAAGCATTGTTCCCGTGGGTAATTCACGCGGGCAAAGTCGCGGGCAAAGCCGCGGGCAAAAGCTAGTATACAATATATGTACTCCTATTTGCACAACTTGTCGTTAAGCATGCAAATGAATATTCGTAAAAAATATTTTTTTAAACAGAACAATTCTAAATAAATATGAGCAAGTGTTTACAAAGATATACCTAAATAACTATGGCAGAAAACCATTGCCATTTTACGCAACCACGTCAATATCTCTGGTGCTAACAATGATATTGCTTACCATAAATTTAGAAAAAAAATCATACAAGACATTTTTTCTATACATACATATTATCACGCCTTTTTCCCGTGGGTGTAGGCAGAGACTAGCAACTTCCACTTGCTACGATCCTTACAGATCTCTCTTGCTTCCTCTACACTCATCACTCTCCATACATGCTATCCGGTTATGGGGGCTCCTAATATCTCCCTTTTTAGGAGGTCCGCAATCTGGTCGGAGTGCGTGATTTTTTTCTATGTCTGGTGCTAACAATGATCAATTCAATTCAATTTATTCATAAAACAATATAAATTGTATGCGAATTACATTTAATTACATTAATACACCCAATGACATTCCAATTACACCACAAATTATTAAACAAATAATGTCATCTTAAAAAAGTAAAGAAAAAAAAAACAGTTAACAGTTAACTCAATTGCACTCCTAAAAATCATTTACTGCATAACAACATTTCTCCAGTAACAGCTCTCTTAGTCTTTTCTTAAATATTGATAATTTTCTAATACTCTTTAGCTCCCTTGGCAACTTATTAAATAACAATACTGTTTGGTTGCGCGGACAATGTTTTACAATATTAAGCCTTGGTGTTGATCGCGGGTCTACTGGAAGAAATTTCTATAGAAATAAGTAGTACCTTTGTACTTAGTTTACCTATGTTTTATGTTTCCTTTGTATGTATTTGTTGTGTACAAAAATTAATAAATAAATGATATACTCACGAGTCAGGTTGCAGACCAAGCTGGTTTAGCTGCGGGCTGGTGGTAGACTTGGCTGTGCCTGGTGCGCGGCTGAACTCCGAGCCTTCACCGTCCTTGTCCAGCGAGGGCAGCTTCCACTGGTTCAGGCGGGACTGTTGGTTACCGCTGGCTCCGTAGGCCTAGGGAGTTATTATTGCGTTTAAGGATCATTTAGACGGTGCAAGTTTCTTGCCTGTTCCATACAATTAAATTGAAGCAAGTAAATACTTGCATGGTCTAAACAAAAATTGCTTGCAATTATTGTTATTGCATGCAATTATTGCTCTTGTATGTACAATAAACTTGCACCGACTAAATGGGCATTTAGTCTCGAGGAACTACTACTCTCTGTTTGGTCTAATGGTTGACTGGTAGAGAATGCCTTATGGCGTTAAGTCCACCATTTGTACATATTTTTAAATTTTGTGCAATAAAGTTTTAAATAAATAAATAAACTGGGTGAAATGGTCGCGGAATGAGGACTGATCACCCGTTTGGTGCTTGCGTTACGTCCACATTTTTTTTTTTTATATTTAATCCATTGTCATTAATTTTACCAAACTTGAATGAACTTTGTTAAAGTGCTTTTAACATGTAGTCATGATTATATTAATCCAATTAAATAATGAAAATCTGTGTTTCCATTAGGAATAACAAATATATTTTAAAGTTCTTCTTATTTGAGCCGCGCTCTTGTCGGTGAAGTATAATGTATATTTTAAAGTAATAATATTTAAATTAAATTGTCAATATTTTATCGTTATTCAACTGAGACAGGGGTTTTACTTTTTTAAATCAGAAATAAGGAGGAGCTAATATCCTTCTTATTTCTGATTATGAATATTTCTGTTACTATTAACATTTGACCTATTTTTATTATATTTACTAACCGCTTGCGATTCCTTAGCGATGCTCATATCACTGAAGTTGTTCTGGAGTTGCGATAATGGATCATGACTTTGCTTGAAGATATCCCCCTCCACCGGTCTGTTGTTTCATGAACAATGCTTGCTGGGTTGCGATTTGGTTCTGAAAATTGCGTGAAATTAGTGGATTGGTACAAAATTTAAAAGAAATTACAGATATAAAGATTATTTTCGACTCCTAATTAGTCATATTATAAACATATTTGTCCTAAAAAACGAATGGCTGAGATAGAAAACAAATCCTCGTGATCAGAATAATAACAACCCATGACTCTATAGCATGATACTATTATATAAATTAGCATAACGAGAAAACATTCCATTATTTACCTGTAGCCCAGCTATCTGTTGTTTGGCCTTGGTGATCTGCATCGTGTATTGCAAGGCGAGGGACGTGTTGCCTTTGGACATCGTCAGCGAACTCTGCGACAGTTGCTGGAGCACTTTGATCTGAAATGCACATTTTTATTAATACACTACCGCCCCGCCACGGATTCGCTCGAGAGGTACATAAATTGTAGCCTATGTCACTCAGGTATATTGTAGCTTTCTATTAATAAAAGTATTTTTTAAATCTGTTTATGAAGACCACCAAGATCGGTGGATGTAAAGGCTCGTGGAGCGTGCCGGCGATATCGCGCGACTTCGGTTGCTCCGACTCGCGGCGAATCGATTGACAGTATGTAACTAAATGGCGTGCCCGCGACGCGAAGTCGCGCAATACAAGTCGCGGGCACGCTACAATGCGCCATTTAGTTACATACTGTCAATCGAGTCGCCGCGAGTCGGTGCTACCGAAATCGCTACCGAAATCGCGCGACATCACCAGCACGCTGCACGAGCCCTAAGACCACTTTACCTATGTTTGACAATAAGATATTTTAATTTTTGATTTTTAGTAATTCTTAAGATTACCCCATACAAACTTACAAACACTCAGTCTTTATAATATTAGTGTGATAGTGTGATTTCTATTCTAAAACTATCATAGAAAATCATGTCTCCTAAAAAAATCCTTCACTTTGTAAATGATGAAAAGAAAATATCTGCTAAAGTAAAAAGGTTAATACTGCTGTAAAATTTATAAATTTGTTTGAGGCAAATCATTAGGATGTCTGTAACCAACATTTAGAACACAAAATCATACCATTTCAATTCAACAAGAAGCCAAAAATCTTGCTATTTCGATTCGATAACAACAAAGAAACAGTTAACAAAGTGTTACCTGCTGCAACAACTGGTTGAGCAGCACCAGCGTCTGTGAGGCGAGTGGCTGGTTCAGGATCTGGTGGTTCTAGCATGCGGAGTTGGCCGCGACTCTACTACAGTTAACAAAGTGTTACCTGCTGCAACAACTGGTTGAGCAGCACCAGCGTCTGTGAGGCGAGTGGCTGGTTCAGGATCTGGTGGTTGAGGTAGCCGGCCGACACCGCCATCTGTATCTGCTGGACTATCATGCGGAGTTGGCCGCGACTCTACTACAGTTAACAAAGTGTTACCTGCTGCAACAATTGGTTGAGCAGCACCAGCGTCTGTGAGGCGAGAGGCTGGTTCAGGATCTGGTGGTTGAGGTACCCGGCCGACACCGCCATCTGTATCTGCTGGACTAGCATGCGGAGTTGGCCGCGACTCTACTACAGTTAACAAAGTGTTACCTGCTGCAACAATTGGTTGAGCAGCACCAGCGTTTGTGAGGCGAGAGGCTGGTTCAGGATCTGGTGGTTGAGGTACCCGGCCGACACCGCCATCTGTATCTGCTGGACTAGCATGCGGAGTTGGCCGCGACTCTACTACAGTTAACAAAGTGTTACCTGCTGCAACAATTGGTTGAGCAGCACCAGCGTCTGTGAGGCGAGAGGCTGGTTCAGGATCTGGTGGTTGAGGTACCCGGCCGACACCGCCATCTGTATCTGCTGGACTAGCATGCGGAGTTGGCCGCGACTCTACTACAGTTAACAAAGTGT
Organism: Ephestia elutella; assembly: GCA_018467065.1. NCBI lineage: Eukaryota > Metazoa > Arthropoda > Insecta > Lepidoptera > Pyralidae > Ephestia > Ephestia elutella. Next base: position 14,961,193 of record CM031580.1, on the reverse strand, counting down.
TACCTGCTGCAACAATTGGTTGAGCAGCACCAGCGTCTGTGAGGCGAGAGGTTGGTTCAGGATCTGGTGGTTGAGGTACCCGGCCGACACCGCCATCTGTATCTGCTGGACTAGCATGCGAAGTTGGGCCGCGCTGGGCTGGCCGCTGCCGGTACCACTGGAGTAAACAGTTTCTATTATAGCATAGACTTTTCTAATGCTTACATAAGATGCTGGCGTCGGGTCAGATTTTTTTTAAATAATGGTCAAAAGCTTTGTTGCTGATTTTTTTTTATATAGAATAGTAGGCAAACGAGCATGCGGGTTGCCTGATGGTAAGCAATCACCGCAGTCCATAGACACCAATGAAACTAAGAAGGCATGACATTTGATACTTCTAGTCTGTTGTAAAATCCAAACGGATACTTATTTGAGTCTCCTATTTTTTTTTTCAAGATGTTAAAAATTGCTTTTTGAATGACTAACAACAAACTTATCCATTGGATATGATTTACAAATAAACTAAACACAAGTACAAAGGCATTTTTATCATATTTTTTTTATTTTCCATACCTGTTAGGATAGGAATGATGGTGCTGCACAGCCTGTGGTGGGGGTTGGTTCAGAAGCTTTTGAACGACGGCCGGGGACACAGCGGGCACCGAGGGCGGGGGCTGGAAAGGCCCGTGGTGACCCGGGAACTGCTCGTCGCGACGCCATTGCTCCCCGCGAGCGTTGGTTAGAATCTCCAGGGCTTCTTCTCCGTTCATGTCACGGCTGCGTAGAGCCGCCTCTGCTTCTTCCTTCTTGAAACCCATCTCCACAAGGACCCTAGGGATACATTGTTTAATAAATTATCTATTCCAATATTTAGATAGTAAATCATCTATATGTATGACATGTATGTGCATGCTGACGTGTTTCGAAAGCGGACACAAATTTATGCGCGCCGATTTGCGCTATTAATTTGCTGACCGACATTTTATTTCTGTGCTAATTCATGTAAACAGTTTTATAAATAGGATTGGGCAATGAAGAAATATTAGTAAATAGTGCCGCTTATTACAAAGAAATCTGAGGAGAAGAGACTATACGAAAAGAGCTAAAACCATGTAAAGAATACAAACCTAAATTGTTTGCTGTTCCAAATGAGCTCTTTCGGAATCTGCTTGCCAAGCGGACCACTTTGCGGCGGTTTGGGGCCTCCCCACTCTCCGATGTCATCGGGCCATCCTCCAGGACCAGGTTTCTGTTTCGGTACAGACCAAAGGCCGGGGCCAGCCGCGGCGTCAGGCCATCCTGGAGCGGCGTCGCGCTCGGGCCACCCTGGAGCATGGGGCTCCTCCCAAGTGCCGTTTCTTTGGCCGTGGGCTCCCCACACGCCGTCGGGTTTGGTAGGGGTGGGTGGTATGCGCTGGGCCACGGGTGGGCCCTGTGGCGCCCCACGGCCGGCCATGGGCATGCCACTGCGCTGCCAGAGAGATGTCCCGTCATCGAAACCGCCGGCGGTACGACGCGCGGCCGGGGGTGATGGCTCTTCCCAGCCCGATCCCTTCATGCTGTCTTTGGGTCCCTGAGAATAGTCATACATGTTAAAATGTAAAACTGTTAATATAGAAAACATTTTGTTTTCGTATGCAATACGATGTTTAAAGAATTAAGATTGTTATGAACAAACCTGAGCTCCCCACTGGTTGACAGCGCCGGCAGGCATCATCTTGTTAGGACCGCCCGCATGCTGGTGATGCTGGCTCCACATGTCGCCGTTGAGTCGGCCAGAGATCCCCCCGCGCAGGTCGTGGCGGGGGTCGGAAGACTGCTGGCGTATGTCGGGCGTGCGGTGGGGGTCCAAGCGTGGGTCAGCGGGCCGGTGGGGCTCGCCCCAGGCGTTCCAATCATCTTTCTTAGGCACTCCCCATTGCTGGGCGTGCTGGGGCGGACCAGCAGGCCACTGCTGCTGCGGAGGAGGCCCGGTCCACACATTCGCTGACTCAGGTGCATCATCGTCTTCTCCCCAAGTACCGCCGATGTTAGTGGTGGGTGTGTGACCCCACGGGGTTTTAGCGGCCGGCTGCGGTGGCGGTTGGCCTCCGTTCCTCAAGTTGGCTTCCCAGAGATCCGTGCCGAGGAAAGCACCAGTATTTACGTTCGGCTTCCATGCTGGTCCACCGCCAGCGTTTGGCTCAACCTTTGCACCTGGTTCAGGAGTTCCAGGAACGTCCCAATTGGTATCTTGGTTCACATGTTGCTGTTAAAAATAGGAAAAATATTAAATTTGGTCTTTTGCGGAATTAAAATTAAATTGACATAAAAATATGACATAGATATGTATACTTACACCACCCCATCCATCCTGACTATACAGAATCTCCCTCATAGAACTGAGTTGCTCAATTTTGGCAGAAGAAGCAGTGATGGAATTCCCATTATTCCCGTTAGGCGATGGCCCATTGGCGCTTGCAGCCGCATTTGGTTGGTTCGTACCTCCATTATTGCCATTGCCACCATTGTTAGTGCCTAAAATAAAACCATTTATGTTGAACAAAACGACAAAATCATGGCTAAGTTAGCAAATACACTTTTTTATTCATCTAAAAGAGTAAGGTATTTTGCTCAAGTAAAACTTAAATATAAAAATATTTTTTTTAAAAAGAACACAACTTTTATTTGTATGGGTTGATGTCAAGAAATCTAAGTTTATTTGCTGCTTTAACCTTTGTAAGACATTCAATGAGGCATGAAAAAACTTAGCAAATATAAAACAACTTAGTCCTATTTTTTTCGACGGTTCTTTTAACTGTGGCAGTGTCGTCGTGCGCTAAGATCTTTACGGTCATTAATCAAGTTAATTGCATAGACTAACCGTTATTTGCGGGAGCACCGTTGTTGTTTGGCTGCGGAGTTGGCATGTTTGGTGGGGAACTTTGCCAATTTTGCCCTGAGGCTGCACTGGTTGGTGGCATTTGGTTCCCATTCCCCTTATTGCTGTTCACTAGAAAAAAAATGCAACACTCAATCCCCTAGACAGAATTGAATAAACATGTTTAAAGCAAAATTAAAATTGCATAATTTTATGCAAATGATACTAAAGAATAGCTAATCATGACGCAGTTAATTTCGATTTTAACACTTACTATCGGCTTGGGAAGTAGGCGGTCGTTGAGCTGTGTTATTCCATTGTTGAGTATTGTTAGATCCATTATTCGTTTGACCGCCGGAATTTCCGCCCCAATTCCCAGCTACAGGAGAAATAAATAGTTTTAGAAAATGAAAAAAAAAAATTATAAAAACAGGAGAAAAAGTAAAAACAAAATTACCGGTGTTGTTGGAGGCCGGCGGGCTGCCCCAGCCGGTGGCGGTGTTGAGTGAGTCTCGCCGCCGCCTCTGAGGCGAAGTCTTCGCGGAACACCCCAACTGTCTAATTCTTCCCTCCTCATCGCTTTCGTTATTCGCTCTTCATTTTTGGTCAGCTCCAACATAGCGTCCAAAGTGAGATCTTCGTCAGCAAACTCTCTCATAGCTGAGGCTCTGTTGCCGACTCCATTATTGTCATGATGTGTACTTAACTTGTCGTCGTAAGTGATCATTCGAGTTTTCGTTTTGCATATAATATTATGAGCAGACTTTTCGTTTAATAGTTTCGACTCGCAAGGCTCATCTCGTATAATACAAACTGAAGATTTAAAAGCGTAATCAGACTTGTTCATATACTCTGGCGCTCCAAACGCCATCTTATACTTTAAGTTAAAGCTACTGAAATACGGGTCACTGTATGAGATACCCTGGACTGTTATGGCGTTAATCATTAAAGGAATGCAGTAGGTAGGCGTATCGCCAATCATTTGGTTTTGTTGGGTACTATCAACAAATTCTACATTATAAATATTATTATCTATCATTTTTACACTAACTCGCTGACTTTCATTCTTGTCATCGACTCGCTCAAAAGCACCAATTTTATTTGTGTTCACCGCCAACTTGGAGGTGGAGTAATTACATTGCATTGGTACGGTAACAGTATCAATATTGGAGTAACAATTATCCTTAATTAGATGTGGAACACATAATATTACAGAAACATTAGACATCAGACAATTATTATAAATAGAATAATTTTCTACAATATCCACCTATCATTATACTTATTTTCACAGATTGCATATTGTTTCAATTATAGACTAAGTAACAATGGTTCGTAGTGATGCAGTCAAAAAAGCAGGTAGCAGTGTTATTGCCTCTGTGACAGAGGGCGGGGGGAGGTCACCGCTGGAAGCTGCTGAGGACTCGCCTGCTTGCCCCAAATGGCCCAGCCCTGTAACAAAAAACAAGCCTGTCGTCACATTGACCATCACTTTAGTTTTAGCATCTCATAATATTTACTCCTTTTATAAGAATGTCTGTCTATAACAAATAGATAAACCTTTATTTCGGACTAATCCATATTTTGTTAGTATACAATTATTCCTTAAGACTATAATATTAGTAAATTTTTCATTTGGTTGTTTGTATGGTTGTATGCACAAGCATATCCACCAAGTGCCTCGCAAAAGGCCCATAAATTTTTCCAGCCAGTAAGTATACAGAGTATACTTTTCTCAATACTAAAAAGACATAAACTGACCAAAAACTTTTTTTTTGTGTTTTTTTTTTCAATTGGTGATTGCACAATAATAATTCAATGATATTGGTGTTAAGTATTATCTAATGACCATGATTAATAGTTTTGTTAATAAGCTAATTAAATCACATTGTTAATGCTTGCTTAACACTTTGTAGTCTGGCAAATTTCCAGTCACTATTATTAACATGGTAAGTGTTTCTATTAACTTCAAATATTAAACATTATTGTATTTTTTTAATTAAAGCTACCTAACTCCAAAGAAAAAGTAAAGCCATCCAATGTGGCAACACTGCCAGCTTTTTAGACTTGATATGATATAACCTCATGGAAATGAACAAGAAAATTTGTGTAGGTATTAAATTTCTAATTTAGTTTTTATTTTATATAATATCATGATACCTATACTAAATGTTAGCTATGCTCCAATAAGAAAATGTTTATTTAGAGCATGACATGCCTACAGGATTTGTTTACTGTCTTCAAGTTGGTAGATAATAGATAAGATATAATAGAATGCTATAAATTTAAACATATTTTAGGTTTTTGGGATAATGCTACGCAATTTGTAGCATTACTTTTTCTCCACTTGTACTTTGAAAATGTTTTAAAAATGTAAGTACGTATAGTTTTTGTATTTGAAATGGAAAATTTGTGATTTAAATAATTCTAATTGGTTCTTTACCTCAACAAATTTACAACTCTTAGATTTTAAAAGATAAGAATGGAGGAACTTTGATAGGATTTATATACTAATTGACTCATAAAGATAATAAATATAATACCTAGCTACACATACATTCCCAGAATTTTTAGGAACTATTTTGATTAGTTTCAGTATGAAAGAAGTAATGTAAAAGTAATCCATACCTATTTGTTATTATCCATTAAGTAATAATGTTATTCTGAGACTGTTCAAAGCGATTTTATGACTCATTATAAGTTAGATAATCTAATCTCAGTGTCCTTCTCATATAGGTGTACTTATATTTTTATTTGATACTAGTAAAACCAGTTTTTGAGGTAAAATATAAAAATTAGAAAAATCTCTTAAAAATTATATAGGTAGGTACTAGCCTTATAGGACGGACGAGAGGCTGAGCTGTATATCACAGATAATGCGGGCTCGGCAGATCCCGAAGCAGCTTAGCAGTCAGCTCGTTTCGAATCTGGAGACAAAGAAGATTGACATTATAGATGGAACATGCAAGAGACCAAATGCAGAAAATACCCAATACATTTATTTTTTTCAATAGTGTAAATCATGATATTGTAAAGAGTAATACAATAATACTTATGTAGGTAGCTCATATTTGAGGTTATCTCAAGGACTGCAAATAAAAGCAACATCTAAACAATATTTTACAAAACGAATTGGGTGTTAACATTAAGTATAAGAAAGTAAATTATATAAATAAAGGTAACGCAATAATTGGCAGAGACTGCGATTCTCAAGACCTACGCCATTCCGTAAACGCTAGTAGGTACCTACTTCAAGCTTACCAACAGTACCAAATCAAAGCACCACTGAACAATATACCTATTGTACGTACGTACAATAGTGTATAATACTACATAAATAATCCACAATTTTTATATTTCTATCTATAAAATAATATCCAATAATCTTACAGCAGGTAGATACATAGGTATTTGTGTGTTTCGGCCTTGAGTCTCGACGACTCGATGTTGAGCCTCGAATACATGTATCTATACTATATCATCCACAGTGCCTATCTATATCTAGAGTGAAAGTTAGCACGACCTATTTCAGACGATTCGAACAAAGAATCTGATAACCAAATGTTGTAATAAAAGCACAAACATATAAACAAAAGGATTCACATAAAACTTTTCCAAAATTTAACTATTTTGCTAGCAAAATATAAAAAATCTTACGTGACACGACCGAGCACAACGGTGTTATATTACTTGAGAGAATGAGACGGAAAATCAACCAAGTAGATGACGTTCCGGTTTACAAGAGCGAGACAAAAACATACGCCTGAGAAAGCGATGCCATAAAATGCTCAAGCTTTTTGACATCTCTGTTTTTATCACAATTTTTCACAATGAAGGGTTTTATAATGCATACCTTTGTTTTGTATAGTTGTTGGCACATTAACTTTAGAGATTTATACAAAATCACAATCCCAAACCCCCGAGAACACGGCTTCGACGGCTGGATGGAATGATTTCTCGTCGTCGGGGTTCGCACGAAGAACTAGGGAAACCCAACCTATAAAATTGAACATTCTTGCCGTTTGAATAGCACGGGCTTGCGCACCGTTTCATTGTAGTCCGGCGTTAATATCAATTTTCTATATATACGTGACTTATCTATATAAATTATATCATAGGCATTATCTACAGCGGCAACATCGCAATAGCTATACAATACAAAGTGTACAGCTACCTATACTTGTATTAGGTAGGTACTTATAATGTACCGTAAGAATATTATATACCTACCTATCTTCGCTTAGTAGGTACCTATGTGCATTCAATAATGTAAGGTGCAAAATAAAAACACTCAGCAGCACACCACAGGTAGGTAGGCACCTAAGTCATCGTAATAAACACTTGGGCGAATGAAGAACAAAGGCACTTGACTGAATTGATACGAGTGAGTGTGCATTGCATAGGAAGGATAACCAAAGATAAAATCAACTGTTTTAAATTGAGATTATACTTTAGTAGGTAGCTTTATGTAAACATAACTAACGTACCTACATATAGGTACCTATATAAATAGAATTACATTACCTCCGTCCGAGTACTTCCTTTCCTACCCGTTGTTCCTACGCCATGCCAAGTTACTCTTACCACGCATAGACCTCATCACGGTAGAAATAAAGTCACATTTGCAATGAATTCGGAGAGGTGATAGATATTTACTGCTGTTGACCGTACATAGCGCAAAGTAATGACACAGATTACTAAAAACTATACAGATGGAAAGCTTCTTAAGAGACGACAAAATTCATACCTATTCTTATAGGGCTGTCACTTGGTTATTGAAAAACATTATTTCAATTTTTTAGTATATTGAAAGAAAAACAGTTTAACATTGAAAGTTGTACTTAGTCTACTTTGTTGTACTACGGAGTATTTTCGAGTCGAATAGCGAAAACTCCATGCAAATTGATTAGTAGTTTTTGAAAAATCACAAAAACGTTTTTGGAAGAGAAGTAAAAAGTGCCTATGTTCTTCTCCGCAAGATCCAATCTATATCTATACCTTTTATTGAAATCCTTTTAGCCGCTCAGGCACAAAAAACGGAACATAGGTAGGCATACCTACTCCGTACAACAAAGTATATGTTCGCATTTATGATACTAGGATAACTCAATCACAAATAGGGTAATTAGTCACCTATATAGTTACCTATGTATATAAGTCAATAATCTGGGACATAAATCTAGTATTATATAAAACAAGCTTTTGCCCGCGGCTTCACCCGCGTGAATTTCCCACGGGAACAAGTGCTTTTTCTCGGAATGAAAGGTAGGTACCGTATGTCCTGCTCAGTACTTTTATCTAACTATATGTCTATATTTGCGAAATTTCAGGCAGCTTGGTCCAGTAGATAAAGCGTGAAGAAGTAACCAACAAATAAACTCACTTTCGCAATATTAGTTAGGATATGCTAGGTACTCATGTTTATACATATACCTACCAGTCAATCCGCGTGGGAAAAGATACCTACCTAATTCTATTAATTTGTATTGTTGTTGGCACTTACGATACGAAATTATTGTTATACTAGCCGCGTCCCGGAGCCTCCAGATCCCGTGGGAATTTCTTAGTAAAAAGTACCCTATATGCTATTTTCGATATTTTTCTACCCGTTTACCAAATTTCATCGAAATCCGTCTAGTAGATTTTGCGTGATTGAGTAGGAAACATCGTCACAAACATTCAAACTTTCGCATTTATAATATTAGTAGGATGCTACTTGTACGATTTGTATTTCTAAACGACTTAAGCGCCAATGACCTTAAGCTACCGTAAATATAGTAGGTACAAAAGTACCTAATCATTCACGATCCAACCGTTTTATTACCACCGTACCCAGTTGTAGGTACCTACTATTTCTTTCGATATTCATCTAAGTACACATTTAAATTATTTAGATAATAATAAATCAAAATACATAGGTAATCAAGCTATTATTACGTGACGTCTTTAGGATAGCCAAAATATGACTGTTTTTTTTATGTTTTACATGATTGTTTAAGCAAACAGTGCAATTTTTTTTAATAATGAAAAATAAATAACAATGTTAGTATCTATTTTATAGACTCCGATACGTGTCAGTATTTTTTTACTTCACATAGATAACACTGGTGTCATATCGATTTAACCATTTTGTTTACTATTTTAAACACAAAACGTCACAGCCGAAAAAGGAACAAATCAGGAACGCTGCGCGAACGCGCGAACACACGACTGCGCGAGCCCTGACATTTCGCACCCCGCCGAATGGCGCCGAGCCGGTTTGAACCGGTTTGGCGCTGTACGTGATAGTGCGTGTGTGCGTAAGCACCCCTGCGCGTTCAAGCTTGTAGTAGTGTACTTATTTGAAGCGCTTGTATGAAGCTTACCCTCTGTACCCTTTTAACTACTTTGTGGTAATGAGCTGGGAGAAGAATCGAGAATCTCAATATTCTCCTTCATTTTATGATTATTATTTTTTTACAAAATAGGTACCTATATCTCCTGTCTACTAAAAACAAATAGGTACCACTGACCACGTCTGTATATCTGTCCGAACTCCGAACATCTCTTTGGTCTGAACTAAACCTGCAACGATAAACCGTTACTTAGTTAGGTACTTAAAAAAACAAACATAGTCATTAACATTAAAAATAAATAACAGAATTTTTTCTGCCCATCTGGTTTATTTCTTGATTTTTTTAAATCTGGTCCTTCTGCAGTGGCATAGTGAGAGCAAGTCTTTAGGATTCGTTTCAAGGCGGGCGGCAACAGCATCAGGACATGGACGGATGGCGATTTGTCGCACCACCAAACAACTGCATAGTCCGCCACGGTCCTTGTGCCTCCAGAAAAAAATCCTGGATCCGGCGTTGATTACATAGTTTTTCATATGGTTTCCGGTACGGTTTATTAAAAAGTGTCGAGAGAAGAAACTTTCAACTAGGTACCTACCTATCTCCGTGCCAAGCCAAATTTCATCAAAATTGGTTCAGTAGGTAGGTACCTACTTTAGCTGTGAAACCGTAACAGAAAAACAAATTTCGCATTCGGCAAGAAGCGGACATCATGACAGTAGGTAAATATTAACTTTGATAACTTTGATCCATATCCTTGCAAGGATGTGTTTGATTTTGTCATGGACCCGAACCCAACCTTACCAAAAACCAGGGTCTTTCACTGTTAGCTACAGAATAAAAGAAATCCTAAGTAGGTACCTAGAATCCAATATTATAAAATGCGAAAGTTGTTTGTTACCTCGTCACGCTTTACCTACTGGACCAATCTTTCTGAAATTTCGCATAGGTCCTCGTAGATTAGAAGTACTGAGAAGGGCAAAGGGTACCTTTCATCCCGGGTAAAAGCACTATTCCCGTGGGACATTCACGCGGGCGAAGCCGCGGGATAAAGCTAGTTATCTATAAGGATTGTCTTTATATAGTTTGTATTCTGAATAAACAATGACATTTTACCATATTATATTTTTATGTATCTTTACCACTTTATATTTTAGATTTTACTATTTGTATTATTTATGGATATGTGGCTAATCTGACTCACATGAGGTGAGTTATATAAGGGTCACCATTAAATTAACTGATTGACCGAAGTACTGTACCTACTTGTTTCGGATGGGTACTTGGTAGGTTTGTACCAGAAGGGCTGGTAAATGAAACGCGTGTTCACTGTTTCGTGAGTAAAATCAGACTGTCTTTTAATAGATGTTTTAAGTTAAACGTTAACAGTTGTAACGGAACATTATCATAAAAAATGGTTGTACAAATTATTTGGAATTCCGTTCGGCAATAATCATAAAGTAAGTTGCCGGTTGTAAACAAGTTGTATAAGTTGTCGGTCCTTTGTTGCGAAGGCATTGTGCATTTTGTTAATTGCTTTACGATGCCTTTGCAAAGCTTAGGTGCCGTTAGATCCCGTGGGAATGCCACGGAACGCCACAATCCTCCACCCTTAGAAAAAGCTAGAAATTTAAAATTATAGATAATCGTCCTTTAGTATATAATTAGTTACATAATATAGCAATTTCGGACAAAATAATTAATTTTAAATTTATACAAAAATATTGGAGGGGCATATTACATGTGGCTTAAAATTAAACATTTATAGTTAGTAACTTGTTAGTAACAATAAGTAGTTGTCTATATCTAGGTTAGTAGTTAATACATGAATTATTAGAAATTTACAGTATAGACTTATGTACTACTTAATTAATTTTGATAAATTGCTAAAATATTGTCTTTGTATACCGGCACTTTAATTCACTTTGTTATCACTAGTCACTGCACAATAGACACGAAGTAATGATGACGCTTGCTGTATATGCAACACGTGGTCCTTTCATGTTGCCGTTAGAAGGCAGGCTGTTGCATCTTCTAAACGGTGAAGTCTGGACACGTGTTATTATAAGTTGAATTTTACCACCTTTTTTACGGTGCGCCCGGAACGGGTTACAATCGGTTGCGTCTGTGGGGTGTCGTTCTTTGCAGGTATTTCATCTGGTGCCGGTGGTACTGGTGCTGGTGTTTTTGAAGGTTTTGTGACCGACACGTTGTCATCCATTAATAAATAAGCTGTTTTGAGACGGTCGAGCGATATTGTGACAGGCTTATTGTTTATTTCTATGGTATAGTATTTAGGGTTTTCTTTTTAGAACTTTATACGGGCCTTCATAGGGAGGAACAAGCGATTTATGAGTTTCATTTCTAACGAACACATGTGTAGCATTGTTTAAGTCCCTATGAATAAAAACTTTGTCGCCTTTATTGTGATGGCTCGACTGTCCAGTGTGTGAAATGGATGAAAGAGTTTGAGCTAGGTTCGATGTCTCGCAAGTGATAATATCAGAACCTGGCATTGTTATCTGTTGTACCCTAGACAAAGTATCAGCTGCGGTATTTTTATTGCCCTCGATATGTTGTATCTTATCGCAGAACTGAGAAATAAAATCTAATTGTCTTAGACGTCTAGGGGAATCTGATGGAGAAACTTTTTTTGTTAGTGCGTATGTTAAGGGTTTATGATCTGTTAAAACTACTAATTCTCTACCTTCTATAATATACCTAAAGTGTTTTATTGACATAAATATTGCTAAGAGTTCTCTATCATACGTGCTATATTTAGACTGTGTTTCAGTTAATTTTTTAGAGTAAAAACTTAGTGGTTGTAATTTGCCATTTATTTGTTGGTTTAATGCTGCGCCTACGCAACTACCTGAAGCGTCCGTCATTAAAATTAGCGGTGCGGAGGGATCAGGGTGTGATAACATTGTAGCGGCACTTAAACTTTCTTTACACTGGCTGAAAGCTTTTAATGGTTCTTCAGTCCATATAATTTTTGTTTTATCGCGTTTTTTAGAATTGTGTATGTACGCGTTTAGTGGTGCCTGTATTTGCGCGGCGTTCGGAATGCTATTTCTATAAAAATTGATCATTCCTAAAAAACGTCGTAATTCCTCGATATTATTTGGTTGAGGATAATTAATTATAGCCTGAACTTTTTTATTGCTGGGTATAATACCTTCAGGAGTAATGTGATAGCCTAGAAAATCTAGTTCTGGTTTACCGAATTCGCATTTTTGTAAATTAATTGTGAGACCATAATTATTTAGTCTCTCTAGGACTTGTTCTAGGTGCTCTAAGTGTTGTGATTTTGATTCTGAACCTATAACAATATCATCTAAATATGGAAATGCGAAATCTAAGCCTTTGAGGGCGTTATTTACAAATCTTTGGAAATCCTGAGCTGCGTTACGTAAACCAAAGTTCATCCGAGTAAATTCGAACAAACCGAACGGTGTTATGACGGCAGTTTTAGGAATATCTTCTTCGGCCATCGGTATATTAAAATAGGCTTTTCTAACATCTATTTTTGAAAATATAGTTTTTCCCTTTAACATATAAGTGAAATCTAATAATCTAGGTAAAGGGTAGCGATCAGGAGTTGTTTGTGCGTTAAGCCTGCGATAATCACCGCAGGGTCGTATATCTTGTTCTCCTTTTTTAGTAACGCAAACGAGAGGGTTAGCCCAAGGGCTATTCGAGGGCCTACAAATACCTAATTGCATCATTCTTTCGAATTCAGCTTTGGCTGCTTTGTATTTCTGTGGATTAAGTGGGCGTGCCTTCTCGTGTACCGGAGGTCCGGTAGTATAAATGTGATGTTTCACGTCATGCTTAGGTTCTAATAAGAAATTTTCCATTTTAGTAATGTTAGGAAACTTTTTTAAAATAGCGTGATATTCGTCGTTCTCGTTTATAGAACGAACAGTCGGTTCACTAGTTTGAAGAACATTTATTTGACGCGAAAATGAAGTTACTTTGTCGACTAGTTTTTTTGCATGTAAATCGACCATTAATTTGTTAGCGGCCAGAAAATCTGCACCGATAATAGATTTAGAGACATCGGCTAATATAAATGTCCATTGAAAAGGGCGACGTAAACCTAGATCAATGGTAATGGTTTTTTTGCCATATGTAGTAATTTGAGTACCGTTAGCTGCATACAGGGTATAATCTGACGTTCCTGTTCGCTTTTTCGCGGCTAGAACGGAAACATCAGCGCCTGTGTCTATTAAAAATTGAGTACCTGTTATTTTATCACTAACGCATAATCTATATGACTTATCGACCTCAGCAACATTTATGTCTGCCGATGTCGAAGTCATGTTTGCAGGGTTATTTTTAATATTATAACTACTGCAATATTTGGTATCGCCACATTTGCGCGCATTTGTTAAGTAAGTGTAATGATAATAGCACATGTAGTTTGGATCGCCGGGTTTAGAAGTTTGATCGGCAAAATCCCTATGATTATTTTTATTTTTGGTGCGCGATTTAAAGTTATTTTGAATAGGGAGGCTTTGTTGGCTATGGTCTCGCGATTTATGGCCATTGTTAGTTATCTTATCTAAAATGTATTTAACTTCTGATTGTAAGCTCTTTAATTTCGCCGAAACATCAGAAGTATTTATTGTAGATATATGTTTTTCTTTAATAGGGGCCATTGTAAATGGGCAATTAATATTTTCTAATATTTTATCTGCCATTATCGCGAGGTTATTTAAACTAATTTTGTCTGTATCGCACGCGGTTATTATTGGTTGGATTGAGTTTGGCAGATGACCTATGAATAAAATTTTAAGTGTGTCATCTGCCATGCGATTGTTATTGAGATCCCGCATACGTCTAAGTAATTGAGTAGGTTTTTGGTCTCCGAGCTCCAATTTCATTTAGTAATTTGTTTAGTTGACGGGACTCGGATTCCTGATAAACATATATTAATCTATCTTTTATAGTTTTAAATATATTTACAGTTGGCATATTTTCGAGAATGTCGCTAATATCGCTCAATTCGTCTTTACCCAACTTAGATATTAATATTTGACTTTTGTGGAGGTCACTAACCTTGTGTATGTCCACGATGGCGTTGAACTGATGAAACCAGAGTCGCGGCTGCTGTCGCCAGAACTCCGGTATTCTAGACATCAGGGCGAGTGCAGCTGCGGCCGCCTGTGCTTCAGCAGGTGATGGGCTCTGGGCTGCGTAGTCGCTGTCGTTGTGTGACATCGTGGTCTTGATAATTGGTGGCAGGACGCTCGTGTTATTGAGTCTGACGCTGATTGTAGAACACGACGTCGTAGATTGTGCAGATTTCTTGATCACGACGATTTGTAGATCGCGTTGGTATCACGTCGATTTGTAGATCACGTCGATATCACGTCGGGATGTCACCACTTTACCATATTATATTTTTATGTATCTTTACCACTTTATATTTTAGATTTTACTATTTGTATTATTTATGGATATGTGGCTAATCTGACTCACATGAGGTGAGTTATATAAGGGTCACCATTAAATTAACTGATTGACCGAAGTACTGTACCTACTTGTTTCGGATGGGTACTTGGTAGGTTTGTACCAGAAGAGGCTGGTAAATGAAACGCGTGTTCACTGTTTCGTGAGTAAAATCAGACTGTCTTTTAATAGATGTTTTAAGTTAAACGTTAACAGTTGTAACGGAACATTATCATAAAAAATGGTTGTACAAATTATTTGGAATTCCGTTCGGCAATAATCATAAAGTAAGTTGCCGGTTGTAAACAAGTTGTATAAGTTGTCGGTCCTTTGTTGCGAAGGCATTGTGCATTTTGTTAATTGCTTTACGATGCCTTTGCAAAGCTTAGAGTGCCGTTAGATCCCGTGGGAATGCCACGGAACGCCACAACATTCTATGTGTATTAGAATGTCATTGCTAATAAACAAATATTTACGCCTTTAACTTGCATTCCTGCGAAAAAGTTTTGTTCAGAGATGTCTTGACAGACAGCCGTTTGAACCGGTCAATGATCACGCTTATAATGTACTGGGCGGATCCTGATTGATTGGTGGTTACACGAGAAAATAGAAAAATATTATTTAGTAGAACAAACAAACGTCCAAATCATTCGTATTTATTCAGACGTAGCGAGCGAACGGGCCGATTTTGCTTTTGTCGGGACGAGCGTTTGTTCCAAATAGAAGGATCCCATTTCTGGAACGGATCTCTTACGAAACTTGGTACAACATGGTCCTTGATTTATAAATATTTTGTCGAAGAACTATATTTTCGATTAAAGCACGGTAAAAATGGGTGCAAAAATGGGAAAGTTTGCTGTAGCGTTATTTATGAATCGATTTTAATCACTTTTGCAGGAATGTGCGTCGGATTCTACACTGGTTGGTGTAAAAAAACAATAAGGGGGGAAATGGGGAAAATGGCGATGACGCTGTAACTGCGACCGCGTGGTCTTTCACAGAACCACTTTAGGAGGATTAATTTAATAAAAAGCAGGATTGGCTCTAAAATAGGTAATAGGTATATGTGGTTAGCTTTGTGGTTAGTTTGAAGGTCTTCGATCAATCTAGAGACGAGAAATTTTTCAATTAATTAAATGCTAAAACTTAGAATACATAATAAATATACCTATACGGACGAAATGACACAGATTAAGCTAGGCCCCAAAGTACGTTCGAGAGACTTGTGTTATGGGATAATACTCCAACGATATTACCTATATTATAACAAATACCTACTTATATAGATAAGATATCCAAGACCCAGTCAAATCTGAAAAAGATCATTTTCCATCTTGACCTGACCGGGGATCGAACCCGGGACGCCCCTGGTTCAGAGGCAAGGTCTTTACTACTGCGCCACGAAGGCCCTCAAAAAATATCATAGCCATTCATGGGTATTTTTGGTCCCAAAAACTAATACAGTTTGGCTCCTCACTAAACCCGCGGACATTTAAATACAAAATTTTTTAAGCCAAGGAAGGCCGATTTTGGCGGTCAGTCCCACTAACATTCTGGCACTTCCGTCTGATTGTAACTTCCGGCCCGGCTTGAAACTTCCTCTGTCTCTAGAGTACCTAATTATAATTTTTAAAGAAAAAGTTATTTAATCCCGGAAAATGGAAAATACTTACTAAAACTTTGAGTTAAGTTGTCAGGTTGTAAATGGTTGTTATACGGGAACAGAAATATATTTTTTTACTTTTATTATATAAAAAATGTATGCATGTGTACCCCAGGGTACTAGGGCTTTCCTACCTACCCCTCATAAAGTCCTATTATGTAAACAATCTTTACTGTACTTTTTTTAATTTTGTTGAAAATAAATCAAATATTAGTTCAAACCTAAACATTTTTTTTAAAGTAATACATTTATTAACCATGAAAGTAATTTTCCTAAATAGTCTGTTTTAATTTATACTGTTGTAAAATCTAAAAAAGACATGGTAAGATTAAATTTATATCAATAGGACAATTATGAAATGCATGGACTTTACCTATAGGTACATTTCCGTGGATCTTCGTGACCTCTAATTGCATAGACCATAAGAAGTAAAAGAAGAAAAGTTTTTAATTTATTTACTTTTTATCTATGTCTATGGCATAGATTGTAGAAAAAAATACAGATTTTTACTTTATGAGGAGCTATGAAATGGACTGACAGGTCGCTCGTCTTATATTTAGCTTCTTTACAATTAAAGTCGTTGAGGCAACACAGTTTTTATTTTTCCATGGGCAACACAATCAATACCGTACAAACGGGTGGTAAGGATAGACCACAGAAGTAAAATTTTTTTAAATATAAGTAGAAGGAACCACAAATTTCACTGATGATGTTTGACTGAGTATATTATAAGTCTATGTATTTGACAATATTTTGCATCCTGTTCATGATAAGGACTGTCACATAACTCTGTCCCTTTCCTTCCTTAGCATTGCAATGTATTGCAACACGAACTGATCACTGAAACACTGACTGAACACTGAAAGATTTATCCATGGAAGTAATAAGTTGTACAAAGTACTTACTACTTCCATGATCCAAGCCGGATTTTTCATGCGAAATGATCCTTAACTGTCATATTTGTTGTGTTTTGTCACAGTTGACATAAATATTTAAAATTATTTTTTACTGTTTTGTGCTTTTAAACTCAATAGAAATGATAAAATGCAACGTGTACAATGTGTGAAAGTGTTTCATGCAAAAAAATATTCGTGGAATATCAGTTCGCTTCGGTAAGCAATACATGTTTTTTTGACGTGCCCAATGATAATATACAATTTCGTGTTATTTTTGAAACAATAACCATTATTAGACTTTTGAATGCTATTTATCAGCAATATCATTATTTATTTTATAAAGTAGTGTATTAATTATAACCATTTCATAAGAAATACTACAAGTAATTTAATAATTACGTAAATAGCATAGATCATTTGACAGATCCAGTTTTGTTTACTATGGCTGGGCCGAATCTAGGCAAATATACGAATATAGTACCTATTCTATAAAAATCTCAGGAATTCTTTCTTGAAGATTAAAATGCACATTTAATAAAAATACTGACAGAGAATTTTATTTCAGGACAAGGAAAATATGCCAGAAAATAATACCTCAAGAAAGAGAACTGTTATGGGGAGTATTTCTCTTACGTACTACGAGTACCAGGACAGTGAATGGACGCCAGCAACCATCAACATCATTGCAATGTTTCATTGCACGTGATTTTAAAATAATTTAAAATAAAATTTTATTTATTTAATGACTAGTATTTTTTCCCAAAAGGGATAGAATTTCCCATTGCAAAAAGCTGATGCAGATCCGTCCGCATACCGCGCACGGCTTAAGATTCAGCGTCTCAAAATTTTTGGTTTTGCTACACTGTACCGAATATAATTAATCGACCGAGCGAGCGCAGCGAGCGAAGCGTCTCAGTTTCCACTAGCCGAAAATTCTTTTGTCTGTCCGGATGTTATCGCCTACAGGTCGCATTTCTGAACCGATTCTTATGAAATTTTGTGAGCAGGTTCGGTAATTTTATAGAATTTTTTAGTCGAGCCAGTTTTTCGAAATTTTATAAAATGGCGATAATATATAAAAAAAACCTTATATCTCAGCTATTTAAAAAAAAATCAAAAAAATCGTCATTAGACATTTTTGTTATCCTTATTAAGACGCAACTTTTTTGTATGAACAACATAGTGAAATTTAATAAAACCGCTATAAATCCATATATTAAGATTCTTATACGATAGTTCACAAAAAAATCTATAGATGGCGCAGCAAAGCTTTTAATACTCGCAAATTCATTTAAGGGCCCGTACTAGGCTAGATTGCTTCACATGATCGTCTGTAATATCTACATTAATGTAAAACTGAATGTAAAATTAAGATATAGCAAACTTCAGGACTAGCACGAGGGATTATGTTACTCAAAAACACGATTGCATAAAATTTTCTCGATAGAAAAAAATTGCGAAGTTGCCTCCAAATCACCTATAATTAACACTTTAAACTGCTATTATTCAAGCAATACATTAAAATAAAGATTGAAAATTTTTGTATAAAGTACTCTATAGATAAGGCAGGGCTTATGTTACTTACTTTTTTAAATATCTTTTTAAAAGGTTTAAAAAAAATAATACGTATAATTGCCCGCATGCTTTAACCATCCGCCTCTGAGCCGCCGCGCCGCCCGCGACCCCGCGAGCATTTATTTAGAACGCGGATTGGATGCGTGCGGGCGAACTGGGTAGCGGGTAGCGGGGGAAAATCTTAGTTGTCATTGGCCTAGTGCGGGCTCTTAAGAGTGACTTGATTTATTAATTAAAATGAGATTGTTTGAATTGCGTGTATTTTTTTTAAAACTGAGTGCGTTTGACCTCTATCTTGCCTGATGAGAAGCATAGATGAGATCTAGGGTGGTACACGCAAACTAAAAAAAAAACTCAAGTATTTATTTGGTTAATGGTATTGTATTGTGGATTGCTTTGCTTGGTGGAATTATCTTGAACACTTGAAATAAATCTGATATCAAAAAACTTCATTGTATGAATCCTATTAAAAAAACTTTTTCCAAAAAAATTAACCGACTTCCATCATAAAACTTAAAATCATGAAATAACAATAAAGAAAAATGTATTGGCATGCTACCTACTGAATGAGGTGAAGTCGGTGCCAAGCAGGAGTAAAGGGTGTTATGGTGGTATGTATACATGATTCTAATGTAAATTTAGATTAGGTATTTAATTTTTACGGCACCGACTTCACCTCATTCAGTAGGTAGCATGCCAATACATTTTTCTTTATTGTTATTTCATGATTTTAAGTTTTATGATGGAAGTCGGTTCATTTTTTTTTGAAAAAAGGTTTTTTTTATCATTTTCAGTGCTTTTACACTTATTTTCTTTAATAAAACTTAAACTTTTCTTCTGGCCGAAAATAAAGAATTAAGAATTCGAAACTTTTTATGTCAGTTTGATTTGTAATGTCAGAACATGTCAAATTGTCTATTATATTTGGCACATAAATAGACCGAGAGTCCGCGACGATCAAACCCTCCTTATTTTAAAAATGATGAATGTTTCTCTGCGTGGTATATACGGGTAAAAAATATTAGCGACTAGGTATGAAGTTTGGATCTTAGTTACTTATGCAGGTAATATGGCTAGCAAGGATGATTTTTATAGGTATGTAAAAGCTCCCTTGGGGCCTCCTAAAGTAACATAAAATTCAAATTTTGTAATAAAACAAATATAACTATAATTTAGTAAAGTTACTATATCTGGCAGGGGTTTATATCTGCACCAATGGCCTGGTAATGGATGGCGTGATTTCCAATATTATTCGGAATAAAATCTTTAAAAACTTTACTTTGAGGAAATTGAGCTACCACTCTATATGCTATTGCTACAAATTATCTGCCTAAGTAATCATGATCCAACTTTTATAGTCGCTAATTTTCTATGTTGGGGACATACACAGAAAATCTTGAGTTTTAATAAAATAAGGAAGGGCATGCAGTCGCGGGCTTTTGCTCTATAATGCAATGTTGATATTTTTATATTTTGTTAGGTATCTTTTAAATTACCGAACAGATTCTGACGTGGTTAAAATGGGACCAACTTGGGAATAGACTCTTACGAATAAAAAAATAATTTCGGAAATCAGTCCACAATAGGCGGAGAAATCGGCGAACATACATAAAAAAAAAACATACATACATCGAAACATATAACCTCCTCCTTTTTTGGGAAGTCGGAAAAAGTTTTATTTTATCATTTTTAGTGCTTTTACACTTATTTTATTTAATAAAAACTTAAACTTTTCTTCTGGCCGAAAATAAAGAATTAAGAATTCGAAACTTTTTATGTCAGTTTGATTTGTAATGTCAGAATATGTCAAATTGTCTATTATTTTTGGCACATAAATAGACCGAGAGTCCGCGACGATCAAACCCTCCTTATTTTAAAAATGATGAATGTTTCTCTGCGTGGTATATACGGGTAAAAAATATTAGCGACTAGGTATGAAGTTTGGATCTTAGTTACTTATGCAGGTAATATGGCTAGCAAGGATGATTTTTATAGGTATAAAAAGCTCCCTTGGGGCCTCCTAAAGTAACATAAAATTCAAATTTTGTAATAAAACAAATATAACTATAATTTAGTAAAGTTACAATATCTGGCAGGGGTTTATATCTGCACCAATGGCCTGGTAATGGATGGCGTGATTTCCAATATTATTCGGAATAAAATCTTTAAAAACTTTACTTTGAGGAAATTGAGCTACTACTCTATATGCTATTGCCACAAATTATCTGCCTAAGTAATCATGATCCAACTTTTATAGTCGCTAATTTTCTATGTTGGGGACATACACAGAAAATCTTGAGTTTTAATAAAATAAGGAAGGGCATGCAGTCGCGGGCTTTTGCTCTATAATGCAATGTTGATATTTTTATATTTTGTTAGGTATCTTTTAAATTACCGAACAGATTCTGACGTGGTTAAAATGGGACCAACTTGGGAATAGACTCTTACGAATAAAAAAATAATTTCGGAAATCAGTCCACAATAGGCGGAGAAATCGGCGAACATACATAAAAATAAAACATACATACATCGAAACATATAACCTCCTCCTTTTTTGGGAAGTCGGTTTTTTGGAAAAAGTTTTATTTTATCATTTTTAGTGCTTTTACACTTATTTTCTTTAATAAAAACTTAAACTTTTCTTCTGGCCGAAAATAAAGAATTCGAAAATTCGAAACTTTTTATGTCAGTTTGATTTGTAATGTCAGAATATGTCAAATTGTCTATTATTTTTGGCACATAAATAGACCGAGAGTCCGCGACGATCAAACCCTCCTTATTTTAAAAATGATGAATGTTTCTCTGCGTGGTATATACGGGTAAAAAATATTAGCGACTAGGTATGAAGTTTGGATCTTAGTTACTTATGCAGGTAATATGGCTAGCAAGGATGATTTTTATAGGTATAAAAAGCTCCCTTGGGGCCTCTAAAGTAACATAAAATTCAAATTTTGTAATAAAACAAATATAACTATAATTTAGTAAAGTTACTATATCTGGCAGGGGTTTATATCTGCACCAATGGCCTGGTAATGGATGGCGTGATTTCCAATATTATTCGGAATAAAATCTTTAAAAACTTTACTTTGAGGAAATTGAGCTACCACTCTATATGCTATTGCTACAAATTATCTGCCTAAGTAATCATGATCCAACTTTTATAGTCGCTAATTTTCTATGTTGGGGACATACACAGAAAATCTTGAGTTTTAATAAAATAAGGAAGGGCATGCTGTCGCGGGCTTTTACTCTATAATGCAATGTTGATATTTTTGTCATTTGTTAGCATAGAGCAACACGGACTCCTTACGGAGGGAGCAAGCCATAGCGACATGTTTCAATTCAAATCTTTCTGGCATTTTTTGCGGGTGGGGAGGGAAATTCACGCAAGCGCTGTTCAGTACACACATACATAATGAAAATCTGTAAGTACGACAAATTACGATACCACATATGAAAAATAAAACAATACATTGACAAATCCGTCACCACCCATCAGATTTTTGTGTACGAATATAAGACAGAACACACATTAACATATTTTTGACTTTGTTTTCAATAGTGAATGGCAAAAATGTAATTCTGCATTATCGATGAATTATATATTATCGAAGTTCTCGGGCCTTAAACTATATAATCAATAGAAATAGAAATATATTTATTTGTTAAAATCAATAGCTTTAATAAAATCTGTGGAGTGGTTTAGCCGTGAGTATAACAGTATTACTTCGCATTTATAATATTTATTGCTAAGGAGGTATGGAAATATGGATACGTTCTTATGAATGACGTACCGGGGCTCTAGCAGTAATTTGCATTTTTTATATACTAGTGGTTCTATCTGTGTGTCTGACGAAGAATGTGCAAATTGGCAATTGGTGCACTTCGCAGAGTGTGCACTTCGCAGAATCGCAGAATTAGCATAATCCCTAACTATCCTAATCCTAACTAATATTATAAATGCGAAAGTGAGTTTGTTTGTTTGTTTGTTTGTTACCTCTTCACGATTTATCTACTGAACCAATCTTCCTGAAATTTCGCATACACATAGCAGGAAGTACGGAGAAGGACATAGGGTACCTTTCATCCCGGGAAAAAGCACTGTTCCCGTGGGAAATTCACGCTGGCGAAGCCGCGGGCAAAAGCTAGTATATTATAAATGAGAAAGTGAGTTTGTTTGTTCCTTTTGACACTTTATCTACTGAAACAATCTTCTTGAATTTTCGCATACACATAGCTGGAAATACGGAGAAGGACATAGAGTACCTTTCATTCCCGGGAAAGAGCACTGTTCCCGTGGAAATCCACGCAGGCGAAGCCGTGGGCGAAAGCTAGTAATAAATAAAATCACACTTGCAAAGTTATATGTTTCTTAGTTAAGTACCACAAAGACAAGAAAGGAATACTTATAAAATTTAAATTATCTAAATATAACTAAACTATTTCTAGCAATTTTCTCTGACACATCACTATCTTGTTCATCCGAGCTGACTTACACCATTCGTGGAAATCAGATGCCCTATAATGAGCTAAACAAACGGGACTTGTCTTTTTGGCATCCCAGGTTTGCTAGTTGTTGCACAAGTTTTTCCATACACACATCTCTAAGTAACTAGGTATTTTTAGGAAAAGCTGTAAAAAAATAAGAAAATACACGTTACAACATACAATTTAACACTATACCTATCGCAGTTTATCGATACAGGACTACAACACACAATGTAAGCAAAGTAACATCACTAAATCTAGATGTTCAACGGAATTATCACTCGACAAATCCGTGTTTCTATAGGCGACCGGACTGATGTTGGTAAACAAATCCAACAATGACATTATAATAAAATGTATGAATTTTTGTTTAATTTATAATCATATGATAAGAATTTACTTACTAGAGAAATGTAACACCATCTTTCTGTATAATAGATGTCCCAGACCCCTTTTTGCAGCACAAAATTGAACAATTCGGAATTTTTTGTATTGCGGCCTATGTGTCATTCACACTGACTGATGGATTCTGTCTAGCGAAAAGTCCGAATGCAAACAGTTTTTATAAACGCTCAAGTCCACCTGGACCTAAGCTTTACCAGAGGGGAAAGACATCTATGGCGCCTCCCTTCCGGGCCGCGCGCGGAAGTCCTTGTTGCTCGAAGGCTTTTGCTCTATAATGCAATGTTGATATTTTTATATTTTGTTAGGTATCTTTTAAATTACCGAACAGATTCTGACGTGGTTAAAATGGGACCAACTTGGGAATAGACTCTTACGAATAAAAAAATAATTTCGGAAATCAGTCCACAATAGGCGGAGAAATCGGCGAACATACATAAAAAAAAAAACATACATACATCGAAACATATAACCTCCTCCTTTTTTGGGAATTCGGTTGAAAAGTAATATATACGTATATGTATGTATATAATAGATTCGATTTCAACTGAACTTTCTTTTTTGAACTTTAATTTGGTTGCGCAAATTACATAAATATACATACCTATAACCAATAGGTCAAACCATGCATTTCTGACGACTGACGACCTCCGTGGCCTAACGGTCATCACGCCAGATGGCCACACCAGAGGTCCCGGGTTCGATCCCCGGTCAGGTCAAGATGGAAAATAATCTTTTTCAGATTGACATGGGTTTTGGATATTTATCTATACATATACTGTACATGTATGTTTTTTGTACTCGTATTTGTTATAAAATATAGTATTGTTAAATTAGCATCCCGTAAAGTCTTGAACTTACTCAATCTGTGTGATTTGTCCGTATATATTTATTAATATTATTTATATTATTTCGAGGCGGAAAGGCAGGTCTCAGTCAATTTTTTTGTGGTATTGACCAACCACAAGAACTTTTTACTTTCTTTCCAGCATTGGTAGGTTGGTTTCAAAACTCTTCTAAGCCAGGGACACGGTAAAATATCGGTTATTTCGTGGAAGGGCTCGCGAGGTCTACTGTTCTCACAGAACCACTAGTTATCTTAGATCCGGACCCTGTATTCTGTCGTTCTGTGAATAATAATCTTAGTGTGTGTTTTTGCCATGCAATTTCAAATGACATGTTCAGTCTGCTTACTATTATTATATGTCTGTGGGATAGACACGATTTTTGACTTGAGATAAGATTTAAACTATGTTCCTACCTACCTACAGCTAAGGAAATGTAATTTTTATATGAGTCTAGGTTTATACTATTTTTTAATACCCTGCTTAACCCAGATTCCCTGCTTATTTTTGTAAAAATACCAAAACGGTGTATTTTCTATTCGCCTCGAAGTGTGGGTGATTAGACACGGCATAAGAGGTGAATAGAAAAATTGCGTAGGGTTGGCATCATCGTAAATTATATGTACCTAGGTAGGTACCTACCTAAGTATTATTTAAACTGTGCTTATTAACTGCATAAAAATCTTAAGCAAAGTTCAATACATTGAATAAGTAATTCATCTTAAACAAGTTATTTGATATAAAAACACTCAGTTTTCATACAAAATTTGAACATTTATTTATTTATTGATTTTACTAAAAGTAACAATTTGTGCCAACCCTGACTGTAAAATCTTTCTTGTATTTATTGACCCCATATGCCGTATCTATTTACCCAGTATGCCGTGTTTATTCACCCCATACTGCGTGTCTATTTAGTTCTTTCCCGTGTCTATTAACCTCAACTTCAAAATAAAAAAAGTTTCTAATTTTTTTAAATAAACTTTTAAATTACAAATAATGTACTTATTTTTATACAAAATGTATTCCAGAAGGACCACAGATACGTATAAAAATAGCTTTATCACCAACAGGTAATGTTTTGTAACTGAAATTTAAAAGTTTTGGTGACTTAAAATTCACGCAGTTCAACCGGTACTTTTTAAAACGTTAGAAATAGCACTTTTTTCCATTATCTTTGAAAACAGGTGTTGCCGTTCTATAAAAAGTATATTACTCTATTGTAAACAAAAAGTTTAGTAACTTTTGTCCATCCGTTTCCATAGTGTTATACTTCTTGAAAAAACTTTTCGCAATTTTTTTCTATTGCCCCCGCACTCTCTATTCACCCCGTTTTACTATCTTCGAAGTCATTTTATGTCAATGACAGAATGTCAGATTATTGTAAACTTCAATCGAACAATGATCGAACGAGTTCAGTCTAGCGTTGCAGGACTATCGATAGTTGACCTTGAAAAATAGTTATACTATCAGTTATATAGCACAGAATTAAATTTATTATTATATGTCTGTGTTATATAGTAATACAAAAACTATCGATAGTATTGCTTTTCAATAGTATCGATATTTTCGATAGTATCGATTGTTTTTGAAATATAAGTGTCAATACTATCGATAGTATAGGATCAATAGTAATAGCATCAATAGTATTGAAAACTAATACTGTCGATAGTATCGATAGATACCAGGCACATGCTGTACGGACAAGCCCTCCCCTCCATATCGCCTGAAGAGCCGCAGCAGTTTCTTTAGGCACTCCAGCGTTTACCCCAGTGAAGCCAGGGAGACAAGGCTGGCTTTATGGAAACACATATCCCTCCTCATATTGTCATATTCCACCTGCTGAGAGGCTTCTACCGGGTGGCGATCTCCCCTAAGCAGTCTGGAGGACCCTAAATAGACTCCGGGCTGGTGTTGGGAAATGCAATGAAAGCCGAGCTAGGTGGGGCTTCTCTAGCAACAACCAGTGTGACTGCGGGGATGTTCAGACTATAGCCCACCTGTTGTCATGTCCCAGATGCCCGACTTCCTGCACAATGGAGGACTTGAACGAGGCCAACGATAGGGCAATCAGCGTGGCCAAGTAAAATGATTTGAATAGCCATTACGACTCGACAAGAAGAAGAAGTATCGATAGTTTTGGTTATCATCAATAGTATTGCAAACTATTGGCTATCGTATTGACAGTATCAATACTATCGATAGTGTGACAATGTTTTAAGGTCACAATACTATCGATAGTCAACACTATTGCTGCAACACTAGTTCAGTCATTCATTTCATTCATACATATTCAGTCGAACTGAGTCGAACTCATTCGAATGGTCGAAGGTTTGTAAATATTATCGTATTCAATAAAATAATTATCTTGAATTTATCGCCTACTTTGCAATATCAGAAATTAAAAACGTGTTTGTCTGAAATTTTAGACAAATCGTGTCTGTTCTTTTTAACAATCAGTCAGCGATGTCGTGTGGAAAAGTGATAATATGCCGCGTGGTATCCGGATTCTGAGAAGATTTCTGAAGATGCCTCTTACAGAAAACGGGGATCAATATTCAGTATGGGTAAGTGATAGAGATAATGTTATGCAGTAATTAATATGGATTCACCTGTTTGCTGATTGAACATATGTAAAGAAAACTTGCAGTTTGATTGCAAATTATTAGTCATGTTGTGTTTTCAAATCTCTTTGTTTTGTTCTACTGACCTTTAGGTGAAAGGTTCTATTGTTGAAAAGCATTCATAGCTTGAATTATTTATAAAGTATTTTTTTTTATTCCATTATTTTTAAAAGTATTAATCTGTTACATTTATTGTATTTTTTATTAATCTGGATTATTGCTTAAATCCATTGTAGTGTTTGATCCAAAACACTGCGGTATACCACAGTGTTACCACTTGGCAATTATGAACAATAAGTTTATTTGCCACTTTCATAGGTTTTTATTATCAATAGTGGGTTGGCTTTAGAATGGATTAAACTCAAAAGCGACCTTGCTGAAAAAGGTAGTATAGGTTGCTAGGCATGATAAAAGCTGTATAAAGTGAACTTAATCTTTCAAGCTAGGCGGTTAATGCAGACAATTAAAGAACAATGATTACACTGCTGGATGCCATTGCTGCTTGAAGGGTTAAATAATATTTATAGGCAGGTAGTTATACCTTTAGTTGTTAGAAAGGAAGCTGCAATATTTCGGAGACGTCATGATAGGGGAAAAATACTGCATTCTTCAGCTCGTAATGTAGGGGAAAATCCAGAGCAAACGTAAACCCGGAAGGAGCAAAATCTCTCTTGGCTGAAGAACCTAAGAGACTGGTTTCACTTGAGTACTGGATGCTCCTTCGTGCAGCAGCTTCCAAAGTCTGGATAGCCATTATAGTCGCCAATCTTCGATGAGAAACGGCACTATAAGAAGATATACCTTTATTGAACCTGCAGTAGAATATTAAAAACAATGACTGAATATAAGCTCTTGCATGAATTATTGTCTTGCTATCTGGTTAGGTCGGCCTAAGAAAACAAATATTGATGCTTAATAAAAGGATAGTGACTAAAATTTAAATGACTGTATTTGCCCTGAAATAGTGACTTATAAATAAATTTACCTGTTTTTAATCTAGCATTTGTGCTTAGATAATCTAGATAAAGTCTATGCTAGATATGTCTTCTGTTTTTATTACAATCTAGATCTGATTATCCGGAACATACCTGTTGATTTGTTGGAAATTTGTTTGCCATATAGTTTCTAATTTAATTTCAGGTGGGTCTAATATACGTCTTCAACTTGATTGTGGGGACGGGCGCCTTAACATTGCCAGCAGCGTTTGCTCGAGCAGGATGGGGCCTCAGCACTGGCTCCCTCATTTTCTTAGCGTTTATGAGCTTCATGAATGTGACATATGTCATAGAGACTATGGCGTGTGCTAATGCAGTGTATAAATGGAAAAGATTACAAGCATTTAAAAGAGATAGTGTAAGTATTATTTCTTGACTTTTGTTTTGGAAGATCACAAGATAATTCATCTAGGATATTTTTGACTTATTTTGAGAAAATATTTTTTCTTAATATAGGACCATTGTGGAACAAAAAAATAAACAAAAAAATGATAATCACAACATTAGATACATAAGTAGTTTTGTTTGTTTGACATATCTTTATTGCACAAATAAAGCACATACAAAATACAGTACAAAGTACTAGTTTTTATTTACTTTTCACTAATAACTATATAGTAGGCAGAGGAAGGCTTATACCCAGCAGTAGGAAGTAGAAAGCTGACGATGATGAATAACAATATAGGTTGATTAATGTGGAAGGTACAACTCAGTATTAATCCTTCAGTCACATAATTTTAGAAAACAATTGTTTACTAGCGAATGCAATCTCTCGGTCATTGAAGGATAAATTATAAACATATTTTCAGATTCAAGATCATGATCATGAGTCTGATGATGAGCTATCAACTTCCCATGCTAATGCTGATCTGGAAGAACCTTTAGTCTGTGGAGAGTCCATCCCCTCTCGATACTACAGCCTAGACCGTCGTGTGGAGCTGGGTGAGATGGCAGATCTCTTCCTGAACAAGACTGGCCGGACCATGTTCTATGTGACCTTGTGTGTGTATCTGTATGGAGATCTCTCTATATACGCCGCTGCGGTCGCCAAATCGGTTATGGATGTTGTATGGTAAGTATGTGGAGTTTTTTCAGTTTTGCTTCCCTTTTGCCACCAAAGTGAGGGCCGTTAGGTGGAACTTCTTTAGATAAATATGATCTTCAGTTTTATTTAATAAAATTGCATCTGCTTTTTAAATTTTATACAATATAAATATAATTACATGTGACTTACCTGTCGTAAACACAGCCTCAGCTGCACGAATTATTTTTGACTATTTTAATTGTTTATAGGTATTACAACAAAATATGTGAATGCTGTAAAGAGCAATATTGGTCCTGACTGCTATCGTTTGATAAAGTTGTTAGTTATGCCAAGTCTTATACCCTCAAACCTCGTATCCACTAGGCAACATATTCACTCTTTCTTGCTAGGCACAGTTTACAGTTTAGCGAGACACATGTCCTATTTCACTTTAGTCAGTCAAAGTGAGTGATATATTGCGCGTCAATATTGCCTTATGGATAACGTACTATTACGTATTCTATGTCAGCCATTGTTGACCACAATATTAGAAAAGAAACATAAAAAATCTCGAATATGGGACCCAGGACTTTGCTCCCATGGGAATTTCGAGAAATCATCTCTTAGTGTTCCCCTACACTCCCTAAATGCCAAACAGTTTCCTACGCCCAGTAGTTTTGGTTGTGCTTTGTCTGACAAAATAACATCAATAAATGACATCTATCTATACTTATTTTATATACCTCTCCTCTATATTGATTAATAATTATTATCTTCCAAAAGCTCCTCAGGACCTCACAACCTAACGACAATGGACTCTGCCGACTGGGACATGCTTCCCTGCTTCAACACGACGACGGGGCCGACAGAGTCCTACACTCGGCTGCAATGCTATCGAGTCGCATTGCTGACCTTCGTAGGCGCTGTGGGACCCTTCGTGTTCTTCAATGTCCAGAAGACCAAGTATTTGCAGCTCTTCACGTCGGGCATGAGGTGGCTTGGTGAGTTATACGTACTAATTATAAATGTGAACGAAAGTTTGTGTGGGTCGATACATGTCTGCCCAAAACCATGACCTTCGGCTCTGTTTACCTCGTTGGGAGTAAAGACGTGATATTAAGAATTTATATAGGTATTGCCTTAAACCCAGAATAAAATAATATTCCTAATGATTTTAGGGTTCATAATGTATGTTTATATGTATGAGCGTTTCTTTATTCCACCATCATTTCTACTTACATTATCCCGGCAAACATAGGCTATGACGTTCAGAACTGTAGTCCTGAAAATATATTTTTATCAGTTATAAGTACGCCAATTTAATTTTCCTCTCGAAGTTCCAACGGGAGACGGTGATTTTTTATCATGTTGAACCACGTGATAGATTCAAGTATATTTTAGTCTATAGATGAGTTCATAAATCGACTATCGACTAGCTATCGTAATTTGCGGTTGGCATCGTGTCAATAATTCACCATATGCAACGAACATACGTCTGGTAAATTATTATCGGTATTTAAACAACACAATAGGCGATAAAGAGTTTATTATACGGCTATATGATTTTTGTAATGATAATATACGGTAGTAAATACATGTTTGTTTCAGCTTTCGCCATAATGATCTCAATCGCTATCCGCCTCCTAGTCAGCGAGGGGCCGCAAGGCCACCCTCCGGCCTTTGACGTCACGGGACTTCCTACCCTCTTCGGGGCCTGTGTCTACTCCTTCATGTGCCACCACTCCCTCCCAGGCCTCATTAGCCCTATCCGCGGCAAGAAGAAACTCGGCTGCCATCTCGCTCTCGACTACGGCCTCATCAGCATCTTCTATCTCCTTCTAGCATACACCGGAGCGTTCGCATTCGCACACCTGAACGACCTCTACACACATTAAACTTCGTGCCAACAGACAACGATAACCTCCTCTTTAAAATCGTAGAATACTTCCTGACTCTTTTCCCAGTGTTCACCCTATCAACCAGTTTCCCAATTATCGCTATTACTTTAAGAAATAATTTGCAAAGTCTGTTTTTGGATACCACTCGTATCGAATCGTATAATTTTGTGTTGAAAGCTGTTCTTCCCAGTGGTGACCGTCGTGCCGCCTCTTTTGCTGACGTACTTTTTAGAGGATATCAGCAAATTGATAGAGTTCACAGGCTCGTACGCGGGAACCGGTATCCAATATTTGATACCAACATTTTTGGTGGTGTCTGCGAGGAGACACTGCTCCAACCTGTTAGGTCTGGGAGTCACCAATGAGTACAAAAGCCCGTTCTCCAACATCGCGTGGGCCATATTTGTGGTAATCTGGTCTGCAATGTGCTTAATCCTCGTTTCTGTACACTTTTTTGAAAAGTCATGACGTTAAGTTGCTGTGATCTGGAATGGAGTATTATGCCGATTTTGCCAAATATTTGATTTCGTATTATTTAGAAAATATATTTGATATTTGGCCGCTGGTAGGTCAAATGATCGTAATCGTTGTGTATATCGTTACATCGCAAAGAACAATAGAAAATAATGGTAGTTTTAGTACTGATAACAGGTTTTGTTATTTTTAAGCACAAATTTCTCGACTATTCATTACCATGTTTTTTCTAATCTCTTAAGTCGCTATGTGACGGTGATGATTTTTTTTTAGTTGGAATACCAAATACCTATATAAAATATAGGTTGTTGATAGGTGTTGAATGCACAATATCTAATTGTAACGTAATTGATTAGATATCTAAATGCAAATTAGCCAAAGCTTCAAAATGTTGTTAAATGCAAATTTTGGGTATTAAGTTAAAATTTATTACTTCAGTTATATTATATAGAGGTTGGATATTTTTATGAAATTTTACTAAATCTATTTTGTCTAATCAACGAAACGCATCGCTGTTCTCATAGTACAAACAATTTTCAAATATATAGCTCTCTCTCTCTCTCTCCGTGATATATCTCTTCCTTATCATGTGTTCTGGCTATAATTTTTGAGTCCACTATCATTGAATCGCCACCTAGAAAGTTTACATTCTCTCTACCTATCTATAATTTGAATACTGCCATAGTTTTAAGGCATTTGAATATCCGATTTCTAAACTAATATAGTGCAGTTTTTAACATTTAGCAGCGCAGTACATAAATGAGGTTTTTTTCACAGCACCGCCATTACACATTATGCTTATAATTATTATTGTCTTTGTTTGTTATTTTACAATACCAGTATGTAACCTTGTGTATTTTGTATAAATCACGTTTTTATTTTTATACCTTGAATGTTTTTTTATCCGATACGAATTATTTACAAACCTAAAATCGTGTATACAGCCGACGTTAATTTTAAATACTATTATTATTTTGAAGTAGTGCCATTTTAACTGTAATTACTCGATAACAATATACGTGACGTTAATTGGTGCAGCTGTACAAATGTTAAACGTCGAATGTTGAACGTGAACGTAATGTTGAATTATGTATACGATGTAATTTATTTTCAACCGACTTCCCAAAAAAGGAGGAGGTTATTTATCACAACTATTTTAAAAATAGCTTATAATCTTAGATGCCTATATTAAAAAAAAACTTATTTTCTCTTCAAAGAGGTGATAAAAAGTAGAGTATCGGCAGTAATATTATTGTAAATAGAGTGTCGTACTTTGCATCCATCGCTACTTTCTGAAAAAACACTCTCCTTTAAAATAGTGGTTTGTTCCCTAGGCAAATAATCTACTGTTTTATGTCGAGTGAAATGATAGCTTCTTGTAACCTGTCCCTCAAATTACTGAGATAACTATGCAACCTAATAATCAGTTAAGGAACAGTATGTATACCCCACATGAAGTATGATAGATAAGGGTAGGCGGCAGATAGATTTATTGCATTTTATAAAGTAAAAAAAAAAACATTTTTTCGATTTTTTTTTGTATGTCTTTGATTTATTGAGATCCATAGAATTTAGAATAATCATTTTGTGGCTATATTATAGATACTACTTAATCCAAAGAAATCCAAGTGAGGCACCTTGTGACTTTAATATAGATGTTTAATGTGGTTGTAATTTTATTGTATTTTTTAAAGTCAATTTAGAGAACGTTTTGAATGAGATTATAATTGAAAAAATGGGCGCACACTAAATTAAATTCCTACTTGTATTAATGTGGTTGTAATTTTATTGTATTTTTAAAAGTCAATTTAGAGAACGTTTTGAATTAGATTATAATTGAAAATGGGCGCGCACTAAATTAAATTCCTACTTGTATTAAGCAAACGAACGCGCAAAATTAAAGGTTTCTTATGAGACGCAGATCTCAAAAGCGCTTATTATGTCCACCAGGGTCATAAAAAAATCAAGTGAAGTTTTAAAAATATTTTTATGGAATTGATTATTCATGTAGCTAGCATATCTGTGTTTTAGAAGATCTACTTATGATTAATCTACGAAAATACTATTTTGTATGTTAAGTTGAAAAATTCTTAACCGTATCCTTGAATTTATAGTTTAAATTTTATGTCAGTACCTAAAAGATTTATTATTGTTTTTTTTAAACCCAGATTATATATGTACCAGTTGTGTTCATTTTAGTTATTTTTCTGTGATACGATTGTTGGAAATGAACATTGATAAAGGAAGGACTGAAATGATAATAATATAATCCTACTTATATTATATTTTTATAATAAATAAATGCTTATTTTGTGTGTTCATATTTTGTTTTATTTAAATGCAAAGGGGATCTATGCTTCTATTTTTCTTTATTTTTTTTCGACGATGTTAAGAATATTGCTGACAACAACTGGAGTAGGATGGCCCAGGACAGAGGTTGGCGTAGACGGAAGGAGGCCTATACCCAGCAGTGGGTCACGAAGGGCTGTGTGATGATGATGACGCGCAGCGCACACCTGGCTACAAAGTCCTCGCGCAGTATGTGTTAAATATTTGAAAATGAACCATATTGAGTTCAGAATAGGTTGCAAAATTTAATGACGAGAGCAATTACACTGCATGCATTGTATTCTGAACTTTGTATATCGTAATCATGGTTCGAACCATCCAAATGACCAAACCAACGAAAACGATCATTTTCAAATAATACTGCTGGAGCATTTTGCAGCTAGGTGTGTGCTGCGGCGCGACCCAAAGTTAAAAGAAAACTATACTTAATTCATTGAAAACTTACAAGTCCATTACAAATTTCTTTCGTAGTAGTAGTATCACCATGGACCAAAACCTTGTGTATTAATTCCACGGACAAGACAAGAATGTTACGAAATGGGAAAAATATTATTTGTAACTAGCTATCGCCCGCGTGAATTTCCCACGGGAACTGTGCCTTTTCTCGTCATGAAAGGTACCCTATGTCAGACTTACTTCTTACTATGTGTATGCGAAATTTCAGGAAGTTCGGTTCAGTAGATAAAGCGTGAAGAGGTAACAAAGAAATAAACAAACTCACTTGCGCATTTATAATATTAGTTAGGATTAGGATTTAATTTCGTGAAGCATTTATTTCTTTAAGGATAAAGCGAAGGGCTGTTCATTAAACAATTTCCGCTGGATGGCGTTGATAGCAACATTTTCCGTTTTTATTTTTTTGTTGCGTTGTTGCAGTACTTATAGGCAAACATTTTGAATTGGCGAGCGGGAAACATACTCTTTTATTTATTTTATGGCCTACGATTTTATTTCAGTCAACATAATGAAAAAAAAGCTTTAGAAAAGAATCTGCCATGAATCTTCGTATCTCTACACTCACTCACACTACGACGAGAGCTTTCAAAATGACATTAAATATGGCGCAAAGCATTGTTATAAATTTAAAAATACGCTACTAGATGGCACTTATTTAAAAAGAGTGTCTAACTACAATAATGCCAATCGGACTGGCTGGCAGCATAAGAAAAAAGAAAAATAAATTTAAAAAATACAAAGAGCGAAAAATAACCTATAATTTCTTCTTGTCATTGTCATATTTTGTAAGAAAGCAAACAAATATATTTATGAGAATTAATACCTATATAGTTCAAGTTCGTATCAATTCGACTCAGAAAGTCAGCAACGAAAAAGTTCTCCAGCGCGTTGCAATGTCTAGACTGTTGTTGCAAACTGTCAAAAAGCGCAAAGTTAAATATTTGGGACACGTTTTACGACACGACAGATATCAGCTGCTTCAACTTATTATGATGGGCAAAATAGAAGGCAAGATACGTGCTGAAAGACACAAAAAATCATGGCTGAAAAATATACGCGAGTGGACCGGAGTCACCAGGGTTGAGGAGCCGTTTTGCATAGCGGCGAACAGAGAAGAGTTTGCGAAACTGACGGCCGCCTCCAGTAACGGAGAGGCACTACAAGAAGAAGAACTTCAAGTTCAATAGTGCAAAATCATAATTAGTAATAAACTGTAATTTAATTAGTTCACGAACAACATCATGCAAATACCTATCTACCAATAGTTTCAGCAGTTTGAATTTCACCACTCTTAGATTCCCAACACAAATCTATCAATAGTTCGAACACCCATTTTCTCAAATCAATCTAACTTGATACCATGACTGGTAGCAGGAAATATCACCGCAGACGTCATGGTCATAATGTACTTTTGCCTATTGCATTGTATGACTAGGTTTATATTTTTTTTAAATAAAACTAAATGCTATACCTACACATTTTTGACTTTTATATTTTAGTAATGAAATGATCTTTTCCGAACTTTTATTTATTAAAGAAAACAAAAAAAGATTATAGTTATTCCTTTCCCACATAAATTGTTAAATATTGCAGTCATTATTCTGTGCACGATGACTCCTTCATTGCTTGGAACGATGGATGATGATGATACATTCTTCATCACGACAAACCTCCGTTACAGTTTTTGTATTTGTATTACAGAATTATTGTATAAAGAAACACTTGTGCTGTGCATTTCCTGCCACATAATTATTGTCCCTGGAACAAATTGTGATAATAAGTATCTACTAACAGTTTCAATAAATAAATGCCAAACTTTAATTCTTTTACAATGCGGTGATATATACGTGTGTGATATATTTATGTCTTTGCATTTTTAATGTATTATTCAATAAGACTTTAACTTACTTACGTCAAATCGGTATATCGTTTCAAATCTCCAAGCACTCGCTTCCTAGTCTTTGGTGGGCCAAAATATACCTACATGCCTCTGATATCTCTTCCTATCAGATCTAGTAGCCAATATTCTTTAATATTATCAATAAATAATAACGTACGTACGTAACGTAACACACCTAGCTGAAAAATCTATTGCAAAAAGAAACTTCCATACAACAATACAACACGGCGCGGCGCGGCGTCGTCCGAGATAGATAGATATGTACTTATGTAGTGTAGACTTATATCGATACCACCACGAATATCGATATCTTTTATTATTGATATAAATTATTAATATCGTTTTTAAATATGCAAAAATAAATCTGCAAATAATAAATGCGTATTTTATGCATAAAGTGACGAAAGTAATACACAGGTACCTTTAGTTACATTTTAATTGATAATTTGTTAATACTTATCCGAAGCTGATCGATTAGCTTCCGCACTGCCAACGGTCAATACATACTTAATCACACAATGAAATGTATTTAAATCATGAAAGTAATAAGCACTTATTTAAATAAAATGAAGAAAATCGGAAAAAAAAATTAAAATAAATCACAGAGCCAATACCTATCGATACTTCAAAATATCGATAATTCGTGCCCTAGAAGTTATAGGATTAAATTAGACGTTCAGAAAATATGTTGTGAAATTCAAACTAAAAACTAAAAAATAATTTATCAGTAATATTTGTTTACTATAATACTAAATATAAATGTATGCACAAATTACTATACTTTCTTTTTTGTTAATGAATACTTGTATAATACCTACCTAGACCTACTATAATTTATTTTGATAAATGTATTTGCAAAAATAAATTGTTTTAGTTTCAGAACGAACTCATATTGATAGAAAGAAATATCTTTTGTTGTTTTATCATACGTCAATGTTTTGGGTTAACAAAAAAGCAGCGTTGCCATCTTTTCACCTCGCACAGAACGGCAACTACACGCAAGCGAGCTGGCTGGATTTCTGTCTGAGATGAATTTGCACAAATATTTCCAATCCAGTCATATGCGTAATGGCAAGCTTGTAATAATAAATCTAGGGTTCAGTACGAATTTTTATGTTTTTTTTAATGGTGAAATTTAAATTTGATAACTGGGACTTTTGGATATGAAGACAGGGATAACTGAATATGACATCTTGACATCTGGATGTGAAGACCTGGGTGTCTGGTCATGTGCATATGAAATGCTGGACAGCTGAATATGAAGACCAAAGCTTTAGGAGATGATCTCATGAACATCTGGAAATGAAGACCTGGACATCACCTGGTGATGTCCAGGTCTTCAGCTCCACATGCCCAGGTCTTCATTTCCAGATGTCCATGAGATCATCTCCTACATATGAATTTGAAGACGTGTGGGAATGAAGAAATTTGAAGACATAAAGTCCAGATTTCCAGGGATAGGTCCTGGATAGTCTGGATAGATAGCCTGTGTTTATATCCAAAAGTCCCAGTAATCAAATTTAAATTTCACCATAAAAAATCTTTCATAAAAATAAGTATATTGAACCCTAAATTGTATTTAATATTGAAACTTGCTATTTTATAATTTTTTAGCATTTCATGATTTTCTTTTTGTTTTTACGAACTGGCGCTGTCAAGGCAAGCAACATCGAGGTAGCATGCATTTAGGTCTCAAAGTGCTTTTATATAAATAGTAGTAGTCAGTAGTTTGTAATAAATCTGCTAGACGTCGCCCCTAAATGTCACAAAATATTACGCACACATCAACAAGAATCTCAATTTTTGTCTTATTTTAAATGCCGTTTTTCTCGTAAATTATTATACATTACTTTGTTAAATTCAACATGAGAGCACAATTACTTCATAAGAATTGGAAATTCGATTTTATTATGAGAATCATTAACGAAGTTTAGAGCATTGCTGTAGAACAAAATGTATGGACAGCCAAAGCTTGGCTTTCACCTTTACCTTGTAAAATGGAGGACTTAAAAGCCGGAGCATTTATGTTGTAGGAAAAATGAAAATTCCTTGTCAAGAGTCTCCTGTAACAGAGCGTCACCCGAAAGCAGAGTTCAAATAAGAATTAATTAAAACACATGGAAAGGTTGAAGAGATGATATTTATTTATCATCATTATACATGTCACTTATCTCGCATACACAAGCGACCAAAGCTCTTTATCATAGCTCAATTGACTTTGGCATGAAGTTACATAGTATTTGTGCGGTGGCGGAATCGCCAACTGTAAGCGAGCCGAGATCCCTTCATATACCTACGAAGCTGAATTCAAAATAATACTAACGTGGTCTATCTCACTGAAGTAAGCGTTCATAAGAATTTCCTTGATGCAGAGCAACGGTGGATTCAAACATGAGTTTTAACGCAGAATGTGTTTTTCTTTTTATGTTGAAACATGTTTTGTTCCTATCTTATTTCCAATATTTGACATCGAAAAAACGAAACCAAATATATTTCAACTAATCGTCATTTTTTTCTGAATTACTGTTTAAATATTAGTAAGTACTTATCTGAACAATTAA
>CM031580.1:14748315-14922315 GCA_018467065.1 Ephestia elutella | reverse complement strand
TAATTTATACACGCACACAAAGATAATGCCGACCAAAAATCAGGTGACCCGCTTGCTCGTTTGTCGCCATGTTATAAAACAAAAATAAGCAGTATGAGCAGATCATATGAAATTTGGCAGAAGTGGGATGCCTTGCCTAAAGTGGCCTCTCCTGTTGTTTAAATGCTCAAGTCTTTATTAGATTTATACGTACAACGAGACAAATTAAAATTCAGTTTTGATGTCCGTTGTGGAGATAGACTTATAAAATGTAGTATTTGACTAAGTCTGAGGTTTCTGTATTTTAATCTAACTGACTTTGCATAAGGCTTTACATAAACCATTATTATGTTAGCAGTATTTGCAGTGTGGGCCACTGAACTAAGTGCAAAGTTAGTATAGATAATAGATATGCTATCTTAAGTTAAATTTATCTTTTAGGCCTACATCTAATTCTTTTAATTTCTATTACGTAATATTTGATTTAAATATTATTTATGAATTTATTTAAACTAACTACATAAGATTTTCCATTTCTCTTGCAAAATAAGGACCTACTATACCTACACACAAACATACTTTTTTCCATTTATTTATATTGTAATTAATTAAATAAGGCATAATTATTTTGTTCATAATATACTTACATATAAAAAGAGAAATGGCTTTGAAAAAGAGAAAAAAGCAAAGTATGTTCTATGGATAGAGTAAGGCACAGAAAACTATGTAATATTGTAATTAAAAATAAATTACACGTCTCTCCCCAGCGAATTACTCTTCTAGTTCTGAATTTGACTGATGAGCTTATCGCAGAGACTCTTAAATAATACATCTCGAGAGTCGTTGTAATTATTTTAATAGTAAAAACATAAGACCTAAAACAAATATAATAACGGTTAGAAAAGTTAACAAACATACTTCACTATAAATTTAGAATCACTTCCGAAAGAACTAATAAACTTACCCTGGACGGGTCTATGTTGATTTATATATTATTAAATATATTTTAGATACATTATTTATCTTTAAAATATTAGATGATAAGTGATTTACATAATCTGAGTCAAGAATGATATCAAAATGTAGAATCGAATGTGTATGAATACAGTTTAAAATTTATGACAGGTGAAATGAGTGTATGTGCCAGCGCACGCATAAATGGATCAAAGAGGATGAACGCGTCGCCGCGTTACAAGCTGTCGGGTCTGTCTGCACAAGGTGCCCCCGGTTTCTCCAAATATAAATAAATATAAATATATACGAACAAATTACACAGATTGAGGTAGCCCCAAAGTAAGTTCGAGACTTGTGTTATGAGATACTAACTCAACGATACTATATTTTATAACAAATACATATATAGATAAACATCCAAGACCCAGGTCAATCTGAAAAGGATCATTTTTCATCTTGACCTGACCGGGGATCGAACCCGGGACCCCCTGGTCCAGAGGCAAGGTGTTTACCACTGCGCCACGGAGGTCGTCAAATATATAATAGATAG
Source organism: Ephestia elutella (assembly GCA_018467065.1). Taxonomy (NCBI): domain Eukaryota; kingdom Metazoa; phylum Arthropoda; class Insecta; order Lepidoptera; family Pyralidae; genus Ephestia; species Ephestia elutella. Next base: position 14,920,832 of record CM031580.1, on the reverse strand, counting down.
TAAATATATAATGTAAATATAGCGTATACGTAAGGTACATACGAAATAGTAATATTTTCTATGTTTTAAACATAGATTTAGAATATTACATATATTTCAGGCAAACCCAGACATAGAAAGAAAGATTGCATACTTAAATTATGCGCCACTCTATATTATTATTTTATGGGTAAAAATTATTTATTTATAGTTTTAAATAAATTATTAGAACAAAATAATACAATGGTATAAAAGGCGGACTTAACGCTAACAGCGTTCTCTCCAGGAATAAATAAAAAAATAAATGAAAAATAAAAATAAATAAATGAATAAATTTGTAGATATGTTATTATTTATTCTAAAATTTCAAAGAAAACATAGGCGTGGTGGCTACTAGTTATTTTTTATTAATTACCTGCAAGGTATCAATTTGTGTTATGAAAAACCGGCAAGGGAATATTAAAAAGGTATAATTAAATTGTTAATTAAATTCCCGTAATTTAACTATCGAATTTAACGCGTAGGTTTCTTTCCTAGGCAACATATAACTATATTAACGACTTTTGTCCTAGGCTTAATCCGCGTGGATTTCTTTCTTTACAGGGGGTGAAATAAGTAAGGCCCTTCCTTTTCACCCCCTAATGCGTAGAAAAAGTAGTTATACCTAGGTATGAACTTACATAATTATTATTTAATCGCACATCGCTAGTAAGTGCTTAGAATTCGTACAAAGTTACAACCTGAGTAAAATAGTATATTTTAAAATATATTTTAAATTATATTTTTTATGGTTCCTAGTTTTTTATTTAGTTATTTGGTAGTTTAGTTTGTGTCGGCAACACGGACTTCTGAACCTGTCTACACTTGTTACTGCGAGAGGTTATAAATCAATTAATTGGAGCCATTTGTGACCTCACGAACTTTGGTAATTGGCGGAATAAGAGTTTTGATCGACCAATTAATCTATTTCTTGTCAAGTAACTTGTTATAAACAGTTTTACACAAATTAAAGAAGACGACTGCCGTTCTAGACGTCACATGGCCTATGTTACCCGAGATAAGATAAGGAATCTAAGTATAACTATCATCAATATTTTTGTTTATAAAACTCGTCCGTTACTGAGTAACTGACAGATAAGGCACAGCCAAGCTACACGTAGGAAGCTGAAATTTGGCATGCAGGTTCCTTAGGAAGTGTAGCACTGAGAGAGGATTTCCCGAAATTCCCGCGCGAACAGAGTCCCGGGCTCATGATATTCTAGGTATATTTGTCAGGGTTTTTATGAATCATATTGCAATACTAATAGTATTTAGCTAAGCGTGGCCTTCGAGTCTTACGACTCTTGGCTCTGTCTACCCCGTAAGGGATAAAGACGTGATTCTATGTATGTATGTATGGTGCAATAAAGAATATTACATTCAGGAATCCTGAAAAATAAACACTCTGGAATATAGAACAGCATGCTAATCGGAGTAATGCAAAATTTTTGATGATCACGTTTTTAGATCGGGTTAGGTAGCTATGTAGGTAAAAATGCCTTTTTCCCGTGGGGGTAGGCAGAGACTAGCAATTTTCACTTACTACGATCCTTACAGATCTCTCTCGCATCCTCTACACCAACTCTAAACTCTCTACATACAAGTTTGCCGGTGCAATATGGTGGAATAATTAAACTATAATATGTAAGTACAGTTAAATAAAACTTTGAAAACACTGCATTGATAATATCAATTTTATACATAGGTACTTACTTCGATGGCTCGACGTCCCAAAAGAGGATCTTGGCCTCCGATACAATACAAGAAGCTTCCACGTTGGAGGGCCTCATACATACATACTTAGGTATTACTTTATTTTTAAATATAAATTACATCGTCGCCTTTTAATCAAGATTTTGAGAATCTAGGTAAGAATCCTACGGGAAAATGTTATGGAGTTGTTACCATTTTTACTAGAATTGTTGACATTTTACGTTTTGATGAGACACCTCGGCGCTTGCGATTCACACGAATGCTTGCGTTTCACGGGAGTGCTTGCGTTTCACGCGAGTGCTTGCGTTTCACGCGAGTGCTTGCCTTTCACGCGAGTGCTTGCGTTTCACGCGAGTGCTTGCGTTTCACGCGAGTGCTTGCGTTTCACGCGAGTGCTTGCGTTAGAGCTGGTTTGTTACAAGAGTGCGAGACGGACGCTAGCGGTAGCTTGCGCAGACGCAGCCGCTCCGGGCCTCGGCCGGACGGACAGCAAGGTTGTGAGAGGCGGCGTCCTCGCGCCGCCGCGTTTTCTGAATCTCCTCTCGGTTCAATGACTGCATCATTTCCTGCACACAGTTGCGCCACGTGCAATTTAGTCTGTGTTATTATTATGTTGTTGTATATTTATATCCTACGTCTATTCTGTAATATGTATATATTGTGAAATTTATATTCATAAAAGATTTAAATACGCTTCATGCTTCACTTTTAACATTTTTTCGTGACTTGTTTCTGTTATTTAGAATAAATTTACGTACCTAAAAGTAATTATAATAATTATCATAGGTGTAAATGTAAGAAAAATAAAAAAAAATATAAAAAAAAAAGAAAAAAAAGAAAAGCAATTAAAATAAACCAATGATTGTGCCTCAATGAACTGTGGTACGTTACCGTAACCGATGGCAGGTGTAATCGTTTCCTTCAAAAGTTTATGATAATGAATTGTGCGCTAGGCACCGCTCGTCGCTCGCACGTGACTATCGTAGACAATATAGGCGAGCAGCAGGGGCCTGGGCCCTCGCCTTGTATAATCATTAATGAGCTTAGCTATGTTTTACTTTTCTTGTAAGTGTTATGTCATCAATCAGCATTTTATATATATACCAACATATGTGTACATAATTTTATATATTTATTTTTGGTTTTCATGAAGTTTACCCGAATTTAACGTTTAACTTGAGTTGATTGCTTTTTCTTGTCAGGTACGTTATATAAATCACGTTGTTTCTCAATTATTCCATAACACTTGAATGCCAAAGTCGATGTCTATGCCATTAAACGACTAATGTTCTTAGATAATCCGCGTGGATCTCGGACATCACAACAAACTATTGATCGTACAAATGGGAGCCATTTATTTTGAAAACAGCCGCCGCGAAGGTCGTTGTTCTATCCAAGCTGCTCTGGTATTTAGCTCAAGTATTCAAATAGTAGTTTGTTTAGGCCATACTGAAAGTTATTTCTGTCTTGGCATTCAACCAAACGAGACAATATTTGAAGAGTTTTTTTTTAATAAACAAGTATAAAACCATTTGGCGGACGGCTGTTGATTTTTACGTAAATAATAATATAATGAATAGGCGACATAAGTAGATTTTAATTTTTATTCCTTCCTTCCTTCCTTCTCTCAGCCGAAAGACGTCCACTGCTGGACAAAGGCCTCCCCCAAGGATTTCCACAACGACCGGTCCTGCGCTGCCCGCATCCATGCGCATCCCGCGACCTTCACCGATACGATTTTTATTAGTTTAAACAAATAATTTTTATGATATAAAAAAGGTTCTCGGGAAAATGTAACCGGCTATTTTGAGGTTATTATTATTTATAACTTTATTTAGGTTATTATATACCGTAAATATTATTTTAGTCAAGAACCATTTACATAAATTGATTACAATATTTTGACTCGAAAAGAAGAAGTTTATATGTTTTTATTACCAAAAAACATTTTTTATTAATTCATTGGAGTATTTGCTAATAAAAACAAATATTGCAAATATAAATCAGCGATGACTGATGATTTTAAAATTTAATAAGCATAAACAGATAATAGGGGTCTCGGTCAGTGGGTTTGACTCTTGACATGGTACAGATAAGATATAACATGAACATTATGATATAACATGTACCAATGGCAATAATATGTGACTGTGGAAACAGGAAAATTGTCTTTTTAATTAATTTTACTATCGATCTGATACTTCCATGCTGATCGAATTTAAGCATCGACTGTGCCAGTTGCTTCTCTTCCAGCGCAGTTCGTAAAAATCAATTAAGGGAGGACTGTCATAGGCGATGTGCTAGCAACCTGTCATATATTTGAATCTCCATTCCAAACATGTCCACTGTTCAGCTAAGCGTGGCCTGGCCCTTGAGCCTCACAACTCTTGGCTCTGTCTACCTTATAAAGGGATAAACGTGATATTCTGCCTTTGATATGCCATTTTTGGGTATCAAACATCAATCCGAGGTATACCTCTTATAGCACCGTCCGATTTGATTGGTCCGTATCTTATTGTACTTTATTACATTAATTAAATAATTATACAATTGTGTCTTGGCACGGTTTCAGTTAGTGACGAAATTTTCAGAATTACAGTTACCAACGAGTTCCTGTAATAAATTTAGAAACCGCTATTAAGGTCAATTTACCACAATGTAGAACGTTTTAAAAGTTGCACTTTTAGTTGTATTTTTAACCACAAAGGCAATAAATTTGGGAGACTCATATGTAAAGAGTTTACTTCATTTTATTTAGCATAATATATGGTATACTTAGGTATTTACATAGTTAAACAACATGAGCTTAAAACAGCTCAATTCAATATACGTATACGATACTTTACAATTTCGTCCGGTCACAATGAAACTTTTGTTAATTTAGTTTTTTTATGAAAATCTTGGACAGGAAAATAATAAAATATGGCAGAAGGATTCGACACCAAAATCATTTGGAGTTCTTATCAAAAGGAATCAAACAAAAATATATAATTCGATCAATAAAATCGGTTCATAAAAACAGGATGAAATTTTCTGTCGGTTTAGACTTTTTATTCGTATTTTTAGGGTTGTGGAGTTTAGGAGATAGGTATTGGTAATTTGGAATCCTAAAACTTTACCTTCTAAATAAATAACGAATATTTTTGTAATTAATAGGTACCTAATATCGTAATATGTACTTTAATAATTTTGAAGTGCGCGTGTCTATTTATCAGTTCTACTTATTATTATCTCCATGCATTCGTTACAAAGATGACCATTTCACGATTATATTATATTGAATAAACTAAGTTATATAACGAGACATGCTTTATAATGATTACCACATTTAGGTACATGTCATTTTCGTGGTTCATGGTTCAGTGTCCATTGTATATTTTTAAATTGATTTTGCCATATTTTTATCAAAGATATTCTCAATATTTCAGGTTTTTGAAAAAAAGGTTTGAAAAAACATTTTGGGTTTATATAAAAGTTGTTTAAAATATTTATATTACATAATATTATTACATAACTTTAGGCTTTGTCCAGCAGTGGACGTCTTTCGGCTGAGAGAGAAATAATGTAGGTAGGTACATACCACTTAATTTGTTAGTCCCTAAACCCGTCCATGCACGACACCACGATGAAAGCATGGCAACAGATCTGAAAAGATCCGGTGACCAAGGCTGCAAAAAAATTTTCACTACAATTGGCCCAAAGACGTACGAAAACGTTTTCAGGGGCCAATATTGGCACCTGCTGCCAAGCACTTCCGGCCATTTCAGAACTGGCAGACACAGGTAGCTTTCCTCTTTGCTTGAAGGAGTCATATGATACCTCATATGACTCCTTCAAGCAAAGAGGAAAACTACCTGTGTAAACGGTAAAAAAATTTAAGGGTATATTTATGTACCCATAAATATACCCTTAAATTTTTTACCGGAAGTGGAGTATTTTCTCAGTCTTCCGGCCTTCCGGCCTTCGTACCTCACAAGGCAAACACGGATTACTTTGTTGTTCTTCTGTTCGTCAAACTTTTTTTTCTCAGGAACGCTTAAAGGTATCAAGTTGAAATTAATATCGAATATAGTTCCCGTCACGTAAAAAGGCGCTGGCGGTTAAGCTGCGCAGTAAGCGATATATCGGTTTATGCGGTGAGCAGGGGTCGGGCGGGTCTCGCCCGGCGCGCGCGATTGGTTCGTCAGTCGTACCCATGCGCAAGTTTCACCCCCTCCTCTGTCTTCCAGCGAACTTTTTAACGTGATGGGAACTGTACTCAGATCTACGGTCTCTTTCTGCAAAAAAATAATCAAAATTATACGTCAACGCGATCAAGAGATATTACCGTAAATGTTGCGAATTTTCGCATATTTTGCGATTTCAGACAGCAATCAAAAATTATAGGGTACTTCCCGTTGACCTAAAATTATGAAATTTGGCAGAAAGCAAGGTCTAACAGTATTCATACAAAAACAGACATACAGTATTCATTCGAAAAACAATTTCGAATTCGATAACAGTATTCATTCGAAAATTGAAAATTGTAAATATGTTGTTGAAAGTCTGAAAAAAAGTGGTACAAACTTATTTTTGCGCTGGATTTAGTATGAATCTTAGGGATCGAACTGCAAAGTTAAGTTTGTTTTTGAAACTAGTTGGTCTTTTAGTTAGAGCTATAATGTGAGATGCTTTGCGTGTACGGAACCCTCGGTGCGCGAGTTTAACTCGCACTTGGCCGGTTTTTTTTTGCCGCCTTGGTTACCGGAACATTTCTGTTCTGTTGCCATGCGTTTCATCGAGGTGTCAGTCACGTAAGTTATTCATGGACGGGCTCAGGGACCATATATACTACACCTGTTCAAAGGAAAAGTCTTACCGGATATTTGTTACAATGTAAATTGATAATAAAATTGTCGCAGTCGTGTAAACTTAATTATGAAGTGCTGAATTTGGTCAAGTCTATCATGTTTCAAACTTTATTTATTTACTTGTAAGATGTCACATCTTTAATGGTTGCATTAAAAAGATAAAGAGACTAAGTACAGTCAACTTCGTCATGTTGCCCTGAATAGACCTTATGCTGGTGTGATAGAGACGAATTTGCAATGTATTTATTAAGGTTGACCTGCGAAAGAAAAGGTCATACACTTGATATGTTGCGCCGATAACATGGCCAGCTGAAGTAATGGACCCCGTAGCATGACCAAAAAAGTCATCCTCCAAACTTGTACACGGGCCCCCAAAACGCGCGGGGCCCTTAGCATCTGCTACTCGTGCTACTAGGCTAATCCGCCACTGACTAGCTGAACGTTTTTTTTATGGCTATTTGTTCAGAGTGAGAAAAACGTGTAGCTTATTTATTTAATGACTGGTATTGGGATCACTCATGTAAGAAACTATATTTTTTGCCTCATTATTTTTTTCCTCAAAAACTGAATGGTGGAAATAATTTGTTAAAAAAAAATAACAAATCTGTTATGTTTTTAAAGATAATTTCGGGACTCGATTGATTTCGTAAAAAATCTCAACGTTCCAGTTTAAATCGTATAATAAAAAATTAAAAAGTAGGAATCATCTATATTAGCTGCGCTCCGTTGGTTTCGTCCCTCGACGATTCGATTACGATCTGCTGGGATAAACGCAGCCTTTCTTCCTTCCTTTCAAGAAATATTTTGCAAATCCGTCTTTATTCGTTACGGGTTTGTCGTGAGACTTGACGGCCACGCTTATCTGAATAGAGAGCTTATTGATGGAATAGAGGTTCAGATATAGTGACCATTACCTACCTATGACATGAAAACCCACAGTACTGAGATAACCCATTCCGTTGATTGACTTTTACAATCTGCGCGGGAAGAGAAGCAGCTACGTCACTCTATAATTTTTCTTCGATCCCAGACCAGCATTCAAGTATTTGTATATGGGGTGATTTTTAACGCGAGGGATATATTTACTACTAGCTTTTGCCCGCGGCTTCGCCCGCGTTAATTTCCCACGGGAATAGTGCTTTTCCCGGGATGAAAGGTACCCTATGTCCTTCTCCGTACTTCTAACTACGTGTATGCGATATTTCAGGAAGATTGGTTCAGTAGATAAAGCGTGAAGAGGTAACAAACAAACAAACTCACTTTCACATTTATAATATTAGTTAGGATTAGGATTTAGCGAAGGGATGTAGATGCGATTTCCGATCCAACTAGCAAAAATATCCTTATTATAGTAATACTTATTCAGTGATAAAGATAACCTCACAACGGCGGTTTATTTCGGGAAATGCCGGCAAATGAGCCGTCATGCGCCAGCAAAATAAAAAGCTTTGCCTATTTAAGGTCATTGCTATAAGGTCAACTGGGGATTTCAACATTTTCATAGTCATTTCTATTTTGTACCTTATACTTACTAACTTTTATAATAAATTACTAACTTATATTATAAATGCGAAATGGAGTTTGTTGATATATGTTACTTCTTCATGATATAAGGTTACTGAACCAATATTTCTGAAATTACGCTTACATATAGTAAGAGAAGTACTGAGAAGAACATAGGGTCCCGCGATCAGGGCAAAAGTTAGTACTTTATAAAGGGTGTCAATAATAGTATAAGTAAGTAACAATAGGCTATGCTGTAAAAAAAACTGGGCACCCAGCTTAGCTGTTTAAGTTTTGTCATAGACATTCGGCATGTGCTACGAAAAAAAAAGCCGACTGCCCATTGTCCGAGGGCCCCCTGAGTTTGAGGGCCCCGTGTAGCCCTACGATAGCAACGCCACTGAAAGTCAAAAGCACATCAACTCAACCTACCCCACTCATTGTGAATTTCATGTAGAGTGTAAGGGTTGTAAAATCGTTACACTGATGATAGACGGTGCAAATCAACCTTTATCATTAGACAAAGGTTGATTGGTGATGGAAGCAACTGTATTGAGTCAATTGATATATATTGCACTAATTTAAGCTAAGTACTAAAATGCACAAATGGCGAGAGTGCCGCTTAAGCGCTTTGTATATTAGGTAAAGTATAAGTAATGAACGGTGTTCCGTACATAGAGTCCGCATAGAGTTTCATGTAGAGTTACTTGACGTCCAGTTATCTTTATATGATTTACACGACTGCGTAAAGGGAGTGTAATATTTTCAGAGTTGAATAATCTTTTACTTAGTTATACTTAAAATGTGTGTTTGAACCATAAAATTCAAGAAAAAATCGATTTCTATGGTTTGATTACGCAAATAAATGGCTACTCTACTTCCTCCGAAGACTTTTTTCCGCAGTTAGTTCCTTTCTACTCTATAAACATATATAATCTGACAGGACAGACTCATTTTTAAGGAGGCTATGGATAGTAATGGCAATTTTGTTTAAATCTAGTAATGTTATGTCTATCCTATGTAAAAGGTATTGAATTGTTTAGGGTAGTAACATTGTCTTTATATTTTATCATATCCTTTTTATTTGCTGTATTTTATAATAAAAAGATACGTTATCGTATCTATTATTGAACACTGAATTATTTATGTTTGTCTATCAAATTAGTGTCTTATCTCTGCAAATGTGTTCATAAAATGTTAGTGTCATGATTCTAAATTAAATATTCTTCTTTTGTTTCCTTACGTACGTTTTTTTATGCTATTATATTTGTGTTAATAATACTGTCAAAATAATCAGTTTGCAAGTAAGCACGTTTTAAATTTTGGTTATAATACATTTACTACCTCACGTCACTCTCTCGTATATTTGGTCTAATGGTGGACTGATAAAGAATCCCATATGGCGTTAAGTCCACCATTTGACACCATTCACCATCCATCATCATCATCATTTGATTTCATATCATTTTTGTAATTTGTGTAATAAAGTTTTAAACAAATAAATGAAACTAACTTTATAATGCTAATCCTATACCTACTTTAAATGAGCAATTCATTTAATTGGTTTCTTCCAAACGGCTCTAACGATTATGACGAATTTTTGTATTTAGATAATCTTTTACTATTTAAACAGACTCAGATAAACCGAGCGAAGCTAGGTCGCCAGGTTAGTGAAACTTTAAACAAGAAGCTACTGTTCGTATCAAATCCTTTTAAATCACACCGGCGTAGCATCGCTTACCGGCATTACCAGGTACAGGTGAATGTTTAATGTGGGCCTTCCTTACCTGCAGTACAGCCAAATGAACAAGCACTAAACATACTTACTAGTCACTAACGTGGTTTACTCGTAACGCAAGTTTCCCGCGCGATTTCTTTCAATTTGTTCCAAAATTGTGACTAAAACGTGCGCGTTTGCGGCGACACGTGCGCCTTACGCGGGCGTTGTGGAGATACTAAGCTTGTTTACTACGGCCCGCCCCCGCCCGCCCTACGATGCTGCCCTATCAGACGTGCGACAGGGTGATAAAGGGGTGACTTCACAATTACCCAAGTTGCGTGGGAAAGTTTCGCCTTTTTGAAATGTAGGTTATGTCAGTTGAATTTAGGGAAAAGTCGTTAATGCCTTACTTATAAACGTTTACTTACGTTAGGAGTTTCGACGGGCGGCGGCAGTGGCGGCGCGTCGCTACGTTAATACTGTTAGTAAGACAATCTTATGGGAAGTCTAACCCCGTAGTGTACTTATCATTACGTCCAACAGAAAGCCAATTTTAAATTTTATTTTTTATTTTAAAGTTTAAATTTGCACAAATTATAAAAATTATGTATGTACAAATGTGTATGTAGGTGGACTTAACGTCAAATGGCATTCTCTACCAATCAACCATAAGACCAAACAGAGAGTAAGTAGTATGGTGGTGCCAAGTTGTTGCGATAAAGTACAATGCGATAATACCTATTATGAACAAAACGCTCCTTTTTGTTCTTTGCTCTCTGTCAAGAGTTGTCGGGTAGAGTAAAATTTCTTTTTGGGTAAGCTTGCGAACAAAACGCTCCTAAGTAGCATGTTGTTCAAATATTTTTACTTCAGTTGCGATTGGAGAAAAATAAACCCATTTTAATTTGAGACTTTCGTGTTGACAATACAAAAATAATGAATTTTGGCGGATTTACAAATCTGACATAAACTGTGAAAGATCACATAAAGTCTATTTCGATGAGAAATATTATTTTCTATACAAAAAAGCCTCTAGTGTCTCCAAACATTATATATTAAACAAAATTGCTATAAATGTAAATAAGTTAAGTGACAGATCTTTTGTCCCATCGTCACTATCTATTATCATACTATTAACATAATAGAGCTAAAAAGTCTCAAGTCACGACCGCGTACGCAAAAGTATACTATAAGTATACTTCAATAAATAAATAATAAAAATACATACAGATACAGAGTATCGAGTCTTTTTCTTTAAAAAATACACTAACTCTATCCATGGTCTAGTAGTGTAGCCTAGCTTTATGTATTTAGGTACCTATAAAATATGTGACTTGACCATAGAGCTAGGTACGTCCTGTCGGCTTGACTGAGTTCATCGCAGGGACGTAACAGCTGAACATTGAAACTTAAAATATATATCATCGCAGAGACGTAACAGCTGAACATTGAAACTTAAAATATATCTATACATATATATACATACATATAATAAAACAGTAAAAATATTTTGTCTGTACATTAAGTATTTTTGACTGAAATAGATAGAGGGACACTTAAAAAGAATAACAGAAAGCAAAAACAATTTTTGGAATTTTTTGTCTGTCTGTTTATATGTATGTACGCGTTTCACGCAAAAACTACTGGGCCCTTATTTTTTGAAAGTATGACATACCGCCGAAAACGAATAGACTATTATGTCGCACTCGTCCTATTATGTCACTAAAAACATAAAAGCCGTATTTTTTGAAATCACTCGTCTAACAATGTTGCCAGTGATATGAAAATAATGCGAGAAATAAATTCTGCTCCTTTCTACGCAACGAAAACCGAATCGGTAACGAATCGTAAAAAAAATGTTCGTGAATTTTCAATCAAAGAGAACGTAAGCGTTAAACGGAACGTAAAAATGAAAAATCTTATAGACTCCATCTATATCCGTATCCGGTTGTCTATGTCATTCATGATTTTGACGTAAAAAACGTTCGACTACCAAATCATACGAAAACGAGTGGTTTAGACCACTCGTTGCGAATTATTCGACATAGACAATTCAAAAATACGGAATAATGGATATCGAATGAAAAATCATTCGGCTCACGCTTTTTTGGTGAGTCACACTTTCAAAAATAGGGCCCCTGGACGGATTTGAATGAAACTTTTTTTGTTGTATAGCTATTAAGCCTGGGCAACATATAGGCTATAATTGATTTTGAAAACTGGAACACCTGATGAAGAACCTTAACAGAACAGCTAAACTATAAGAAATATGGAAATGGTACCTTTGCAAAAGTTTATCAATCTGACGAGCATTTCCTGTTGACCTATAAAAATCGAAGATCAGGATCATCTGATGAAGAATTCCAAGAGACCAGCTACACTGTACAAAGTCGTTCAACCTGAAGAGCATTTTCTGCTGACGTATAAAAATTGAAGATTATGGAACATCTGATGAAGAACTTCAAGAGACCAGCTACTCTATAAAATAAATGAAAATGGCGCCTTAGCCAAAGTCGTTCAACCTGATGAGCATTTTCTACTGACGTATAAATAGACAGGACACGGGATAGGACAAAGAGGGACTCGGGGTGGGAGTAGAGGTATACGAGAAATTGTAGATAACGAGCAGACGAAGATCGTTTATTGAATGAAATATCACTTTTGATTCATTTTAACACCGCCACTGTACTGCGAATACCTAAGGGGTAGATAGAACCAAGAGTCGTAAGACTCGAAGGCCACGCTTAGCTGAATAGTGGGCTCTCTGATGGAATGGAGATTCAGGTATAGTGACAGATTGCTAACCTTCGAGCAACAAGGACTTCCGCGCGCGGCCCGTAAGGAGTCCGTGTTGCTCTATGTTGCTAACTCATCGCCTATGAGTGGAGGAATCCCTAGTTTAAAGCCCTTTCCCTCAATTGACTTTTACAATCTGCGCGGGAAGAGAAGCAGCTGGCACATTCTATGTTTTTTCTTCGCTCCCAGCCAGCCCATCATGGAAGTCAGAAAATAAATAATCTTGGAAATTTAAGCCCTGAAATAGGTGAAATACGCATACGCGGGCGAAAGATAATTTGTATTTAGTAGTTACATACATAGGTAACTACTAAATACAAAAGTTTAGATAGCAGTAGACAAACGCATTTTAGTTGCAGTTTGTTATCAATTACACCTCATCCATTGGGCGGATTTTGAAGAAATCGTATTTTTTACACAACTGATATAGCTGAATTTTCATCAAAATTATAATCATAATTTGCCAAATTTCTTCAAAATCCGCCCAATAGTTGCGGTAAAATTGATTATTAATTAATTGATTTTATATGTTGATACTATGTCTATCTTTACGCAGTACCTATCTACTTCTACTTCAAAATATAATATTAATACATTAGATATTTTATTGCGGAGTTACAATAAACCAAAACAACAAAACAATTACCGCCTAATAGGAGCTAATAATCGATAAATCGATGATAAGCATCAACTAATGAAGCATTGTCCTTGTCCGTACATCAGCAATCTATAAAGTGCGACAAGGATCTTTTTGCACGTGAGTGAGGGCGCCACCTACGTTTTAAATAAGAAATTTTAATAGTTTAGACGTTAGTTCCGTTTTCTACCACGTGCAAAAAGATTCTTGTCGCACTATACTCGATTCGACACAAACCTTTGTGCCTAGAATGCTAATCGATTTGAATTCTGGTCATAAATATTGTCACGTCTTTGTCCTTCGCAGGGTTGACAATTCCTCAGGTTGTTGAACTCGGAAGTCACCTAAAGTGGTCCTAACGTGGGTCTGGTAGTGGTACTCCGTGATAGATAAAGAATATGTAATAGGTATATGTATAGGTATACTTACGTGTACTTACCAGGATCTCTAGAAGTTTGAATTCATTTGATTCAGCCCCACTTCCATAGTAAGCAGTCGTCTTCTGATTAAATGTTACAGATATCTGTTCTATAGATATAACAAAGCTGAAGATAGTCTGGAAATTCCGGATCGATTTTAAAAATCTATCTAATTAATCAAAATAATTATTGTTCTAATCAAATTAAAATCTACCTATCTGTGTAGGATTTTTTGAACATTTTTCCCGTTAAATCAGAGGACTTTTGTAGATTAAAAGTTTAGGAATACCAAGCACTAACGTACACTAATAAGTATGCTTAATACCAATTAGGTGCCATAAAGTACGTAACACGATTTTCATGATTTTTTGACGACTTTCCCCTCCTTGACACAGCTGGTCACATTTTTGAGACCCCCTTAGTGTGACGTCACATATTTGTAATTATTAACCAGAAACAGGGTTTTTGCCGATCATGGATTCCTAGTGGCATTACAGATAGATACTTTGACATGTGCTAAATAAAAGCTTGTTGTAAAATTAAACTTGATTAAAATACATAAGTAGGCCTTGAACTAAGCAAAGCCAAGTAAGAATAAACTTCAAGTGTTGTTTGTAAACTTATCCGGAAGGTCGTAAGTCGTAACCGTCGCGTGAGTTCGCAAAAAGTCATCGAGGTCTCGACACACATGCTCTTCAATTACATAAATAAATAATTGAAGAAAAACCGTTTAGGCGCATAATGTTAAAAGCGCAGAATGGTAACCGCTTGAAAAATGGTAAAAGAGCACAATGTTAAAGGAGCAAAATGGTAAAAACGCAAAAATGGTAAAAACGCAAAATGGTAAAAACGCAAAATGGTAAAAACGCAAAATGATAAAATAGCAAAATGGTAAAAGCGCGTATCTCTCTCTCTTCTCTCAGCCGAAAGACGTCCACTGCTGGACAAAGGCCTCCCCCAAGTAGTTCCACAACGACCGGTCCTGCGCGACCCGCATCCATGCGCAACCCGCGACCCTTCACCAGGTCGTCGGTCCACCGAGTGGGAGGCCTGCCAACACTACGTTTTCCGGTTCGTGGTCGCCACTCGAGAACTTTTCTGCCCCAACGGCTATCTGTTCTACGAGCTATGTGCCCCGCCCACTGCCACTTAAGTTTGGCGATTCTGCGGGCTATGTCGGTTACTTTAGTTCTCCTACGGATCTCCTTATTTCTGATTCGATCACGCAGGGAAACTCCGAGCATAGCGCGCTCCATCGCCCTTTGGGTGACCTTGAGCCTTCTTATGAGGCCCATAGTAAGCGACCACGTCTCTGTTCCGTATGTCATTACTGGCAACACACGCTGGTCAAAGACCTTAGTCTTGAGACACTGCGGTATTTTGGACGAGAAGATATCGCGAAGCTTCCCGAACGCTGCCCAGCCGAGTTGGATTCGACGATTGACCTCTTTCTCAAAGTTGGACTTACCTAACTGAACTGTTTGTCCCAGGTATACATAATTGTCAACAACTTCGAGTGTAGAGTCTCCAACCTTTAGAGGAGTGGGTGCGACACGGATATTAGACATGATTTTCGTCTTGTCCATGTTCATTTTTAGACCCACTTGTTGAGAGGCTCTACAGAGGCCATCGAGCATTGTGCCTAGGTCTTCCAAGGTCTCAGCCATGACTACGATATCGTCAGCGAATCGAAGGTGAGTGAGGTACTCGCCGTTGATATTGATGCCGAGTCCGCTCCAGTCCAGAAGCTTGAAAACATCTTCCAGGGCGGCGGTGAACAGTTTTGGAGATATAACGTCTCCCTGTCTCACCCTCGCTTCAACTGGATAGGTTTCGAGCCTTGATCCTAGAGGCGGACCGACATGGTGGCGTTTTCGTACAAACACTTCAGCGCTTCGATATATCGATAGTCAATTTGGCACCGTTGGAGAGACTGTAGCACAGCCCAGGTCTCGATCGAATCGAAGGCTTTCTCGTAGTCCACAAACGCCAAGCATAATGGCTGATTATACTCCTCAGTCTTCTGTATAATCTGCCGCAGCCCGCATGTAAGTGGTCCACGGTACTAAAACCTTTTCGGAAACCGGCTTGTTCGGGAGGCTGGAAGTCGTCAAACCTGCGAGCGAGACGATTCGTAATGACTCTCGAAAACAGTTTGTAGACATGGCTCAGAAGTGAGATAGGCCTATAATTCTTCAATAAGGTTTTGTCCCCTTTTTTGAAGAAAAGTACCACCATACTTCTGTGCCATGCCGTAGGCGTTCGTCCCTCGAGTATGACGGAATCAAATAGCTTCTGAAGAGCTTTTAATACCGGCGTTCCACCTGCTTTCAGAAGCTCAGCCGTGATTCCATCGTCACCCGGTGCCTTATTGTTTTTTAACTGTTTGAGAGCCATTCTAATCTCGTATAGGCTGACGTCTGGGATATCTTCGGTGTAGTGTCGGGTCAATCTGGCTCTTGGATCTTTGGCCAGATTTATGACAGGTGCGCGTACGCTCGCGTATAATTGCCCGTAGAACTTCTCAACCTCTTCCAACAGCCTCCGGCTTCGACGAAATGATTCTGCCTTCCTCAGTCTTCAGCTTGGTCAGTTGACTTTGACCAACAGACAGATCCCTTGCAAAAACTTTTGAGCCCTCATTACGCTTAATCGCCTCTTCAATACGGTCGGTATTGAATTGGCGCAAATCGTGAGTTAGGGACTTGGAGATCTGTCTGTTTAGACGTCGATACTGAGCAGCATCATCAGAGGACTGCAGAACCAAGTTTCGTCTTTCTTCCATGAGTTTGTTGGTGAGGTCCGAGATCTTTTTGGTTCCTTTTAAGCAGCGGGTTTTGAAGGCTTTAGACCCAGCTGTTTGAACAATTTGCACGAAACTGTCATTATAATCGTCCAGATTTTCGCAGTCTCCCAGGCATTCAAAGCGATTCTGCAACTCGAGCTGAAAGCTCTCGGGGTTTTGGAGCTGGATGGGCGCTGGTCGGAGCGTAGACTTCCATCAGTCGACACCTTTCAAGTTTCGTTCTCAGATTCAATGTGCCTCTTACCATTCGGTGATCGCTTCCTGTTTTTACGGCATTGATCACAGAGACATCATTGAATATGTGCCTCTTTGTCGATAAGATGAAGTCTATCTCATTTTTTATGACGCCATTAGGATGCAACCACGTCCACTTTCGCTGTTTTGGCTTTTTGAAGAAGGAGTTCATCATAAAGAGGCCCTCCTTCTCCATAAAGCCGGCCAGCAGATGACCGCGTGCATTTCTCCTTCCATATCCAAAATTCCCCACTCTCAGCTCATTATCGCTTCGTTTGCCCAGTTTCGCGTTAAAGTCCCCCATCACAACGGTATAGTGGGTCTGGGAGCTATGTATGGCTTTAGAAATATCCTCATACATAGTCTCCACCTCGTCGTCGGAGTGATTTGCGGTCGGTGCGTACACTTGTATTACCTTCAACGAATACCGTTTGGTAATTCTGAGTACAAGGTACGCTACCCTCGCCGAAACACTCTCGACCTGGACCACGTTGTTGATGAGGGGACCTGTGGACGATAAACCCGACACCACCCTGGGACAGTTGGTCGCCCTCCCGGAAATAGAGCAGGTTTCCGGATTTGAGGGATCATGGTGTCCTCCCCTCTCTTCGGACTTCACATAATCCTACAATATCCCATCGTAACCTGCTCAATTCTTCCTCCAGTTCAGCGAGTTTCTCGTCGGTCCGCAGTGTGCACGTGTTGTACGTTGCCAGGGCCAAGGGTCGTCGGGGTTGGTAGCCTGGCATCTGCCGGGGATTCTTAGCACCCCCTGCCCCGCCGTTACCGTGACCGCTACCAGAGTCCGGGATAGCGGGGCCGCCGGGGACTAGGGGCCGTGTTGTGGGTGTATTAACCATAGGGGTTTTGCCGTAATCGCCACGCTTGGCAGGCGGGTTGGCGATCGCAGTGTGATGTCATAGTACGCGGAAAGATGCTGCTGCCCATCCTCCGGTGTTTTAGATCCCTTAGTCGCCTCTTACGACACCCACGGGAAGAGATGGGTTGGTGCTATTCTAGGGCCGCACCACAGGCCGTAAATTGTAAATTGTGTAATTTTCAACTTACCGCACTTATATCACAATGTACTATTTCAACACACTTGCTCGTAAAGTGGGTCTTATTACATCGAATTTAGGCCCATAATGCCATATATTACGAATGTATTACGAATATATTACGGAGGTGTTTGGAAATAAAAATTACCATACTGCGGTATACAAAAGATAGAATATTAATGCGTGTTATGAACTCCACAAAGCATTTTTAATTTAGCCGCATAATACATATAAGATCAAATAGGGAAAATAACAACAGTTTTTAAATAAGCAAAGATTGTCAACAACTTCGAGTGTAGAGTCTCCAACCTTCAGAGGAGTGGGTGTGACACGGATATTAGACATAATTTTCGTCTTGTCCATGTTCATTTTTAGACCCACTTGTTGAGAGGCTCTACAGAGGCCATCGAGCATTGTGCCTAGGTCTTCCAAGGTCTCAGCCATGACTACGATATCGTCAGCGAATCGAAGGTGAGTGATATACTCGCCGTTGATATTGATACCGAGTCCGCTCCAGTCCAGAAGCTTGAAAACATCTTCCGCCAGGGCAAAAGCGCACAATGGTAAAAAGAGCAAAATGGTAAAAGCGCAGAATGGTAAAGATTTCAGTGCTATAGTATATGAGCTGTCAGGACTATATTAAGATCATATTGGTTAATTGTCGAGTAAAATACAAATAAATCTAGATTTCTTTTTTAAATTATATAAATATGTAATCAACATTCATAATAACATTAAAAATTAAATAATTATATTTCCGAATGATCATTATCACTATTACCATAATTATCAAAATATGAAAAGTATTATTAATAAAGGCAATTGTCTTGAATTATCTTTGTACCTATTAGAAGCATTTGAATTACAAGCAGCAAATTAGAAAAAAATGAAAACATGATTGTTAAATTAAAATAATCAACACTCATGATAATAATCTAAGTAATAATAATGTTTTTGATAATTACTATAGTATCTTTGAGTTAGTTTAGTATCCCAAGATAAGTACTAAAACTTAGTTTATAACATATTTGCTCATAAAGTGGCATTTATTTCACCAATTTCAATATTGTATTGTATCTCATTACGCACTTGTGCGTTATTGTAAAGTAAAACGCACGCTTCGTCTAAAAACGAATGATACTTTTTTAAATCTTGACATAGAGTTTTTATGTCAGAAAAGTGGTCAACTTTTTATGAATAAAATTAACTTTAGGAGATAAAATAAATAAAAATTTAATTCTTTAAATTAATTTTGACAATAAATTACAAGCATTTATCTGTAACAAAACACAAAAATATTAATTTACTTTATTAGTAATACTGGCTGTTTTTTGTGCATTTGTCTTAAAAAAAAGCGCTGATGCGCGCGCATCGCTAATTTGTGAACAAGTAAAATTATACCTCGCGCTTTTTCTTTGGTATTGTCGTTTTCCGAGTTTTATTTAAATATTTCCTCGCAAATATGTTATAAAACGTCGTATGACATACGTGCGCTTTGAAAATTACAGCCTTAATTAAAGACGACGAACAAGACGCATAATACATATAAGATCAAATAGGGAAAATAACAACTGTTTTTAAATAAGCAAAGAGAATTATTTTTATACAGCCAAGCACTGGCTGTATGGCGATATACCATCCGCAGCGTGCACCGCGCGCTCCCTGCGCACGACGCGGGGCTGCGGGCGGCGGCACGCGAATAAAAAACAAGACTATATTTATTATGTTGTGTTTGTTAGGTACATTTTTCGATTATCGCCGTGTTAGCATATTAAATATTTAATAAAATGTCGACTAGTATGGAAGAATATGTAAATTTAACTCCACCTGAAATCATATTAACGAGTAATGCATGTAATAGTTTATTGCCTCCAAAATCAAACGTAAGTATTTGGCGGCATACGAATGTTTTATAAAGTGGAGAAATGGCAAAAGGGCGCAATCGCTTTCCGATAATTAGATGTTAGGACCACATTATTTTTTACTCACAAGTGTGTTGAAAAACGTCGTACGATACACGTGTGCATTTGGTCATTACGCACACTCGGCTTTATTAGCGCGCTCGCCTTCGGCTCGCGCGCCAATCGCCTCTTGTGCGTAATGACCAACTTTGCACACTTGTTTCGTAATGTACTATTGTAACACTTTTTTTTTCGAACTTCCAACATACTTAATGCAACTTTTAGATGTATTCCCGCACTAAGTAGTACTGTTAGACCTTCATAGACCTTGCTTAACTTTACCTTTGACTTTTTCCAAATTTCATAATACTGGTAGTACCTACCCCATAGGGTTTGATTGTTGTCTAATAGGTATCGATCAAAATATGCAAAAAATCGCAACATTTACGGTAATAACTCCTGATCGCGTTGACGTTTTGATTATTTTTTGTGCTGAAAGTGACCGTGGATCCGAGTACCTAGTCGATATTAATTTCAACTTGATACCTTTACATTTCTGAGAAAAATAGTTTGACAGACAGGCGGACAACAAAGTGATCTAAGGGGTTCCGTTTTTGCCTTTTGAGGTACGGAACCCTAAAAATGTCATTATTACATTCCACCAATTTTTATTAGTAGGTATCATTATTCATAAAAATTAAATTACATTTTGATACCCGTTAAGTACGTACTTTTGAAATCTTTGGTACTTACAGTAATCGATATATAGATAGATACAGCCAATATAGTTGTTGTTGTTCGTAGGTATTTTAAAATGAGAACTTTACGACCTATTGTTTACTTAATTAAAAATACCTTATTTCATATGAATAGATTAATTCCTCTGTACCGCTTTAAGATAAAGCATAAGCGTAAAAACAATTGACATTCTTTAAAAAAACATTCTAACTTTATGACAGTGAATTATGTTCATAAAGGAAGTGATTCTAAGTTTGTTTGCAGGGGAATCGTCGGAACTACTAAACCTATTTCAAAAATTATTCAATAGGTACAGGCAAAACCTTAATTAAATAGAAAGTCCGATTTCATATCTGACCCAAAGGTTCCCATAACCCCAGCAGCATTTCCTCGCTGGATGGCCAGAGAAATCCTTGGATCAGAAAAATTTCAAAAATTCTGTAACTAATAGAAAGCTCGTTATACCGGAGTGACATAGGCTACAATTTATGTATATACCTTCCGAGCGAAGCCGAGGTGGGGCGCTAGTTTGATGTAAACTATACGAATAATAGGTTGCCAAACTAGCACAAGAAAATGGTAATTAAGAAGAAGAAATAAAAATTAAATAGTTGAATGCTAACTTTCTTCCAGTTTTTCCAACATCGGTTTGTATATAAAAGTTATAAATTTGGTCCAAGACGCTACCACGGCTTCATCTGCGTCGAGAGAATTCTTCAATGTCTCTACCAGTATTCTCGTTAATATCTGAAAACATATAAATAAATATATAGATCAAATTTACACAGATTGGCTTAGTATAGCCCAAAAGTAAGTGTTATGGGGTACTAACTGGGCCTGGGGTACGATTTTACCTATATCTACTACATAGATATGTATAGATAAACATCCAAGATCCAGGCCAATCTGAAAAAGTTCATTTTCCATCTTGACCTGACCGGGGACCGAATCCGGGAACCCGAGGTTCAGAGGAAAGATTTTACCAGTGCAGAACTTTAAATGAAATTTATCATTTAAGAAGGCAATAGCAGAGGAAAAAAGGCAACCACTCAATGGACGTGATAACATTGATAACCAATTAGGTACCCCACTTCCAGCACAACTGAGGACTTCAACTAGGCCAACGATAATGCAATTGCCGTGGCCACATTCTGGTCTCATATAATGAACAGCCATTCCGACTCCAAAAGAAGACGAAGGTACAGTCTTATAGTTATAATAATTATAATAAACGGGTAACTCACGTGCTGTAAGGTCGGGGGTTGCCAGTCGGCAAAATGAAGAATTAATTCATTTTCAAAGAGAGAGCAGGACCGCGCGCTCTGATACATAGAGCAACAAGGACTTCCGTGCCACAGACATATAATAATAGTAAAAAAAAATATTTCTGTGTTCCGTGCGCGGTACGGAAAGTCCGTGTTGTTCTATGCATTGATATGATACCATGGAAGTACTTATTACTTCCATGTATGACACTCCGACAAGACGTACCTAGCTCTATGGATATGACGGTCTGTATGGGCCACACAGACTTATAATAAAAAAAAAAATTGTGGTATCCATGGACGAGCGCGTTTCGTTCATGACCGCGATACGTTCCAAAATTGAAAAAATAAACTGCCTGTCTCATAGACATAGAAAAAAAATCAAGGAAAATTAAAAAAAAAAATTCTAGCTCTATGGCCTATCTACAGTCTACTTCACACATAATATGGGTACTGGACATATACTGGACTTCACAGAATTCGGATTTTTTTAATCTACTCACATGAAAATGCTCAGGCTTTATTCCAAATCTTCTATGCGACTTCCCAAGTTTCTCCATGAGTGGTACCACGATCTCTGGCTGGTGGAGATTGTTCACAGCCAGGTCCAAGTGGGACATGAAGTTCAGCACATGGGCCTTGAACTGATTTTTCAGTGTTAACTGCTCTTCGGGCAGGCCTTTGATGGTCTCGAAGAAGTCCTGGGTTTCAGGGGCGGCGCGGAAGAGCCTGAGAGAAGGATTTTTTAGGTGTTACCGTAAAAATTGGAACAATACAATACAGCTAGAAATGGCATCAGTTGTATTTTTTTATGACATCTAGCTGCGCCCCGGGGCTTTGTTTCCATGGAGATTTCTGGATAAACCGTGCACTATGTACTATTCCCGGTATTTTTCTACCCGTGTACCAAATTTCGACAAAATCTGCACAGTATATTTTACGTGATTGAATAACAAACATACACCTCATCCAAATTTTTGACCCACCGCCAAAGCCCTTCTAATAGCTGTTGGAAACTAGTACCTATCATAGTATATTATAAGTCTATGTACCTATCGTATGCGTTTTTTTTATTTTTAAAGTTACGAATCCCCGGTTACGCAAACGGCCAGAGGGAGCTATTCAAATAGGTACTTTACAAAAAGCCCCATTCCATTGGTGATAGGGTCTGCATAGAGTCGCTGCCATGTTTTCTGAATGAAGTAGACATCTCGTCTGGAAAGACCAGACACATTATCTTCTTTGTCAGGGTCCCCTCCCCACGTGATGTAGTTGAAGATAGCAATAATGCTCCCTGTAACGTGCAATAAACATATTCCTCAAGAACCGGAAATCATCGATTTTCTTTAATATTTTATTTAGTCTGTAGATTTTAAACTGCTGAAGATAAGACCTTCGTCTTTCGTTTAAAAAAATACTTTTAAAGTAACTATATTCTATGAAGGTACCTAGTTAGTTATACTTAAATTATATTCGCGCTAGAGAGCCGTTTAATAAATTAGGAAGAGTTAAAGTCTATTGGTGTGAGTCGTACACATAGTGGACATTTATTACCTATTTATTATATAGTTTATGTCGGGAGTAAAAGCAATTTTTATATTTAGTTAAAGTCATTAATTGCACAAAATTTGAAAACTATTACTTACCCATTACCTATACGTTAATTTCGTCAACTTGAGTAGTTTTAATAACTTTCTAAAATAATCATAGAATCAAACTGTGGTATTTGTTGAGCTGTTTGCTATCTGTTTGAGTACCAACTACGAACTTCGTAAACGCGCGATAAATAAGACCAAAACAAATAAGTAACAGAGTTTTATATATCTGTGACTCGGGCGAGGCGCGATGGACGAATAATGCCGTCCACTCTTGCACAAAGTTACATAGACTAAGTACTATACTGACATCAGGCGCTCGCTGGACATTCATTCTATTCAGATGTGGACATTGAGGGCTATAAGTGTCCCATGGGACTAGTTAGACATAAACATCCCACCTGTCCCATCATGGGACTGGATTGGGTCAATGCTCAGATGGGACTAGTGTAGTGATGTGCCGTTCCCGAAAACAAAGAAACAGCGAAAAGTTTCTTGTAGAGAACGGAAAATTTTCCTGAAACCCGAGAAATTTCTGAGAATTTTCGGAAATTTTCAAGGGATTTTCGGGAACAGGAAACTCGGCGGGACTTCGCTAGACTAGTGGGATGGGACAGACATAAAACTCTTTTCTCTCAGTGTCAGTTCGGTCAAACTAAAACAGTTTATCCTTTATTTTCAATTTGAGATGATGTTTTTTCACAGAAATATATATTTTTTTAATACAAGTGTTTTTTGTAGATTTTGTTTTTCAAATAGTTTTATTCATTCTTAAAGGCTACATATGATCTAAGTCAGATTTAAAGGAAAATTAGAAAATAATGTCAATGTCAAATCAAATTGTGTTTGACATTGACGTATAGAAGCACATGTATTGAGCGGTGTTTATCGAAAATATTGTGATTTATTTCTTTCTTATTTTATTTTAAAATAATATGGCTCAAGTTAGTGAGAATGCAGTTAAAAATATTGGTAAAGTGTTAAATGATCAAAGTAGGCCTATGAAAGAGCGTTTTCGTGCGCTTTTCACTCTTCGAAACTTGGGTGGGAATACCGCTATAGAATGCATCAGTCAATGTTTTGGGGATGAATCTGTGCTTTTGAAACATGAGTTAGCATATTGTTTAGGACAAATGCAAGATAAAACAGCTATTCCCATCCTCAGGAGTGTGTTAGAAGACAAAAACCAGGATCCTATCGTTCGACACGAGGCTGGTAAGTTTTCCCCCTTATTTTAAGTTTTTTATCACTGCACGTAAGTAAGATAAGATGATAAAGGTAAATAATAATCTTAATTATAGTAGGAATGTCAAGTGGACAAATCTTGATAAAACTGTCAACTAACTTAGTAATAAAAAGCCACCATATAAATATTTGTCCACACTATTATATCAAATGACTAATAGCTAGCATCTTATAATAGCATAGGTATAGGTAGTTTATAAACTAGCAGATCCATGTTACTATTACATGAGATCATACTGTTACACCGACCATACAGACCCTGCTATAAAAACAATTTTTTTAAATACAGACATGTTTATATCTAGGTACCTACTGATTTATATTTCTTTTACATTTCATTAATATTTTTAATTTTCAATTTTCAGGAGAAGCATTGGGTGCTATTGGAGACCCAGATCTTCGAGCGCTCTTGGAAAAGTATAAGGATGATCCAGCGATTGAAGTAGCGGAGACGTGTCAGATTGCTTTAGAAAGGTTAAATTGGGTTGCTGGTGATGGAAGCAAAGAAAGCCTATCAAAGAGTCCATACTCTTCTGTAGACCCAGCTCCTCCAAGTACTGACAATGATGTGGAGAAGTTGAGCGAGATTTTTGATGGATGAAAATAGGCCCTTGTATGAGAGGTACAGGGCAATGTTCAGTTTGCGCAACTTAGGGACCACTGAGAGTATTAATGCATTAGGAAAAGGTATGGTTTGGTTTCCTTTGCCTTTATTTCAAAAGTGTAGTTACCGTTCTAGAAAACTAGCCTGCGTGGTGCTTGATTTCTTATCAATCAATCATTCATTAATTTGGTCAGACATAGGAAGTGTATAAGGTCTTTATATTGATAAATGAGGAGGTTTATATATGGTTTTTCATTCAGTCATGTAAAAGAAGTAGAGGATATTATCATATATAATTGCACTTGTATATTTCATTAGAGAATATCAAAATGGCTCAATATTTTGTTTAATATTTGAAAGAAAAGTCTGTTTTTTGACATTCATATTTGCATATGTAGGATGAACCATTTCTTAAGTTATTTTAACAGATCATTCAAACAATTCCAGGTTTCAAAGCTAGCAGTGCCCTGTTCCGGCACGAAGTAGCATTTGTCTTTGGCCAAATGCAGGATGAAAGAAGTGTGCCGTTCCTGATAACAACCCTGGAAGACACCGCCGAACACGAAATGGTGCGGCATGAGGCGGCTGAAGCTCTCGGCTCTATTGCCACCGATGAGTGCACTGAAGTTCTTAAAAAGTAAGTGTTTGTAGAGTTCTTTTATAATAAACTAGCTTTTGCCCACAGCTTTTCCTTTCGCAATCCCCCGGGAACAGTGCTTTTTACCAGGATAAAAGGTACCCTATGTCCTTTTCAGTACTTCTATGTGTATGCAAAATTTCAGGAAGATTGGTACAATAGATAAAGTGTGAAGAGGTAACAAAAAAACAAACTCATTTTCGCATTTATAATATTAGAACAGAGCGAGCGCTTCATAGAAACGTGGCGTCAAATATACCTACTACTACTATAAATGAAACTGTGTATACGTGTACACGTCAGTAACACGTCAATGTGTGCATTTTCATAATCATAACGTCCCAATACACAAAAGAACGGGGGAGAAGTGCGGGGGGTTGCCATATTGCGGGAGAGGCAGGGGAGTGTCCTTTCTGTACGTAGTACTTATATTAATTCTGTGATAGGATTAGAATAGAAAGACAAGTCTAACCATAAGTCTTCTTAAAACTATTTGACTTACCTACTCTGCTTTTTTTTGTTTTCTTTATCTGAGACCAGTTGTGGACTTTTTAGCAGATCTGTTGCAGGGATAGATTTTTAGGTTTAAGGTGCTCCCAGTCTCTCTTTTTAAAATCTGGAGGAAAGGCACCCTGTATTTACCTACAATGTTAACACAGGGATCTTTTATTTAAAAGTACACTTGTTGTAACTAATGTAAGTGAATCAATAAAATATTTTTCATTAAAAAAATATGTATCATTTTTATTTTTGGTATATTTTCAGATACCTCAACGACCCTCGGCCCGTGGTCCGGGAGAGCTGCGAGGTCGCGCTGGACATGTCTGAATACGAGAATAGTCCAGAATTCCAGTACGCTAACACCTTGCTCACTGTGCAGGGTTGAATTCATCTGTTTTTACATGGAAAGTATTGGGGAAGTATGAAAAGGCTATTTTGACAAATCAGTATATAATCCATTTCCAATTTACTAAATATTTTCAAACCGGCCAAGTGCATGTCAAACTCGCGCACTGAGGGTTCCGTACATGCAAAGCATCTCACATTATAACTCTAACTAAAAGACCAACTTGTTTCAAAAACAAATTTAACTTTGCAGTTCGATCCCTGGATTCATAATACTACATCGAGCGCAAAAATAAGTTTGTATAACTTTTTTTTAAACTTCCAACAACATATTTACAACTTTCAGACTTATTCCTGTACAAGTACTGTTAGACCTTGCTTTTTGCCAAATTTCATAATTTTAGGTCAACAGGAAGTTTTAATTGCTATCTGAAATCGTA
This sequence comes from Ephestia elutella, assembly GCA_018467065.1. Taxonomy (NCBI): domain Eukaryota; kingdom Metazoa; phylum Arthropoda; class Insecta; order Lepidoptera; family Pyralidae; genus Ephestia; species Ephestia elutella. The sequence goes on along the minus strand of CM031580.1, from coordinate 14,893,807 downwards.
AAATATGTAAAAAATCACAACATTTATGGTAATAACTCCAGATCGCGTTGACGTATAATTTTGATTATTTTTTTGCTAGAAGAGATTGTGGATCTAAGTATTCGATATTAATTTCAACTCGATATTTTCAAGCGTTCCTGAGAAAAAAAAGTTTGACACACGGACAGCAAAGTGGTCTTATAAGGGTTCCGTTTTTATTTTTTAGGCACGGAACCCTAAAAATGAACCATATTTGACCACTGATTAGGTTAATTTTTAAATATTTAGTGGGCAATGAATCATATTTTGATTTGTCAATGTGGCTTTTTAGACCCCTGTAGAACGCGCGGTAAAATCGGTTCTGAACTGACAAAAGCCAAATTTTATTAAGGGCTGGGTGTTTATTTATCATCTGAGTTTCCGATTAAATATATTCATTTCAATGAGCCACTGGATTCACCGACGTAGCCATTCTTCTCCAAAGCCCATTATTAGAGTATAGGCTTGACAACTGCCGCAGAGATTCGCAGTATTTAATACATTAAAAATTAATTAGCGTATTTGTATCCGAAAAGTGCTTGAACTGTAATTGCTATTTGCAAGTTTCGTTACCTTAAATCTTCAAATTAAGAGCTAAAAAGGGACCTCGAGAATTTTGCCTAAACACCCTGAATAAAAAATGCAGGCATTTTTAAAATTTGTTTAGTCCCTATCCTGGTTTCCCGTTTCAATCCAGGTAAAATACCTGAAATGGTTTCGCCTACATTGTAATATGAATATGGCGGATATAGTATTTGTATTTTTAATAAATTAATTTTGTGATGAAATTATTTTTACTAAATAAATTTTAAGATGTTACAAATAGCGCCTTTTTTAATTTAAACAACCGAATATTTCCATCTAGTTCCTTTGTCCCCCAGTCGATCAATTCTCAGAGGGTTCTTAATGAAATTTTACGTTTTAGTAGCTGCGCCCCGGTGCTTCACACACGTGGGAATCGGGATACAATTTATGTCATTTACTTTTTTTAATAAATAAATAATAATAATAATCATGTCGAAATCCGCAGGATTTTGCGTGATTAAATAACAAACATCTACTAGATTCCTTAATATTTGCACTAAATAATTGTACCTAGTTTATTTTGTTTTGTGGAGAAAAATAAATAAACTTATTTTTATACAGTTTCTCTTAGATTTCTCTCATTTTGAGCGGTGTTATTGCATACGCGGGCTTGTGGCCAAACGTAAGGAAATTAAGAGATGTTAGTTACTTATTCACGCAAACTACGAGTATTTAAAGAAATTTAGTAGGTACTTAGGGATAAAACTGGAATACTAGGTCATCTCATTGAGCGAATCCCTGTACAAAAGCTAGTAGAAAGTATACGAAACGACACAATAAAATTTTCATTGCCGAATTCGAAGATTGTAAATAAAAAAATGTATATTATTTTTCAAATGGTTATTGCTTTAGCACTTCTAGTAATGCAATTGTTTGAAACATAATCGATATCAAACCATGTAAAAGTTGTTGGCGATAATAGAAATTTGAGAAACTATGGACAAGTTATGAATGGGTTTTTAGTTAAATGTATATTTATATTTTTAATAACTGGCACGGTAAGATATACTTCAATACTTACCTGATTTTTGGGAATCATAGGTTACAAGCTTTATATGTATTTTCACTTCACTAATTATAAAATAAAGTCCCGCTGTGTGTCTGTCTGTTCGCGACAAACTCCAAAATGACTGAACAGATTTTTATTACCAATGGACGGACTGGGTCAGGCATGAGAGGTTTTGTTTTATAATCTACGCTGGCAAAGCCGCGGGCAAAGTTAGCTCAAACAAAGTATAATGCTTTCGATTGAGTTAAAATTGGACTCTGTACAAAACGATACAACTGCATCTACTTTGGGCATTTGATTCATGTCGATAATCTATATTTGTTTCTAAGATAAAAAATATCAGTAAAATAGTAGTATTTTTCTTCTCGAATATCCCGATAGGGCATAAAAAGATAGACATGTTCGCACATATCAATAAGATGTTTCATAAATGTTTAGCTATGCGACGAATTAGAAAGACAAAAAGAGTCGTTCATCGGGCTCGCTCGCATCGTGCACATCGGTGCCGCCACAGAGGAGATCGTGCGAGGACTCATTGAGGAGGTGTTCAGGCACGAGGAGGGAGACAGGGAGGTCCCGCGGTACTTCGACAGATACGACACGCCTTTTGTCGACATAGGGGAGGGATTTCGTCGCAAAGAAAATGATAATCCGGCGACCTAGGTGAGCGACGGAACGCTGCACGGCGCGATGCGATGCTGTGCTACAAGGCAATATTAAATGCGTCAATGATCACATAGGCTATATGTATACGTACACCTGACAATCTCATAGAATCCTAATCTCAAGGGGTTTCTCTGCATCTAACTAAACATAAGTAAATACGTTTGATATTAACCGCGTCGCGCCGCACTGCTTTTAACGCTCACCTAGGACGACTGGTAAGAATGTTTAATATTATGTTCTACTTTATTAAGTCTTAATACACGTTCGAATTATATGAAACTATTTGAAAGTAATTTTATACATTATACGCCCAACTCTAGTGCCGTTTCTGTCTAGCTAGACATACATACTGCGAGAACCTTACTGTTTACCTAACAAATGAGAAAGTGAGTATGTATATTGGTTTGTTACGTCTTCAGTATCTACTGAACCAATTTTCTTGAAATTTCGCATACACATAGTTATGGAGCGTGGAGCCCCATATAATAATAAAAGTAATCTTCAGGGTCGTTGTAATAAATTTATTGGTAAACATAAGACCTAAAACAAATATAAATAACGGTTAGAAAAAGATAATAAACACACTTCACTATAAATTCTTAGAATCACTTCCAAAAGAACCAATAAAACTTAATAATACATACCCGATAAGGGTCTATGTTGATTTATATAATATTAAATATATTTAAGATATATTATTTCATCTTTATAATATTAGACGATAAATGATTTACATAAACTGAGTCAAGAATGATATCAAAATGTAGAATCGAATGTGTATGAATACGAATTTAAAATTTATGACCAGGTGGAAATAAGTATGTATGTGCCAGCGCACGCATAAATGGTGTTTATGTAATATATTGGGTAAAACTAAACGCAGGCGTTTCGCATTGCTGCCGCCGCCAGAGGGGCGTTCGGGGTTTTCACTTTGCTCGTGCGAATGGCTCGCGGACGGTCGCCATTGCATTGCCCCATGCGATATCGGTTTGATTTTTAATACGCGAGAGGTTCCGCGTTCTTTGATTGCTAATTAACTTGAGTTGTATTTGTGAATTTCCTGTTTGTTAAATAACTATTGAACTTTTTGTTTGTGTACCCGTCATTGTGACTTTCTCCTGTGGGATGTGACGCGTGGCTGCTCGCTCACATCTACCTGTTGCCGAGCCGATTTCGGGAAGAAATCTATTTGTTTGTCCTGGGGGAATTGAGATCTCAAGGGTTAGGTAGGGTGATTAGGAATTCCCCTTCCCGAAGATACTCAAGTTTGGATCCGAAGAGAAAGAAGATTTAGCTTGGTAAGTGTTTTTTAAGTGTAATTAATTTATAGGTTAGGTTATCATATAGGGCCCTGTAGCTCCCTTCATAAGCTACGGTGGTAGCAGACTGCGTTAAGTTATTTAGGTTTTAGTCGGGCAAACGTGGTGCCGCGTGGAGATTTCTTCCCGGTACTTATTTTTTACCGGTGGTTTTTTCCCGGTGAAGTTCCGGTACAGGATTCTTCCCGCCGCTTCGTTTGTCCGGATTCGCTCTGCGCACATTTTCTGGCAGCAGAGCGTAGTTGCTCTGCACATTTTCTGGTAGCAGAGCGTAGTTTATCTACCCTCTATTTGTTCGTTTGTAAAAAATAATTAATTGTTTGTAAAAATTATTAGATTTTTCTTAGTTTGTTTGTATAAGAATATTTGTAACCTTTTTTGTATTTGTTTGCGGTTTGTACCGTGCGTTCCGGGTTTGTGCCATTCTCATACCTACCGCGGTTCTTCGTGTAGTTGCTTGATTTTGTTGTTTTTTATTTACCTTTTGTTATTTTTTTGTTTGTGACTTGACGCGATGGCGAAGGCCTCCAATGCTAGGGCGACACTCGCCAACGAATTGAGATGGTTTGTGACGGCCGGAGGACTCCTGTCCCGGAAGGACAGGGAGGGCGCCATACTGCTAAGAGCGGATCACCTCCACTCACGATTGATTAGCGCGGAAGCGGCCATGGCGGCGCTTACCGAAGCCGATCTTACCCCGGAGGCCTACGCAGGTCACATGGCGGACATGGACCAGATCCTGAGTCTGCACGATGATATCGCGGAGGCGGTGACCGCAATAAGGGCGAGACAGGCTGGCGGACCAGCCCCTCGCACACCTGTTAGACAGGAAGGACCAGCGGTTACTGGTCGGCTCCCCACCCTTCAGCTGTCCCACTTTGGGGGTAGGATGGAGGAGTGGGTAGCATATAAAAATATGTTTGAGTCCCTGGTCGTAGCACGACAGGATTTGTCGAAGGCCCAGAAGATGGCCTACCTCCTCTCCACTCTTGAGGATGAAGCGCGGTCGCTCATCCAGCACCTCCGGGTGGAGGACGACCAGTACGACACGGCTTGGGAGTTATTGAACTCCCGCTATCAAAACTTACGTTTGTTAGCGGATGCGCACGCCGCACAGTTGATGGCCCTGCCCAAGGTGGCCAACAGGGCACAGTTGCGCCTGCAGTTGCTCACGCCCGTTACAGTGGCCTGTAACGCGCTCCGCACACTGGGGCTGCCGGTGGACCAATGGTCCTTTTTGCTGGTGCACATTGTATTGGGCAAATTACCCAATGACATCCGCTCGCGATTTGAGCGCGAGAATGCGGAACGGGATAGCACCACCCTACCAACATTCACTGACTTGGTGAAGTTTTTGGAGTTTGAGGCACGGGCTGCTGAGAATACCATGACGGACTCAGCGCCATCCAGAGCGCCTGAACGTAGGCCCTTGGAACCCTCATGGCGAGGAAGCCCCAACAGGGACGGCAACCGCCACCGCGTGGAGCTGGTGTGCGGGTTGCGCACACGGCAGCAGTCGCGGGGGACGCGGACTGCCTGCAATGTGGCCGGATGGGCCACAGCCTGCTGCAATGCAGGGACTGGCAGAGACTGCCAGTACAAGATCGGCGCCGCATGGCAAGGCGGCATGAACTTTGCTTTTACTGTTTGGGCAGTCACTATGCACGTGACTGTCCCAGAGCCATACCATGCAGTGCATGCCGTGGGCTGCACCACGTGATGCTCTGCATGAACCGGAACGGGGATGGCCCCCGGTTGTTGAGGCAGGGGTCCCCTATGGGCGGGGGCGCTCCTGCGCGAAGCCCTCCACCCTCGGACGGAGGACGCGGCTTCGCTCGTCGCACCCCCCCTCGGGAGGGGGTCGCGTACCGGCGCGGGTCTTGGCGGACCGGGACCACGCGCCCCAAGGTCGTGGCCAGTATGTGGCTGGCCAGGCCCCGGATAGGGCCCCCATGGGCGGGGGCCCTAGATCGGACGGGAGAGTGGGGACACCCCCCTCCACGCGGGTTACCAATGCCCAACACATGCAGCCGCAGCGGTTTTCTCCACCGCTGCACGAGTACCCACGGCTGGAGTACCACCCGCCGTACCATAGGTATGGCCGGGCCGCGGGTTATGCCCCCCCTCAGATGGGGATGTGCACTCGCCCGACATATTATCCGGGTCAGTGGCGCCCCCTGGTTTGGAGAGAGTGGGGAGCCCGTAACTAGCTTGCTCCCTTGCTGGGACAGAGCCGCGGACGGTTCTGCTCCCTACCGCGGTGGTCCGCGTATGGGGTCGTGGGGAAGCCATTAATTTGAGAGCTCTGTTGGACTCAGGGGCTCAAAGCAGTTTGGTTACCACTCGAGTGGCACGCCAGTTAGGTTTAGTCGTGGAAGACTCGCCTGTGCCACTTCTTGGAGTTGGTGGCATACAAGTGAAGTGTCTGACGGGCCAGACACTTGTCACCTTTTCTTCGCTGAAGTCCTCCACAATGAGGATCACGACTTCGGCTATGGTAATGGATACCATTGCGGGTTGGCAGCCCTCGACAGACATACCGCCGGGTGTGTTGTCTTTGGTTTCGGGTCTGGATTTGGCCGACCCCTTTGTTTTTCATCCCGGCCCAGTGGACTTGCTCCTGGGCTCGGACGTATTGGGTTGGATTTTGTTGGGTACCCAGAAAGCTCTGGGTTCGTCTTCACTGATGGCAGTGTCTACGATTTTTGGTTTCGCCCTGATGGGCCCTGTGTTTGATAATGGCACCGCGGAGGAGCCACCGGTTGTCGCATCTGCGTCCTTGGCCAAGACCATGCAAAGGTTTTGGGAGGTGGAGGAGCCACCTATGAGTTCCAGGATGGATCCGGAACACGCTGAGTGCGAAGCCCTTTTTCGATCAACCACGGAGAGGTTGCCCTCCGGTCGGTTTGTAACTAGGTTACCCTTTGTTGCCTCTCGTCCTAGCCTAGGGCAAAGTAGGAGCGCTTGCGGAGAAACGACTGCTGTCCATGGAGCGACGCATGCAGCGGTGACCACGTACTTCGCGATAAATATATTGAATTTATGCGCGAGTACGAGGATTTGGGTCACATGTCTCCGGCTCGAGTTGATTGGAGCTCAACTGAGCATTATTTTTTGCCCCACCACGCGGTGGTGAAGGCCTCAACAGGCAAATTGAGGACCGTCTTCGATGGGTCCGCACCCACTTCGAACGGGGTTTCGTTGAATCTGTGTTTGCATTCGGGTCCCAAATTGCATAGGGACATAATTGACATCATCTTGAACTTTAGAAGACATCAAGTGGTTTTGGCGCGGACATCCGGATGATGTTCCGCCAGACAGTCATACATCCTGAGGACAGGCGATTCCAGTTGATACTCTGGCGTGAGCGCCCTGAGGATCCTGTGACGGTGTATGAACTCAACACAAACACCTATGGTTTGAAATCTAGTCCCTATATCGCCATCAGATCATTGCTTGAATTGGCAGAGCGGGAACGGATCCGCTTTCCCCGTGGGGCTTCCGTGCTGTCACGTGACTTGTATGTTGATGACGTGTGCACCGGAGCCCAAAGTATTGAGGAGGCCCTCCTACTGCGGGATGAATTGATTGAAATATTGAAGACAGGTGGCTACGAGCTACGTAAGTGGTTGTCTAATGAGCCTAAAGTTCTAGAAGGGATCCCGGAGGATCACCAACAGAACCCTCACCTGTTTGAGGATGTGGATGATCCCAACAGGATAGCGGTGCTGGGCATGCAGTACCAGCCGCTAACCGATATTTTTACATTCCAAGTGGACTTGGAAATACCAAAGGTCTGGACTAAGAGAACGGTGTTGTCCGTAATAGCCCGTATGTTTGATCCAAGCGGTTGGATCAGTCCAGTGATATTCTCTGCAAAGTGTCTTCTTCAGAGACTTTGGGACTTTGGGCGTCTCGTGGGACGAGCCGCTGTTTGGCTCTCCATTGGATGATTGGCTCGAGTTGTTTTCATCGATTAAGGAAGTCAATCGGATTGCCTTGCCTCGTCGAATATTGCCACCCGGGAAATATCGAGCCAGCCTGCATGGCTTTTGTGACGCGTCGGAGCGAGGCTACGCCGCGTCAGTCTATATGCGGACAGTTGACGCCGATGGCCGGGTCAATGTCTCGCTTTTGTTAGGGAAGAGCAAGGTCGCCCCCATCAGGACTAGGCTGACTATTCCCAAGCTTGAGTTGAGTGGAGCTCACCTTCTCTCTAAATTGTTGCATCACGTTGCATGTGAGCTGGCGGCCACGGTCGAGATACGGGACATCTTCGCCTGGTCGGATAGCCAGGTCGCGCTTGCATGGTTGCGCGCGGCCCCACATACCTGGGAGGTTTTTGTGGGGAAATCGGGTTTCCCAAATCCAGAATATCGGAATTGATATAACATGGAGACATGTGCCGGGAGAGCTTAACCCAGCGGACTGTGCTTCCCGAGGTTGTACGGCACCAGAATTGGTGTCACACCCGCTCTGGTGGGGTCCAGAGTGGCTGATGGGATCAGAAACATCTTGGCCTGTCTGTCAGACAGATGTTACTTCTTTGAGTTTGACTGGGCTCCGTGTACATGCTGTAGTCGCTGAGACGACGTCGGAGCCGGATTGGCTACTTGCTCGGTATAGCAGTTTGGATAAGCTTCTGGGTGTTACCAGTTGGATTAAGCGTTTCATACATAATTGTAGAAACCCACAGGCAAAGCGGTTGGAGCCGATTGCAGGTGCAGAAGAGCGCCGGAGCGCATTGTTGCATTGGGTCCGTGTCGTGCAGACCGGACGGTTTGAGTCAGAGCTTCGTATCTTGCGCGACGCACGCGCTAAGTTGAAGGGCGCGGTCGCTCGTTTGAACCCGTACATCGACTCGGATGGGCTTCTTCGGGTTGGAGGCAGGCTCCGGAAGGCGGATCTTCCATATGAGACTCGCCATCCTCTGTTGTTGCCCAAGGGCGGACCCTTGGTGCAGCTTTTGGTGTCTGATCGACACATTCGTAACGCCCATGCTGGGTGCAATGCTTTGTTGGCTATTTTGCAACGCGAATTTGGATTTTGTCTGCCCGAAGAGCAATCCGTAGTGTCCTGTTTCGATGTATTGCATGTTACAGGTTGAAGGCATCCACGATGCAACCACAGATGGGTGATTTGCCCGCTGATCGAATCCGACCTTCGAGGCCGTTTGACGGCGTTGGAACCGATTTTGCCGGTCCCTTTTCGATCAAGGCTTCTCCCTTTCGTAATGCCCGTATTGTGAAGGGCTATTTGTGTGTATTTGTTTGTTTGGCCACCAAGGCTGTCCATTTGGAGGTGGTATCGGCTCTGACTACGGAGGCCTTCGTCGCCGCGTTGGATCGCTTTGTTTCGCGTCGAGGTCTACCTTCCCTTATTAGGTCTGACAATGGCACAAACTATAAAGGAACTGTAAATTATCTTAAGGATGTTTCTGTGTTTATTGATAAAAATTGTACTAGTTTAAGTCAAATTGCTGCCCAAAGGGGAATAACCTGGAAGTTTAGTCCCCCAAGTTGCCCCCGATTGGGGAGGGATTTTTGAAGCGGCTGTGAAATCCCACCAAGAAGACCCACCTCCCGCCGCATTATCGGAGAAACAGCTCCTAACTTTTGAAGAGCTGGCCACAGTGTTTTTATGTATGTAAGTTGAGGCGGTCCTCAACTCTCGTCCTCTCTGTCCGCTATCTCCAGATCCAAATGACTTGGAAACTCTCACCCCTGGTCATCATTTTTGGTGGGAGGAGCCGTTGGAATGCCCTGCCCGAATACCCGTGGAAGGATGAACGCGTATATCGGTTGTCGCGTTTTCAAATGTTGCAGCAAATGAGCCAGGAACTTTTGGCGTCGCTGGTCAGCTTGAATATTTGCATTTGCTGCAGCAAAGAGTGAAGTGGACAGACAAGGACTGACTGAGGCACTCCCCAGGGAGGGTGATTTAGTATTGTTAAAAGAGGCAAATTTGCCCTCATTGCTTTGGCGACGAGCTCGCATATTACGTTTGATTCTTGGCGGAGATGGCACTCCGCGTGTGGCTGAGTGTTGGTCGACGGTTCGATTTTTAAGGAGAGGTGTCGACCTCTCTCGCCCGCCTTCCCGTAAGAGTAAGCTAGCGGTCTGCTTCTGCCAGACCGGGACGGGGGGATGTTTGTAAGTATATTGGGTAAAACTAAACGCAGGCGTTTCCTGTTATCGCCGCCAGGCGTTTTGGGGTTCTCACACTGCTAGCGTGGATGGCGTCGCGTGTGGTCCGCCATTGCATTGCCCTCTGCGATATCGGTTTGATTTTTAATACGCGAGAGGTTCCGCGTTCTTTGATTGTTGTTTAGTTTGAGTGATAATTGTGAATTTCCTGTTTGTTAAATAACTATTGAATTTGTGTTTGTGAAAAACTCTGTTATGGTGACTTTTTCTTGTGAGAGGTGAAACGTGGCTGGCTGTTCACATCTGGCTGTTCCCGAGTGAAACTACGGGAAGAAATCTATTTATTTGTCCTGGGGAATTGAGATCTCAAGGGTTAGGTAGGGTGATTAGGAATTCCCCCTTCCCGAAGACACTCAAGTTTTGGATCCGAAGAGAAGAAGATTTAATTTGGTAAGTGTTCAATTGTAGTTAATTTATAGGTTAGGTTATCATATAGGGCCCTGTAGCTCCCTTCAGAAGCTACGGTGGTAGCAGACTGCGTATAGCTTAAGTTAGATTCTAGTCGGACAAGCGTGGTGTCGCGTGGAGATTTTTTCCCGGTACTTAATTTTACCGGTAGATTTTTTCCCGGTAAAGTTCCGGTACAGAATTCTTCCCGCCGCTTCGTTTGTCCGGATTCTCTCTGCCACATTTTCTGGCAGCAGAGCGTAGTTGCTCTGCACATAAATCATATTACATGTTTATTTATTGACACATGATAATATGTTGCACTTTGAACAACAATTCGTTCGATTCTATAGTATTTGAGGATATGCGGTATCTAGCCTAATAATATAAGTCTATGGTTCGAATCAGGTTCACCAGAGAATCTGGATTTTTCCGACATTTTCAGCAGAACCCAATTTTACTAAAAGCCCAAGTGTTACGGAAAGGAGTCTTACAACATTTTGCGCTTATAAATATCCTATTTAATTTTTGCTTGAAAAGAGATTTCGGATTGGTCGGAATTTCTTTAAAATTCTAGCAGGAAGAGGAATGAAGAAGGTTGTAAATATATTATAGAACTAGCCTGTATTTGTAGTTATTTACTATTGCAGTACTTCCAACTGTGTGTATGCGAAATTTCAGAGATTGGTTCAGTAGATAAAGCGTGAAGAGGTAACAAACAAATAAATAAACTCACTTTTGCATTTATAAATAAGTTAGGATAGGTTGTCAATAAAAAGCATAATTTATAAAAAAAACTTGTCAATAGTTCTAGAAAAGCTTTAAAAGTTTGAAAAGCTCAAATTTCCCGAGCAAAAGCTCTCGCAAAACGTAAAATTCAATTGTCCGCCGGTGTATAGGTAAATTTTAACTTGTTTTCAATTTAGTGAGAGAAAAGTTCGCTACAGCTTTCAAGATAGAAAACTTTTACGAGCTTTTGCGTTCCCCACAATTTTCCTAAGTAATTCGAAAATCGCCTTAAGAATTTTGAGATTATTAGCGCGTGAAAGTATTATTGCTGTGTTTTTGTGCGCTCTTTTTGTGATTGCATATTTGGTTCTTGTATATTTTTTATTTTCATGATTAGATTTTTTTGGAATGAATTGAAATGAAATGAAAATTGTTTTATGAATGAAATGAATTTTGTTAAATAGGTTTAAAAATAGCATGTTTAAATCGTCATATACTTAGTTAGTTAATGTCAAAATATTACTTAAAGCTAAGGTTACTACGCCTCCAAAGCGCAAGTGGAGAAGTGGCGTCCCAACAAACACCACTGCTTTTTCTCTCTAACAAAAATAACGTGTATGTCTATACATATAATAAGAGAGTCAAAATATTTTGTCTGTACATTTTGTATTTTTGACTGAAATGGATAGAGGGACACTTAAAAAGAATAATAGAAAGAAAAAAACATTGTTTTGAATTTTTTACACGACTGACCAAAAAAGGAGTGTTATGTTTTCAGGGTTCATGTATGTATGTATGTATGTATGTAATTTCTTTATTCCACCATAAGTCCTGAACGGCTTAACAGATTTTGATGTGAGAGGTATTGTTAGATTCCTTGGATTAGCCCGAATGACATAGGCTATGTAAGATGTCAGTCGTGTTTTTTATTTTTAAATAATTAGCTTGTTGTCTGTCTGTATGTATGATCACGCTAATCTCCGAAAGTACTAAAACTATTTGAATGAAACTTTTTTTTATTGTATAGCTATTAAGCCTGGGCAACATTTAAGCTATAATTGATTTTGAAAAATGGAACACCTGATGAAGAACCAAAACAGAACAGTTAAACTATAAGAAATATGGAAATGTTGCCATAACAAAAGTCGTTCAACCTGATGAGCATTTGCTGCTGACGTATAAAAATTGAAGATCTGGAACATCTGATGAAAAGTTCCAAGAGACCAGCTACACTATAACATATATGCAAATGGCGCCTTAGCAAAAATCGTTCAACCTGATGAGCATTTTCTGCTGACGTATAAAAATTGAAGATCTGGAACATCTGATGAATAACTCCAAGAGTCTTAGCTTCAAGCGCCTTAGCAAAACTTGATTAATCTGATGAGCATTTTCTGTAGACGTTTAAAAAGAAGATCAAAGTTCTGAAACGGTTTGGAACACAAAATGATTTTTCATCTAAGCGAAATCAGCGCGAAGCCGCGGGTAACAGCTAGTTATTTAAATATATGTATATTTAATTTCACAACCTCAAATTAAACACCCGAGATCATATGACATCAAATGTATATTTTTGTTGTAATTCCATTCATAAAATAAATACGACATTTTACACTTAATGTCCCCAGACGGGTACCTTCACCTAAAGTGTCAAAATATGCCCGTCTGTGTCGAATTATCTAAGAAATCTTATAATTCGGATAATACCAGCTTGGAGCGAGGTAAAACATTTATTTCTTTTATTTTCCTCCTTTGATACCGACACCCTTGAAGTTTGGACTCGAGTGTATTTCAGAAGGTATTTTGAGAGGTACCTTTGCGAATGAAGGTATTTTTAATCCCCAGTGGAGATGAATTTGTGAAATTGAAATGTGTGTACTGTACCGTTAAGTGCTTAAGTTATATTTTTATATGAATATATCAAATGTGTGCTATATTTTGCACGACATGTTTGTAATTCCAGTGAAATCAACTTCAGTCTATACAACTGTATGGTCCAAACTACACATTTCTATACTAATTTTTGTATAGTCAGCGAATTGTTCGACATAGTCAATTCAAAAATACGGAATAATTAATGTCGACTGAAAAATCATTCAAATCATGAAAAATCATCTCACGCGTTTTTAGTGAGTCACACTTTCGAAAAAAAGGCTCCAGGGGCCCTATTTTTGAAAGTGTGACATACCGCCGAAAACGAATAGACTATTATGTCGCACTCGTCCTACTATGTCACTAAAAACATAAAAGCCGTATTTTTGAAAACACTCGTCTAGCAATGTTGCCAGTGATATGAAAATAATGCGAGAAATAATTTCTGCTACATTTTACGCAACGAAAACTGAATCGGTAACGAATCGTAAAAAAAATGTTCGTAAATTTTCAATCAAAGAGAACGTAGCGTTAACCGGAACGCAAAAATGAACATCCTAATAGACTCCATCTATATCCGTATCCGGTTGTCTATGTCATTCAAGATTTTGACGTAAAATACGTTCGACTACCAAATCATACGAAAACGAGTGGTCTAGACCACTCGTTGCGAATTATTCGACATAGACAATTCAAAAATACGGAATAATGGATATCGAATGAAAAATCATTCGGCTCACGCTTTTGGTGAGTCACACTTTCAAAAATAGGGCCCCAGGATTTTGTTAGGTTCTCTACCTTTGACTGTATATACTTGTGCTTGTGGCCTATGTTGGCGGCGTTACCTCGTTAAATAAATATTACCATTGTCGCGTGAAGCAGCATAGCATCGCGCCGCATTTGTCACGCATGTGCAGTCCACGCAGGACAGTGGGTGAGAAAAATTGGTATGCAAGCTCAGGAGCCAGAGGGAGTGGGGAACGAACCTGGGACACCTTTATAATAACTAATTATTCAATTCAACTCATAAGCGATCTATATTCAGCTAAGCGTGGCCTTTCAGTCTCACTACTTGGCTCACTTTGGTCACTTTATAAAGCGGCGACGCATTGAGTTGATCCTCTTTCGATCTATTTTGCATGGGCTGGCCATGGAAGTAATAAGTACGTTCGTAAGTACTTATTACTTCCATGGGGCTAACATTCATATTATTTCTCAACTGTCATAAATTTAAATTATACCTACTTATTAACTTCTTTTTGGATGTCATTCTTGGCACAGTTTCTCAAATGATCAATACGATACCTATTTACTTACAAGAATTTAATAAATAAATCTGATTACCCTTACAGGGTCTTATGTTTTATCAATAAACTATTATTAATACGACCTTGAGAGTTTCCACATTATTATAATTTGGCACTTTCTACCCCGTGAGGATAAAAAAACGTAATGAATCTGAAAAAGAATAGACATTTCCTTGTTACTGCTTCCATGCTGGTCTGGGAGCGAAAGAAAAACATAGAATATGCCAGCTGCTTCCCTTCTCGCGAAGATTGTGAAAGTCAATCGAAGGAAAGGGCTTTAAATTGGGGATTCCTCCACTCATAGGCGATGGGCTAGCAACCCGTCACTATATCTGAATCTCCATTCCATCAGAGAGCCCACTATTCAGCTAAGCGTGGCCTTCCGAGTCTCACGACTCTTGGCTCTGTCTACCCCGTAAGGGATAAAGCAACGTGATTATACGTATGTATGTATTTCCTTGTTGGTATGAGTTTTTTTAATCAAAACCTAGCGTTCAAACTACATTGACCTGCATTCTCTAGAGATGTTCACCACATGCGATTGACCAAGGGGAAATTACTTGATAATTGTACACTAAGATCTAGGTCATTAGATTTAGTCGGAATTTAGACCTTCTGTAGAGGTTGTAGAGTTGCATTTCGATTGACAGCGCCGCTTTGATAGCTTAAAGCCGTTGGTCGTATGGGAGTTTAAGAGCGGTTTAATGTTTTCAATTCAAACGTACATATACTTTAAGATATAGGCTTTAAGTAATGATTTAGCTGTGGTATCTAAACTCGCTTTGCTGATATTTCCTTTGCTGCTGCTTACAATATCTTAGCAACTGTAACAAAGCCTTTTCTATAGCAACTAAAACCCATTACCTACCTTTACTAACGATATTTAGCTAAAAGAGTTTCAAATAATTAGCTTCCGCTACTAATTGATTAGCAACTTAAGCTAATTTCTTTACCCGCATCAACAAAATTTTATTAGTCATTGGCGTTAGCTGTGACTGCTAATAATTCTTAGCTCTAGTAGTCGAAAACTTTGTCACTATTGCTAATTGTACATGTATCAGGTAGCAAAATCATGTCTTTGTTGCATTTGATAAAAACATTATGCAAACACGGATAACATTTTTGCACCAGTTGTTAACTTAATTATTATATTTATCTACTAAATATATGTATTCTTCATCAATGCGATAATCTTAGTCATATGAAGGGACATTCAGCTAAATAAGCAAGGCAATAAAGAACAATAATATATTGGCGGTAGTAGCAAATCAGATTTATGTGAGGCTGCTAAGAATATTACGTAGCTGTGACTAACTTTTTGAAAAACTTTAGCAAATATTATTTGTAGCAATTATCAAGCAATCATTTGCTAATGTTGCAAAAAACCTTAGTCATACCATCGAGTTTTCTATGCAACAAACAGCAATAATATATTAGAAGTAGTAGTAAATCAGACTTCTGTGAAGCTGCTAAAATATTTTGTAGCTGTGACTAACTTTTTGAAAAACTTTAGCAAATATTCTTTGTTGCAATTACCAAGCAATCGTTTGCTAATATTGCAGAAAACCTTAGTTATAACAACAAATTTCCTATGCAATAAACAGCAATAATATGATAGAAGTAGTAGTAAATCAGACTTCTGTGAAGCTGCTAAAAATATTTTGTAGCTGTGACTAACATTTTGAAAAACTTTAGCAAATATTCTTGGTTGCAATTACCAAGCAATCATTTGCTAATGTTGCAGAGAACCTTAGTCATAACATCAAATTTCCTATGCAACAAACAGCATTAATATATTAGAAGTAGTAGTAAATCAGGCTTCTGTGAAGCTACTAAGAAGATTTTATAGCTGTGACTAACTTTTAATAGAACATTAGCTAATATTATTTGTAGCAATTACCAAGCAATTATTTGCTAATGTTGTAAAAATCCTTAGTTATACCATGGAATTTTCTGTGCAACAAATAGCAATAATATATTAGAAGTAGTAGTAAATCAGACTTCTGAAAAGCTGCTAAGAACATTTTGTAACTGTGACTACTTTTTCACAAACTGTAGCTAGTATTCTTTGCTGTAACAGATACATACAAATTAGCTGATGTTGCTAACAATAATTAATGAACAGCAAGAATATATTAGTCGTAGTAGCATTTCAGACTTTTGTGAGGCTGCTAATAATATTTTTCACAGACTTACAATCCGATTTTAGTAGGTATACATACCATAGGTATGTATCTAAGTATGCGCGGACAAATAGGTGATGATGTGATGATGATGTGTGTCCGATCAATTTCGGTCATGGCGGGAACTTCAAGAATTAAAGACTCTCTCGTGAGCTCGCATGTGGCTTATGTAGCCAATCTTGTTAGAGAAGATCCTTACACACAACATTAATATAAAGAATAGGTTCTATTCATACCTATAGGTATGAACAGAACGGTTAAAGATAGGGCATCGGGTACATACGCGCGCCCGGCCTCCCGAGCCGATACTTGCTCATTCTCAACTCATCCGAATGAGGAGAGAGAGTAGAAGGGAGAACAGGTATTGAGATACTCTCAATACCTGTTCTCCTTCTCCCAAAATCTATTAGGTACTTAAATTTCCATCCATTCCCAGCCATCGAAAGTGCTCTAAACCAAGAAAGTGCGCTCGCCAACCCGCCTGCCAAACGTGGTAAGTATGGCAACATCCTCCCAATAAAACTTAAGAGAGGCCTACGTCCAGCATAGGACCTTATGCGACTGAAAGTGGGCTGAAATGAGAACGTACGAATACTTACACCTTCGACGAAAATTGTTTTGAACAATACCAGCTATTAAAGTTCGGAGATACTGTAAGAATATTGTAGGTAGGTACTTATTACAAAAGGACTTAACCAAAACGATTTCCATAAGAAGACCTAAAAAATACACTTTTTTGTCAGCAGCGAGCGGCTTAGCGATCATTGTTGTACATAGGTACCTACCTACTAGCGTTGCAGGACTTCAATAGTATTGCAAACCTATTGGCTATCGATAGTAGGATTAATTTTAATAATTTTAATAATATACTTAGGCTAGTTAATCAGTTTGTATAGTCATTTTGTTTGTAAAGTTATAATATCCTACATTAGTTATGTACACACTATCATATATCCATAGTTAATAATGTATAATCATATCCTACATTTTGCTATGTATACGAAATAATCTTATTGTTAATAAAATATAAACCTTATGTTCAATACATGTAAGCGCACAATAGCGCAACACGGTAATAACCGTTAAATGTCGAATGAGACAAAATATGTACCTTTCACTCCAAACGCTGTTATGTAAAAGCTTAATATCGCACATATGTAAAAATATAATGTTATGTGAAAATTATTAACCAATTACATGACTACATTTCACGTCTGCTCGGCCATAGCTATACGTAGTGAGACATACAATTAGATCATATAATACGGGAAGTTTAGCGTTCCCAGTCAGTTATCTCCTCCAAGTTACCAAGAAGTCTCCACTATGGTCCAGCACGCAGCCAGATGCTAGTCTTTAAAACTCAACAAGTATTTTATTCCAACTCCACCAGCGCCTTACTCAGTCAGATCGGCAAAGTATCTCAAGTTAAACAGTCCACAACTCATATTGTCCTACGAGCACCGGATAATCAAGAAAAAACGCCAGGTTTAAAACCCTGGCCGACAGCTTTAGCTGTATTACAACGGTATTCGGCCCAGGGCAGCTTGAGCAAGCTCGCTACCCTGTGGTATCTAGCCTCAAATAGCTTGAACAGCTGTTCGCTATTCGTGGTATAAGGCCCGGAGAAAGTTGAGCATCACACGCTCGTTCTCCGTGGTATCTGGCCCGAGTCAGTTTGAGCTAACGCTTGCTACTCGTGGTATAGGCAACCCGCCTACAAAATCGCCTCACGGCAACCCTTCCACGAGCCACAGGGGATTGTTGGAGCGAAAGCTTAGCATCCCTTCGCCGAGTACACCAATTGAGTAAAAAGACTTTTGTAGTGCAGTGATAAATTTAGGGTTAGGTAGTATTAAGGTAAATTGGTTAGGGACCCCCACGTGCGCTTAAAAATGACAGACAGGTCATTACGCTCTAAGGGCCCTCTGCCCTCTCCGGACCATCTGGTCGGAGAAAATACACCGCCCCAGGTGACACCACCACTGGTGAAACCAACACGTGGAGCAAAGGCACCAGCCCAACCACGGACGCAACCCATAGCCAAAATATAGGTAGTAATGTAGGTAGTAAGGAAGTCGCGAATCCGCCTCCGCGACCTGTGTCGCGAGACGGGTTATATGAAGACGCGTTAAATAATAGAAGTGCAACGGGCACTGTTGTAGACGTTCCGCACACCCCCCGGTAAGTAGTAACCTCAGTGTTATGATGGCTGAGCTCGAAATGCAGCAGGCAAAGTTAGAAGAGGCTCAACGGGCTGCCGCAGCCGCCAAATGTAGGTTGGAGATCGCGCGCATTGACGCCGCGCGGTCTTCCAACGGCGATGCGCAGCACGGTATTATAGAAGAGTCGCGTGTTTCTAACTGGGTCACTAATCAGCAGGTTTCGAGACCAGCCATTAGACACACCAACGAGGACCCGGGTCCTAGTGGTAGGCGCGATCGTAACGCCCGCACATACACTAACGACGTCGCGACGCCTGTAATTCACAGGTCGATCCCCGAACTGCCTCACTTCGATGGCAATATTACAGAGTGGATAGCGTTCCGGGCCGAGTTCGAAGACAGCGCGCCATTTTTCAGCCCTGTCATTAATGTAAGTCGAATCCGTAAGGCCTTAAGAGGAGAAGCTCGCACGGCCGTGAAATCCATTATGTACACGGTCCAAGATCCTTTCGAAATAATGGAAGCCTTAGAGAGGCACTTCGGGGATCCTGAGGAAATAGTCCTCACTGAAATTCATAACGCAAAACGTATGCCGCGATTATCTGAAGACAATAGCAATATTGTGTCATTCGCGAGCCATGTTGCCAATGTGGTGGCAACCATTAAGTCGCTGCGCCAGGAAAATTATTTACATTCACCCGAGTTAGTGAATAAAATAGTGGACAAATTAAATTTAATTGTTCGCTACGAGTGGAGTAAGTATAAAGCAGCGAACTCCAGTGTGCTCCGGCTTAGTGGCCATGGCTAATCTTTTTAAACGAAATAAGCAGTTGTGCGCGTAAACTACAACATCGCAAAGTGTAGAGCTCAGTAATAACGTCGCACATAACGAGCGGTCGTCTATGCGATCACTAGATCACCGGCCACCCCCACCACGCGACGTCAGTAATAGTAGCTCGGACTACGAGGCGCGATAATGGACGCCGCAACATTCCTCTTGTCGGCCAACGCTAAAGTCAGTAAAACTAAGGATTGCAGGAAATCGGGCAATGTCTCATAATAATAAGAAGCAGTCAGCGCCTTCAGCGAAAAGATAATAAACGCATATTATGTGGCAATACCCATTTATTAGCGAAGCGCAACGAATTTTTGAAATCCTCTGTTAGTAAGCGTTGGGAGATCGCGAAAAATAACAAACTGTGTTTTAGGTGTTTAGCCAGTGTCCCATAAAGGCCCTTTAAGTGTAAGTGATGTGGCCTTGTGGTGTAAACCAGTGTGAGGTTGGCCACCACAAACTGCAGCTACATGGGCTCACGCAACAGACAGTAAACACTCACGCGCGCTAACGTGACAAATGTCAATCACTTAAATTCAGTCAACACGTTTCTTCAAGTCGTACCTATCGAAATGTCTTGGTCCCCTGGGTACCGTTTGTACTTTCGCCTTGTTCAACAGACGAGGCCCCTACCATGAGCCTCGTAGAAAGGGAAACGGCTGATTTAACAGCCCCTCAGGAAAGTGCGAGCCATTAACTATCACAGGCATAGGTGGTAACATGATGAAAGACTACGACTCGTGTCACATACAAGTTTCAGTTCGCGGTCATTGCAGTCGCAATTACGAAAAGATGAGAGCATGCACCATCTCGCGGCTTAATATCTCTCCTCAAGAGGTGCCGCGGGACATGGTATAAATGCGCCCATCTCTTCATGAAATAATCGATGAGATTTCATATGAACAAGCCATACCAACTGTATTAATAGGCCAAGACACCTGGCATTTAATAGTGTCGCGACAAATTCTGAGTGGAAATCAGAATCAACCCATCGCCTCACTAACTCGCTTAGGTTGGGTATTACATGGCCAGTATTTTTCATCAAAATCCAATACAGCCTTCATTAACCATATAAAACCAGTGAGTTCAGAATCTGAGCTCCTGGAATTAACGAAGGCTCATTTTAGCATCGAGCCTTTAGGGGTGGGAGCAAAAGGTACCCAGGGCAGACCCAGAAAAACGTGCGTTAGATATTCCCGATAAAACGTGCAAAAACCTACCTGACGTCAATAGGTACCAAGTTACTCCTTGTGGCGCAACGAAAAACTGAAAACCGTTGCCCGTCAATAAAGACCACGCTCTCCGTCGCCTCTATAATTTAGAGAAATGACTTCTGATAAGGACGCGCAGTTAAAGGTTAACTATACCGCGCAAATACAAAATCTTTTAGACAAAAGGATATGCGGAAAAAATGGACTCTGGCTCCACTGGAGTGACGCGCCTCGGTTACAGTATTTGGCGTCATTTTCCTACAATTCATCCTCAAAAAAAGAAAATGCGGCTTGTATTCGACGCAGCCGCTAAAGCTGGTGGCAAATGCTTGAACGACGCGCTTTTAGCCGGCCCAGACCTCCTAGAATCAAGTTATTCGGTGATTTCTGGAACGATTTCGAGAAGGTAAAATCTGCAGTAATAGCCGATATCCATGAAATGTTTTTGCAGTCGAAGTAATTGAGTTCAGACCGTGATAGTCTGCAGTTTTTTGTGGAGGGGGGAAGAGAGAAATATGCCGTAACGAAGTATCGTATGACTCGTCTCATTTTCGAGGCATGCATCGTCGCCCACAACCGCGCTATATGTCAAAAGCAAAAACGCAGAATGTCACGCACTGATCGATTACCCTAAAGCCGCGGGAAATAACTGTCCGTAATACATATATGGATGACATGCTGATCGCCACAGATGCAAGCGAATGTGAGGTCAAACAAATCATAAACCAATTGTACGAATTAAATAAAAAGGCCTCATTCAGAGTTAACAGGATTCGCTAGCAATAACGTACAGAGCGTGATCAGGTGACGTCACAGCGGGTAATACGGACTCTGCTATTATTGCAAAAAATAATGTGGAGACGCACATTAGGAATCTCAAATGTAGAACCACGGTAGAGATACGTTAGGTTTTCAAAGCTTAATATGCGAAAAACACCATTTGAGGTCCTAAATAACGAAGTGCTACCCACCAAGCGTCAGGTAACGAGTTTGTGTTATGTCGAATCTTTGATCCCGTGGGATATATCTCGCCAATATCCGTGCTAGGAAAGGCTCTGATGCAAGAGATATGGCGCACTGGTATTGGCTGGGATGATGAAATTCCACCGGAATGGCGGGAATCATGGATGGCATTTATTAAAAACGTAAAACAAACTCGACAATCTTGAAATCCCACGATACGTACCTGCGTGCAAATAGGAAAGTCAATATGCACGTGTTTTGCGACGCGAGTGAAAAGATTTACGCTGCAGTCGTATACTTTGTCACCGCGAGCGAAAGCGGAGTATTGAAAGCCGCCACTCTCGTTACCGCGAAGGCTCGCGTAGCTCCATTAAAAACGATATCTATACCACGTTTGGAGCTTCAAAGCTGTATCTTAGGTACTAGACTAGCTAAATCAATTGTTGTAAAAGAATCTGATTATGAGATAGAAAATAGATATTTTTGGTCGGATTCACGTACTGTCTTAGCATGGATTAAAGCTGATCCGCGCAAGTTTAAGAGTTTTGTCGCGCATAGGTTAGCGGAGATCGAAGACAGTACCACGCCAGCTGACTGGCGGTGGAGTACCTAGCGCCCAGAACGTTGCAGTGACGACGCGACAAAGGGCGTGCCGGCGCAATTCGGCGCAAACCACCGTTGGTTTCGCGGCCCAGAATTTTATTAAACGTTCAACAGATTTTTGGCCCGTACAAGGGCGATAACTCCCCACAGGTAGCGCCAACGGAGCGAAGAACGTAATAATAATAAATTAATTTGTACAGTTAGGGATAAGAATCAAAATCAAAATCAATTCGATTATCTCCCTTTAGTAAGTAGGTTTTCTAAATACACTAGGCTTGTTAGAGGGCTACGGCTTGCGTCCTGGTTGCGGCCGAGGCATTCAAGGCCCATTTGCTAACAAAGAATACAGAAACAGAAATGAATCTGGGGCATATTAGGCTCGCCGAGCTCTTATTAATTAGACGAAGTCAAAATGTATCATTTCACGAAGAAATGGAGAAGACCTAAAAAAGAATAAACGATTACATAAAAAATCTCCCGTTATATAAAGTCGCTGTTGTACTTGATAAGAATGGGATAATTGTATTGGACTCACGCATTGACAGAAACGAAGCGTCCATCCCTGTTTTACATGCTAAGGAAGAGTTCGCTGCACTTCTCATACAACACTACCATGAGAAAATGAACCATGGCAATCACGCGACTGTAGTGCGAACTTAAGCAGAGATTCTACATCGTTTGGCCTAAGGGGTGTAATACGATACATATCGAACAAATGCCGGTGGTGTCGTACATACAGAGGGCCACCAATGAAGAGGTTCCAGGAAGGCGACATGTATTACCTAAAAGAAGGAGGCTGCGAAGTCATACGCCTAGCCGCCCTTCGCACTGCCCACCAGGATCGAACCTGTTTGGTCCCATGAACATTACTATTGGCCGAAGACGTGAAAAGCGATGGGGCGTGTTGTTCACCTGCCTCACTACCAGAGCCGTCCATTTGGAACTAGCAGCATCATTGTCATCGCTTCAATGATCCTCGCTTCCTCCTGACAGTATGTCAGCCCGCAGAGCACTCCCACAGTGCTCTATTCCAGACAACGGCACCAATTTCATCGGCGCCTGAACGAGAACTGGAAAAGAAGCAATAACAACCCTCCCAGAAGAGATGTTACCATTCACTACATCCTCGAGGCATCCATATGGAAAAAATCCCTCCTGGCAACCATCCTTTGCCAGGAGGAGCGATAGGAAAGATTGGTGGGCAGCGTCAAGGACCGCCCTCAAATCCACCCTCAAAAAGAAACGTCACCTCATGAAGAGGTTCTCCATACCTTGCTTCTAGAGGCCGAGCATATCCATTAACTCGCGCCACTCTCACTCTCCCGTTAACCCCGATCTGGGCATCGAAGCCCTGACCCCCAATCATCTACCTGATTGGTCGGTCCAACGCTGTACATATCCCCTCTTGGTATCTTTAATGACCATAAACTATCTCTCAAAGTTCATGGAAAACACTGTCCAATCTAGCTGACAAGTTTTGGAAACGTTGGAGTGACAGAATACCGCCCCCAACTAACCTCGAACGGCTAAACACGAATCCCAAAACTCCAAGTTGGCGTCGTCGTGATAATTGCAGACAATACGATGCCACGAGGAACCTGGCCACGAGGAATAGTACGAAAGACATACCCGGCCCGGATGGACGAGTACAGAATAGCAGACTTATCGAAACACCGTCGCAGGCTCCACGTTCGGCGTCCCAGTGCACGTTTAATAGTTATATGCTCCTCTGTTAAGTAGTGCTGAGCGCACGATGGGGAGACTGTCGCATGTAGGATTAATTTTAATAATTTTAATAATATACTTAGGCTAGTTAATCAGTTTGTATAATCTCGTTTTTGTTTGTAAAGTTATAATATCCTACATTAGTTAACATGTACACACTATCATACTATCACATAGTTAATAATGTATAATCATATCCTACATTTTGCTATGTATACGAAATAAGTCTTATTGTTAATAAAATATAAACCTTATGTTCAATACATGTATAGCGCACAATAGCGCAACACGGTAATATTTCCGTTAAATGTCCGAATGAGTTCACAAAATATGTACCTTTCACTCCGAACACTGTAGAAAGTATGTAAAAAGCTTAATATCGCACATGTATGTAAAAATATATAATGTTATGTGAAAATTATTAATGGCAATTACATGAGCTACATTTAAATCTGCTCGGCCATAGCTATACGTAGTGAGACATACAATTAGATCATATAATACGGGAAGTTTAGCGTTCCCAGTCTGTTATCTCCTCCAAGTTACCTAGAAGTCTCCACTATGGTCAAGCACGCAGCCAGATGTTAGTCTTCAAAACTCAACAAGTATTTCATTCCAACTCCACCAGCGCCTTATTCAGTCAGATCGCTTCAAAGTATCTCCAATGATTAAACAGTCCACAACTCATACTATGGTGTTAATGTTGGTTTAATTCAACACACACCAAGTAGGTACCTACCTACCTTTTTATTTCAACCCGTAGATACCTATGTAGAGTAGATATCTAATATCGTCAGAATAGACATTTTTAGGGTTCCGTTCCTCAAAAGGCAAAAACGGAACCCTTCTAAGATCACTTTGTTGTCCGTCTGTCCGACTGGCTGTCAAACTTTTTTCTCAGGAACGCTTAAACGTATCAAGTAGAAATTAATATCGAATACTAATCAGGAGATATTACCGTAAATGTTGCGAATTTTTGCATATTTTGCGATTTTAGACTACAATCAATACCTATGGGGTACTTCCCGTTGACCTAAAATTATAAAATTAGGCAAAAGCAACGTCTAACAGTACTTGTACAGGAATAAATCTGAAAGTTGTAAATATGTTGTTGGAAAAAAGTGTTTTACAAACTTATTTTTGCGCTCGATGCAGCATGTATGAATGAATCCTAGGGATCGAACTGCAAAGTCAAGTTTGTTTTTGAAACTTTGAAACTTTTTTTTTGTCTTTTAGTTAGAGCAATAATGTGAGATGCTTTGCGTGTACGGAACCCTCGGTGTGCGAGCTTGACTCTCACTTGGCCGGTTTTTTGTACATATCATTCTTTACCAGCTTCTAAACGTGTGCAAAGTCATAGGTATACCTACCTTGAATTTTCCCATATTCTTGATGCCAAGCATGCATCGAATGATATTATTCTACTTTAGATGTCATGTCATGTCATTGATGCCACGGTTCAAAAGTCGTCTACATGGCGGGCGCAACATACAACCGCCGTCGCCAACACAAAAATGTTTATAGATATTTGAATTAGGGTAAACCCGAATGTTTTAGTTACGCCAACGAATATCATATTCGTCACAGTAACTAAAATGCATTTTGCTGTTACGACAAATATTTTCGCGTTTTACGAGGGAAAAGCAACGTAGCAAGTGTTGCCAAATATAAAAGCCGGTACCTTTTTCCATAAAGGACGGGGTTTTAAATCTTATTTTAATCTGTATGGTAATGAAAAATACTACTTACCTATAAATAATAAATTTAAAAGTACGTAGTTTAATATCCGAAAAAGTAAACAAAATAAGTTCTTTTTAGGGTTCCGTAGTACAACAAGAAACCCTCAGTTCGTAGTTAGTATTTTCGTCATGTCTGTCCGTCTGTCTGTCTGTTTGGAAGAGATCTGTTTGGAAGAGATATACATAATAATAATGCGAAGAGAACTGTAATATTTATTTTGGAATAAACAACTTTTTAAGGGTCAACTTTACAAGTAAACTACGGAAACCGGAAGGTTTTTTAAGGTTTTTAATTAACATTAAAATTTGTTTCTTTTTTCTTATTAATATTTCTGGTGGGGGATTAAGTTCTTTCAAATTTTGTATGAAGACTTTATCCGTTTATAGTATCACGACTTTATAACACATTTTTATGTGTTAAATTTCTTCGTGAATCTGCTTCATTATAACTGACAGAAATACAGGGTGTTTTTTAAATCATTGGCATCCTTTCTACTGGTGAAAGTACTCATGAACATGATCAACTTTTTGTATGGGACCGACTCAATCCGATGGAAAAAAAAATCTGCTGTTTCATACTATTTTCCAATACCTACTCACCCGAAATGTATGGAACAGCTGATTTTTTTTTCCATCGGATTGAGTCGGTCCCATACAAAAAGTTGCTCATGTTCATGAGTACTTTCACCAGTAGAAAGGATGCCAATGATTTAAAAAACATCCTGTATATTCATTATATCACGCATGCATATCACGGCAATTTAAAAAGCTAAGCTAGCAACACTGGTCCCATACCATACGCCGCGCCCGCATCGGCCGCCACTCCTCCCGCCAATTTATTTTAGTTCAGTTTAGTGTATTTTTCTTTGGTTCAGTGCAGTGTTCTTCTGTGATTTAGTTACCTAGTGCGGGAAGTGATTGACTACAGTAGTGTCTAAAAAAGTAGATACACATAAATAGATATGGACCTGATGGACCAACCAAGAGAAATTTCACAGCTCCTCGATAGTTCAACAAATAATTGAAAAATTTAAAGGTTAGTAACTACTTGTACCTAGGTAATGTACTTTTTTCTATTCCCCCGTATTATGGCGACCACAAACAAGCCTATGCCTGTTTAAGTACCTATAAGCACATATACTCAGGGGAAAAAAAATAGCTCAAAATCGTAGCAAAATGTATGAAATGAAAACCATACCAATTATTGTAATTTTTTTCGCTTAGTAGGTACCTACTATATAAAATCATGCATAGCTTGAGTGTCTGCCAATTAATCTCTCATTACTTGTTATTGTCACTATTAAAAACCAATTAAATGACGAACTCTGTAGCCATGATTCCAGACTACCACACTGAGGTACTGGGTTCGATTCCTGCTTAGATGGAAAATAATCTTTTTCAGATTTACCTGGGTCATGTATAACTCATGTAATAAAACATTAGAGTGAATTCCCGGCTACGTCCTCTGCGGTAACGCTTCAGAACCCGGGGTCCGTACCTAGCCTAGGTGATTTGACGAGGTTACTGGTTTTTACACAAAGCTACTCCCGTCTGACCTCCGAAACCGAAAGGGTAGACCAGATCCAATCCTAGGATAGGACAAACATCAGTTATACGGCACTATATCCCTTGATTGACTTTTACGATCTGCCCGGGAAGAGAAGCAGCTTGCATATTATATGATTTTCTCTCGCTCTCAGACCACAAGCATATTCTTCTTTAAGCAAGCATTCCTCTAATTTTGTTCCTGACTGTTAGTAGTGTAGTTTTACTGAATGCTATGATGTATATTATATCTCTATTGTATTTCCCACAGCTAGAAATGGATTTTGGTAATCTATATCCTGACGCTGCAATGCAAATATATAGCGAGTGGCCGACGACGTAGTAAAGTTCCAGTAAGAGAACAGAATGCAATAAACGACTGCTGTACATCAGGTTAGTTATAAATTGTGAGGTTTTAAGCTTAAATCGCACTATAGGAACACTGCAGAATTTTGAAGTAAATGCATCAGGTGATTTTTTCTTTTTATTTGCAGATGGGAAAACGATCAAAACTCTGAGAGCCATTCCATTGTTATTTCTAATTAAAAATATTGTAATGAGGAAAAAAACGCAATGGAGGCTTCCATTTCCTCCATCAAGATTGGACTGGAAACTAAAGATAGCTTTATTCAATATGTTCAAGTAAGTAGTTTAACAAAATAAATTCATTAATACCTAATTATTCTGAGGTTTTCATCAGGCATGCCTTACAAATGTTTTTAAAAATTTTCAGTCTGCCACTGAAGTCCTGCCAACCAACCTGCACAATAAGGAAAACTGTTTTCAACGGGGCCTTCCGCTTAGTCATCAATTGTTTGCAGTATCACCGGACGAAGACAACATCAATGAGTGTTTTTTGATCATAAATGATACAATATAGTCTTGCGTATTGCGTATGTGCTGTTTAAGAGGTATCCGTAAAAATAATTTTTGGCTGGCGTAACTTAAAAGTGCAATTAACTATTGCTTTTTTACAATAAAGTTATTACAATAATTTCAGCATTTGATTGTTTTCATCTAATGAAAGTTGCGTGATGTAAATTCTTTGTAACTATGTTTTTTTTGCAGTGGCAATAAGTTTATTTTAACTATTTCATCATTGCGGCAAATCGTACCAAGTGCAGCTACAGTACGACACGATAGCCGACTGACTTACTGTTAAGATTTTCCATCCCGCTCGTTGCAGGCGAATATTATGTGAACGAGAGAGAAATATTATATTTTACATATGTTTAGCTGTAGCTGCTAATTGGGGTTTTTACGTGAATTAAAGGGTTTAGTTATGTGTTGTAATTATTTAGTTCAAATGACTAAAATAATTGCGTGAAAGATAGTGTTAGCTGCAGTAACGAAATAAATTTGATATCATATCAAAGGAGTCTGGGCAATTTGGGCTAAATTTAATTTTAATACAACAGTTATAAAAATGGTGCTTAATGATAGGTATTAATGTATATGCCATATTATAGTAATACAACTCAGTTCAAATCGAGCGCGAAATTGGTGTTTTAGCCTGAATTGTAATTGAAAAAATATTTTATATGTAATAATACGTAACTATATTATTCTTAAAATAAATATAATGAAATGTCATGCGTTGTATTAATGTTACCACTCGCAGTTGCAATAATGATAAGGTAATAAAAAGAAGTTCCAAGTCGGGTTTTAGTTTTCGAACTTATTTTTATTACCTTATTATTATTGCAACTGCGAGTATTAACATCAATACAACGCTATACCCTAATAAATGATATTTTATTATATATTTAAAGAATAATATAGTTACGTAGGTATTATTACATATGAAATATTTGTTCAATTACAATTCAGGCTAAAACATCAATTTCGCGCTTGATTAGAACTGAGTTGTAGTACTATAATATGGCATACACATTATTACCTATCATTTAGAACCACTTTTATAACTGTTGGGTTAAAATTAAATTTAGCCAAAATGCCCATACTCCTTTGATAGGATATCAAATTTACTTAGTTACTGCAGCTAACACTACAGTGTATTTCACGCAATTATTTTAGCCGTTTCAACTAAATATTAACAACCCGCAACTAAACCCTTTGGTTAAAGTAACAAACCTAATTAGCAGCTACAGCTAAACATATGTCGACTACAGCTAAGTTTTATTCGATTGAGTATCAAATTTACTTAGTTATTGCAGCTAACGTTATCTTCATTACGACGAATCATTTTAGTCTTTTCAACAAAAAAATTGCATCACGCAACTAAACCCCTTGGTTAAAGTAACAAACCTAATTAGCAGCTACAGCTAAACATATGTCGACTACCGCTAAGTTTTATTTGATTGAGTATCAAATTTACTTAGTTATTGCAGCTAACGTTATCTTCATTACGACTAATAATTTTAGTCATTTCAACAAAAAAATTGCATTACGCAACTAAACCCCTTGGTTAACTTAACAAACATAATTAGCAGCTACGTCTAAACATATGTCAACTACCGCTAAGGATTATTCGAAAGAGTTTCAAATTTACTTAGTTTCTGTAGCTAACATAATCTTCAATGCGAGGAATTATTTTAGCTGTCGCAGCTAAATCGATTAGAACTCACAGCTAAAACTTTTAGTTGCAATAACAAATCTAATTTACAACTACAGCTAAGATCATTGTCAAATTCCGCTAAAGTAATTCGATAGCGTATCAGACTGATTTAGTTGCTATAGCTAATACTGTTTTCGATGACTACTAAAACTCTTAGCTACAATAACAAACTTAATTTACATCGACAGCTAAGTTCATTGTCACTCGCTGCTAACATTATTTGATAGTTCATCAAACTAATTTAGTCGATAAAGCTAATGCTAGCTTCTATGGCGACGAATCATTTTAGCCGTCGCAGATAAAGTGATTGCACAGCGCAACTAACTCACTGCTAAATATGGATTAAATGGTTAGCAGTGTCAGCAAAATTTAGCTAATAAAATTAGCTGCCACTCCTAAGTTTTCTACGATTTTGAGTTATATCAGCAAAAAAATATTAGTTATCACAGGTAAGTTTTGGTAGCTAAAAACACTTTGATATGGTTGCTAAAAACTTCGTTGTCCCTATATTTTCGAAGGAATTTAGCTACCATCCCTAAATTAGTAACCAGCGTTTTCTCTCCGTGTAAATGCACAAACTTATAAAAAAAACATTCTTTCCTGAAAAAAAAACCTAGGTGATATTGTACGTGATATTGTAAATAATTAGGTATTTAGATAAACTGTACACACGTAGAAGAGGTCAGATCAACAATGAGGTGGACAGACCAGATTAAGGCCGCAACGCAACTAAGTATGCTCGGTTTCTGAATGTACCCGGAAAGCTGCAGTCGGTGACGAATGGCGCCTTATTATAAAAATCACCACTCATCGTGATTCATAATGATGACCACAACCACTCTAACAAGAGTGTAGCGATTACGAATAAATAAATATATACGGACAAATCACACAGATTGAGCTAGCCCCAAAGTAAGTTCGAGACTTGTGTTATGGGATACTAACTCAACGATACTATATTTTATAACAAATACATATATAGATAAACATCCAAGACCCAGGTCAATCTGAAAAAGATCATTTTCCATCTTGACCTGACCGGGGATAGAACCCGGGACCCCCTAGTTCAAAGGCAAGGTCTTTACCACTGCGCCACGGAGGTCGCCGAAGTCTTCTTCGGCGACCTCCGTGGCGGTGGCTGAAAAGATAAACTGTAGCTAGAATTTATTTCCATACTGATTTCAACAGTTGAACTAACGCGACTGACTTTGAAATATTTTGATATTATATTTACTAACTGAACCCTGTTTATGACAAATAAATTATTACTTACCAATAACAGACTCGCCCTGCTGTGCAATTGGGAATATATGCCTCAACGGTGTCACAGGCGGTTGCATTTTGTGAAAATACACAAAATGTAAAATGCATCATTGCTGAACCCGAAATCTGGGATTTTATCTCTTATGAAGCACGTGCTATTAAAGTGGATAGGTCCAGGTTCGAATCTTACTATTTACTGTACAATCGTACTCGTATGTACAGTCTATGGACTATGAGCTAGAAAAAATAAATATTTTTACTTAGAGACACCGACAGCTGAGAAAGCGGGATGTCAGATATGGATTTTGCCAATGTTGGTGAAGAACAGGTAATATCTTCTGTGAAGCTCATTTTTGTCAAGTTTGATATTTTTGGTGTGTTTTGGTTCCATAGAATTTGTGAACAATCTGTAAAAAAAATTGAATTTGGAGCACACTATTATGAACGTTTTTGGGCTTTATTTGACAATCAAGTTTATGTGTCTACTAGCTATCGCCCGCGGCTTCGCCCGCGTGAATTTCCCACGGGAGCAGTGCTTTTTCCCGGGATGAAAGGTACCCTATGTCTTTCTCCGTACTTCCAGCTATGCAAAATTTCAGGAAGATTGATTCAGTAGATAAAGCGTGAAGAGGTAACAAACAAACCAACAAACAAACAAACTCGCTTTCGCATTTATAATATTAGTTAGGATTAGTTGGGATTAATTTTTTTTTTTCTATGTCTATGGCACAGTCAGATGCACAGAAACCTGACCGAATCCTTCTCCTCACCTCACCGAAACCTATCTCAGGGCGGTCAAGTTTATCTGCCCCCGACTGTACATGCCTACTCGTTTCATTTACTTGAAGAAGTTTCAAGTAGGTAAATTGTTAATTAAATAAACCTCAAAGGGTAGAATCGATGGGTACTTATGTAATAAAAAGCCCTTATCGTAAGGTTAAAAAATTCACTTTTCATTATGCTTTTGGTATACAATAGTTCTTGTAGTAATGAAACGGCCAAGCCACATAATTTGACTAAGGTGTAGAGTTTGTGAAGTTAGGGCTTGTAGAGTTAGCGCTAGTAGATTAAAAACATGTATCTACATGAGTTCTAATAACTTTTTGATAGTGCGATCTTGACTTGGAAACATTTTACATTAAAAAAAATGTTATACAAAATATTCCCCTATTATATTATAACCTATATAGATAGAGTCCTATGGTGGTCCTATGCGACAAAATTACAAAACAATTCAGTCTTTGACAATTCTATTTACACACGTCCAAAGACCTCTTAGCTGTAAGACATGATTGAGAAAAAAGTCTAAATTAAAAGTCAAAGCCTTTATTTGTACATTTCTATTTTTAGATAAAGAAATGTAGCCCTATCCTTGTCTTTGTTTAATCCCCTTCCTTTAGGCGTCGCATCATTTCATCTTCTTCGTAAGAATCGCTTTTTCCTCTTACGATCAAACCGGCATATATTTTCAGGGTTTTTGTTGGTTCCTTGCCTGTGGGCAAATATTTATGTATACAGTCTAAGAATCGTGTTTCTTTGTCGTTGAAATAATATAAGTTATTTTTTAGTATTTTTTTTGAATATTATTTTAAGCTTTTTTTAAAGTTTTTTTTTACTACGGACCGACGGACAACAAAGTTCCGTTTTTGCCTTTTGAGGTACGGAACCCTTATATGATCACTTTGTTGTCCGTCTGTCCGTAGTAAAAAAACTTAAAAAAAGCTTTTATTGTTACTCTCAACAAACCCTTTCGTTTGATACCCATATTGTAGAAATGCATTACAAATAACTATTCTGCCACCTTGGATGGTCCCCCATATTGGATTTAGAATGACATCACATACGAGTACCATATCATGCATTGTCATCCAAACTAAACGTGTGTACAAAATTTCAGCTCATTCGGTTGAAGATATATACTTCAAAATTGAGTTCTAAGATTCCACCCGAACGAACATACATACATAGCTTTTAGTTAAAAACACGAATATATCAAATCAAAGGTGTAAATGAATAAGGAAAAAAAAAGAACATCTATATATAATAAAATAGTAAAAATATTTTGTCTGTACATTTAGTATTTTTGACTGAAATGGATAGAGGGACACTTAAAAAGAATAATAGAAAGAAAAAAAAAAATTGGAATTTCTTGTCTGTCTGTCTGTATGTATGTATGCGTTTCACGCAAGAACTACTGGACGGATTTGAATGAAACTTTTTTGTTGTGTAGCTATTAAGCCTGGGCAACATATAGGCTATAATTTATTTTGAAAACTGGAACACCTGATGAAGAACCTTAACAGAACAGCTAAACTATAAAACATGGAAGTGGTGCCTTAACAAAAGTCGTTCAACCTGATGAGCATTTTCTGATGACGTATAAAAATTGAAGAACTGGAACATCTGATGAAGAACTGCAAGAGACCAGCTACACTATAACATATGTGGAAATGGCGCCTTATTAAAAGTCGTTCAACCTGATGAGCATTTTCTGCTGACGTATAAAAATTGAAGATCTGGAACATCTGATGAAAAGCTCCAAGAGAGATTTTTCATCTAAGCGAAACTCACGCGGGCGAAGCCGCGGGCGACAGCTCGATAATCGTGCCGAAACCTAAACCTGCCCCGTACGACGTATGCTCAGTTTGACAATATATAGTGATGTACCTACACACGAGGTCGCTACGAATTATTTGATTTACGTAACGTAAAAATAACAAATCCAAATAAAATAATTATTTTTATTAATCAGAAGTGTGAACCATCAAAGTAGCTGTCATAGTCACTAACATGGATAATAAATTCATAGTGAATAATATTATCTACTCTGATTTTACGATTCGATACGATTACGTAAATTCTTGTCCCTCTTTATTTATATTATTTCTTGTATTGCCTTAATATATATATTTTTTTTAATTTCAAGGTACAATAATTGTTATATTCAGCATTTCAAAATCAATAACAAACCTTATTAAATTAATCGAAAAATTAAACGATGTATCGCGATTTTTTATATTTTCAATATCGATTTATTGTAGCCAGATGCAATGGAAATCTCTAAACGGGCAAGCCGGAAGTTCAAGTACTACATTTCCGCGCATAGATTTAAAAATCAAAAAATTCGGAACTTCATGGGCTTGACCTTGATGACACCTTGTCATACGGGAGTTTAGGTTTCGGCCCGATTATAGTTTACTTATAACGTTTTAACTTGATCAAATGCCTTGAGTTTTGTAAGCTAGACTATGCTAAAATTGAAAAGTAGTTCCAGAGCATTTACATTTTACAGGTACTTTGTCGTTTCGAAACTTACCCAGTTGCAGTGAATCTCAAATCTTTTAAACTGGGCTCCTTTTCAAATCAAAAGATTTGTTAAACTACAATCTGTATTTATCTAAGTATTTTTATTTGTGGTCTTGTAAATCGAATTATACTTATTTATTACATTATACAAGTAAAAATTTGTAAAACGAATTATACTTAATTACTTATCCTAATCCTAACTTCGTAACTAATATTATAAAAGCGACAGTGAGTTTGTTTGTTATTTCTTCACGTTTTATCTACTGAACCAATCTTCCTGAAATATCGCATACACAAAGTTAGAAGTATTGAGAATAGCGCAGTAAATAGAGCGAACCTTCCCTAGGGGTTAATTACGTGCGGTCCAGTAACTCAATTTTTTTTATATTATTGTTTAGGATGGTTGTAAGTATTTAAAATAAATATGGCACAATTGAATAGCTTTTGCACTCGCCGCCAAATTGGAAAAAAAAAATCACCACTTTGTTCGGTTTTTCGCTTATATTTTCTTTTAAGTGCATTTTCGCTACAAAAGTGTTCTACATAATGTTGTAGAAAATTAAATTTGCCGGTATTTACATTTTATATTTTGTTTCTAGGACTGACAGTTTCCGAGAAAAAAAAAATCCTTTGCCTTAAAAAAATCTCATTTTTCAAACATTCGTCAATCTTTTTTAATTAAGAACGATGTAATCCAGTCATGACCTATTCTAGGAGAAAAAGTAGCAGAACAAACATCGTAGGGAATTTAATTACCTGCAAAACGCAATTGCATATTTCTTAACCAACCCTGCAAGGTGGAGAGTAAAACTAAATGATAAAACAAAGGAAATTGTTTTTTGCTATAATATTTTACTTTTTACTAACTGAACCTCGCTCCCATAGAAATTTCGGGATATAAAGTACCTTATGTGCTAGTCCTGATATTTTTCTACTAGTATACCTTTAATCGAAATCCGTCTAGTAGATTTTGTGTGATTAAGCAACAAATATCACATCCAAACTTTCCCATTTATAGTGTGATTCATTGCAGGTGAGTAACCGGTACCTGATTGGGACACTGTAAAAGTGTCTGTGGACATTATCAAGTACAGATATTAGATAATATTTGCTTCATCAGCAATAAAGATTGGGAAAGAAACCCGATTTTAAAATGAAAAAGTTTGGATGTGATATTTCTTGCTCAATCTTAAAAAATCTACTGGACGGATTTCGATAAAATTTGGTATGCTAGTAGAAAAATATCAGGGCTAGCACAAAGTTAAGGTACTTTTTTATCCCAATATTCCTATGGGAGTAAAATTTGGGTGCAGCTAGTAGACAATAAAATATGATAGCAAAAACGTAATATTTTAACTTTTACTTTTACTCCCTACTCCGTAGGAGTTGGTTAAAAAAAATTTACATGTGTTTTGTAGGTAATTAAATTTCCTTCAAATTTTATTCCAATATATATTTTCCTAGAGTAGGCTATAAATGAATTACAGCGCTCTGAAGTAAAAAGTTTGACAAATTTCCAAATGCGATCAAAAATGCGATTTTTTTAAAGTACACATCTCCATAACTATTAGTCCTAGAAACAAAATATAAAATGTACATTATAGGAA
Source organism: Ephestia elutella (assembly GCA_018467065.1). Classification (NCBI taxonomy): domain Eukaryota; kingdom Metazoa; phylum Arthropoda; class Insecta; order Lepidoptera; family Pyralidae; genus Ephestia; species Ephestia elutella. The sequence continues at coordinate 14,857,989 of CM031580.1, read as the reverse complement.
ATTTATTTTTACAACATTGTGTAGAACTCTAATGTAGCTAAAATGCATCTAAACGAAGGTGAGAGCGCAAATCTGAATAAAGTGGCAATTTTTTTTTGTTTTTCCATCATATGGCGGGCGTGGAAGGGGGGAGAAATCGTGCCTCTTGCATTTTAAACACTTACTAACCATCCTAAATAACATATCAAAAATTCAGAACTATTGAACCATTTGTAAGTAAACCCTACCCTTAGCTCTATTTTGGTCTTTATTCAATGAACTATATGAACGAATTTGTATTAAATTTGGTATACTAGTAGAAAAATACCTGAATTTAGATATACATAAGTTACTTTATATCCTGAAATTCCCACGGGAGCGAAGACCCGAGGCGCAGTTAGCAGAAAATAAAATATTATAACAAAAAAAGCAATATTCCGTAGTTTTAATATTGAGTTTTACTCCCCATTCTGCAGGGTTGGTTAAGAAAAATGCAAATGCGTTTGTAGGTAATTAAATTCCCTACAAATTTTGTTCCAATACTTATTCTCCTAAAATATGCCATAACTAGATTACAGCGTTCTGAAGTGAAAAGTTTGACAAATTTCAGAAAAAGAAGATTTTTTCATTTTTTTTTATGAGCACACATCTCGGTAACTATCAGTCCTAGATACAAAATGTAAAATGTAAATAATAGGAAATTTAATTAATTATCTACAAGTTTTTGTAGAACACTTTCCTAGCAAAAATGCATCTAAACGAAAATATGAGCCTAAATCTGAATAAAGTTTTTTTTTTTTTTTAGTTTTTTTAAGATTACTACGGACGCGGAAACTTGGCAATTGTGCCCTTTTTATTATGAATACTCACAATAATCCTACACAACATTTCAAAAAATTCACAATTGCTGGACCGTTTGTAATTTGATTCTCGTCTATTTACTGCGCTAGAAGGACATAGGCTACCTTTCTTCCGGGGAAAAAGCACTGTTCACGTGGAAAATTCACGCGGGCAAAGCCGCGGGCAAAAGCTAGTTAAATTATACATAACTTATTATGTCAAGTAAAATGTTGATAAAGAAATTCATAAATTAAATTTGATAAATTAATGTCATGAGTACCTAGGTACTAATTTTACCTCAGAGTTCGTATACTTGCAGCGATTTAAATTCTTCAGTTAAATATTGCTCAATAATGAAATATTATGTACTTTAGTTAGCGACCCCCATAAAACCGAATCGTAGCCATTAAAATTTTAATATTTCCATATGAACCTTAGGCACTTAAATGGCTTACATCGTATGGGACGGCAAGTTGTCCTTAACGCTCAATTTCGCCCGAAAGGTTCTCAATATTCCCGTAATTAAGAAGTTAAGTTCAGTAATCTTGTTACATGGGATAATAACACTTATGTATTCACTAGATAGGTAATGTTCGAGTGTAAATTCCATGCTATCGCGCAATTAAGGAGGTCAGGACCTTTATTAAGGCTCGACCTCTCTTTACGAGTAGGTACATCGCTCTCCTATTCTCCTAAAATATTAGGACCTTCTGCAATAGTGGTATAAAACGGTCTTATATACATAAGTTTATATTTAAATACCTAAGCATCATCAATCAATACATTAATACAACTGTAACTGGTTTGTGTCTGTACATAAGAGATATTTAAGAAAATAAAAAATGAGGGGTCTTTATAGGGCCAATAGAAGCCAAAACGATTTTTTTAGAATTTACCTCTGTCTGTCTGTCTTTTTATCGGTCTGTCTGCATTGTACGCGCATCACGCAAAATCTACTGGACGAAATTTGATGCGTTTTCACAGTTGTCCTGTTGCTGGTAACTTAAAATCTGGTGTAGGTTTCATCTAGATACACCGTAGATAATTAACAATTTAGTAAATAACGCGCGGACGAACTTCACGCTTACAAATAGGTATAATCTTTAATTTCAAAACAACCTGACATGAAATCACACTAAATTAGGTTATTGCTATAAATAAGTATGCGTATAATCGAAACGCAAAGAATAATAAAATTAGCAGGCAAGATATTAGGTACCAAAATAAATGAGGATTGAATACGAAGATTTTCCAATATTTCACGTCAAAAAGGACAACGAGTAGAAGGAAGTTTCTCCCTCCAGATCGTTAACAAGTTCGTGCAACTGAAACAAAATAAAACAGTTAAAAACACTAAGAAAGCTGAAGTTTAAAACGCTCCTGTATCTGGTATGTTGTTGGCTGCAAATTGCAAAGAGAAACAAGAGAAACAAGGGATGTTGTTCCTTGTTATATACATATAACAACATAACATATAACAAGGAACAACATCCCTAGTTACAATGCAGCCAGCATTATTATTAGCATAACACTAATAACAAAAAATAAAACTTGCTTCAGTTCTAAACTTACGTAATGAATTTGAGGACATACACATCTATTTTAACCAGAAAGCAACCTTATTCGTCCACATAGATAGTCATTTAATTGTAAGACATATGTTGTAAAGTGACGTCTTTGGAGAAAATGCAGCAGTGGGGAGTTTGTTTTCTAACGCACTTTGGAGGCGGTGGTAACCTTAGCTTTAAGTAATTTTATGACGTTAACTAACTATAACACAAGAATATGACGATTTATAAGTGCTATTTTTAAGCCTATTTAAATAAAAACAATTAACTTTGACTCTTCCGTCCTGCTCGCGGAAGTCCTTGTTGCTCGAAGGAAAGTTTTTTCATTGGTTTGTAGAAAAGAAAATAACACAGCTAATCCAGCGGTTTTGAAGAGATATTCCGTTCAGTAATATAATTTCATTTTTGACTCCGCCCACAAATTTGGAATATAGGTATTGTCTACATCAACACAAACTCACCACAATTATCAACAACATAAAGACTTGTAGAACATTGGCAATTATTATCGGACAATCTTTCCGAATCCTATTATATTTTCCTTGTTCCAAGACCGTCCATCTGTAATTAAGTTGTATAAGTAAAAATGGGATAAAAATATTAATTTCTTCTATAAAAGAGCGAGACAAGACCGAGTCGTTTCGTTACATCAGTCTTTAGGCTCTACTCCCGCTGTTACCGTTGTGTTTAACCCACATTTATCCATATGTAAAAATACTGTATTATAAAGAGTCATAACAGTGAGGTTGCCATGTGGTAGAAGATTCAAAAGTAGGTACTCATGTTCTGCTTGTGCATTTATCGGCTAACCTGTGTTATGTACAACGTCGTGTATTTTTTGAGAGAATTAGCTCTCCATTATAATACGACTGCATTTACGTAGTATTACATAATTGGGTTGGGCAAGATTTAGTCTTTGGTGCAGTTAAAAAACGAGTGTACCTACCTTACAGTAAATGTAGGTAGGTATATAACACCTGAAATCATATCTTCGTAATTCTACGCTCGCTCATTGGTCAAACAGCGCGCTCTTCAACGACTTTCTGTTGCACACTTCCGCCCCTGTTCACGAAATCCCACAGATAACACCAAAGCAAGAGAAAAGTTAAAAAAAAATAAAAAAAAAAACTAAACCAAAATTTATGCCCAAAGAGGAACAAACTGTTTCCGTTTATCAGCGTGCGACAGAAAGCGAATTCGCCGGTCTTTATTACGGGATTACACTGTAATTACGTGCCAGCCAGTAGATACAGGGCATTTCTTTTTATAAGGCTTCCCTATGCTAGATATCTTCTTGCGTCGCGCTTCACTGTATTTTACTAAGGATTTAACCGACCAAGATATTTTATTATTACGTTATAAAGTTGGCTTTTTTATATTTTATAGTCAATATTTTCTCTCCCTAATTTGGAGGAGAGAGGAAGACAGAAAATACAATATTTATGATTTATGTGGGAAGTTGAGCTTAAGTTTTCAGTTTTACAACGGTGAATAAAATAGTTTTATGTAGTTTCATTGGAGGTTTCCGGATTAAAATATACAACCTCGTCTAATCAATTTAGTTCACAGTAGGTATCCAAAGTTGTTTTTAATCATAATGAGTAGAAGAATATAGTTGGTTATGTGTAAAATACATCCTATTTTTCAGAAAATTCTCGTTATAAAACTCGGGCGTCGCAACACTTAATGAGGTTGCACAAACGAGGCGGTGGGAATTCTATACGGAGATGGTTTAATGAGCAGATGAATCCCATGGAGGCTGGGACATGCAATCTGTCTTATCTTGCGGACGGCTGGCTAGTTGCTTTTATCTTGTTACTATTAGTTCGCTTGTAGCATAATAGGTTTTTCATTCATCTCTCTCTCTGGTCGGCCCATAATGACTTAAGATCGTGGTCATGGTGGGATAAAATTCTGGAACGGACGAACTGTCTCCAACGGCTCCTGTCGGCTGCGATGTTAGCAACAGTGTAGAATTTCGATGTGTCTCGATTCTTTATTTGGTCAGACCATCTAGTTGGTGAGCGGCCTCTCGGTATTTTCCCCTCTGTGTGTCCCAACGATAATCAGTTTTTTATAGCTATTTTTTCATTCATAAATATGTATGTATTAAAAACCTTTGGTGCTTCACCTGTGGTTTGAAATATAATATAAATTATTACACCTTTTTCCGTGAGCAGAGACTAGCGAGTTCCACTTGCTACGATCCTTACAGAACTCTTTCGCTTCCTCTACAATCATCACGATTTTCACCAATACAAAGGTTTGTAGATTGGGCTCTGTGATTTGGCTGGTGTTTCATCTACACTTCCATACTAATATTATAATACAAAAGTCTGTCTATTACTCTTTCACGCTTATGATGGCATGGAGAGTTGAAGATAACGAGGTCAATAATAGGTTACTACTTTTTCAGAAATCCCAAGGTGCTGGATTAGGGGATGAATGTTTAGTATGTAAACCGGAAACCTGCATGCCTGCATGTTTTAACACATTTTTTTTAAAGAGTGTGAAAAGATTACAGTGTTTTAATTTTCTTAGCCTTACTTATTGCCTTTGAAGAGCCACAATATAGGGAAAGTCTATATTTGAAAAAACCGCAAATAAATGAGATGAAAGGGGATTCTTATTTTGTGTCGCGATAGAATCGGCCGTGTCTCAACCCAAGACAACAAACTGTTTTTCCCTCCTTTGTCATTCATTCTTGTGTAGAGTGGCCAAACGTCTGGATTTTCAGGACTTTTACCTGATGAGTTTTTTTTTGTATCGCGTTAAAAAAGTCTTGAGATGTCAAAGTCGTAAAATTCAGCTAAATAATTTTATTAATTTGCTGTGTTATCATAATCATCATATATAGAATTCTTCAGTGACTAGACAACCCACAGCACAGACGAAACTTCTGGGTGTAGGAAGCTGAAAATTGGCATGCGAGTTCCTTAGAGAGTGTAGGGGAGCACTAAGAGGAGATTTCCTGAAATTCCCACGGGAACAAAATCCCGGACGTCTAATTCCAATAAAAATTCGTCTAGCCTTCTCCGTGATACAAAGGTATTAAATAAAGAGTACTAGGAAGAGTGAACTGAATATTAAGTTTCACTGTAGGTACTGACACTGTAGACTTCTATGCCACTGATATAGCGACAAATTGGCTATGAATAAGTTTGTTGGCGTGCTGTAACTGTACAGTACACATATCATATTTGATATTACCCATTTTTACCCAAACGATATATTCCTATGGCTAACATATCGTATTGTTATTTTGGATTTTGATGGAATGTTAATAATGGGTAGTGTATTAACATTTAGGGTGGGTTTCGTAGAAAGTTTCCTTAAGTTAACTGTGTATTAAGTATTTAGTGCACCTTCATTACGTTTTCTTCACCATTTAATCGATATTATTATTGTAATAGCAAGAGAAACCTTTTATTGGCCTTATTATAGATTAAGAATTGAACTGTATTTACTGTAAACGCTGTTGGTTTGTTTAATAAAATAAAATAAATTAACCTTATTAAAGTAACCCTATTTAAGTTTCCACCTTCGAAGTAGTATACTTTTCCATGTGGCCCACTGTTCCTACTTACTAAATTTGATTAACTGGAGATATTATTGAGTAGTAGGTGAAAACTATTTTTTTTTGTCCGTGATCCGCGTAATATTTTGTATCCCTATTTCTACCTCCCGATCCGATATTAAAGCTTCAAAGACGTGATCATTTTCTGTTGATGGACTAAGTATTTTTATCAGATTCTTCGGGTTCGGTTTTATGGAATATTTTCTTGAATTCCCCTGATGAAATATGTGTTCATTCTTACTCATAGGTAAACTTACCTACTTTGTGAATAAACACCAGAGGAATTAATAAACGTATGAAACCTACATATATAAAATGCAAAGCGTCTCAACCTGTCACGATATTTTAAAAAAACAACTCTATATGTATTGTAAAAAAAACTAAACTATAAGGTATTTATAAAATACTAGCTTTTGCCCGCGGCTTCGCCCGCGTGGGGATAAAGGGTACACTTTGTTCTTATCAGTACTTCTAACTACGTGCACAGAATTAATATAAGTACTACTATGTGTATGCAAATTTCATAAAGATTGGTTCAGTAGATAAAGCGTGAAGAGGTAACAAACAAATAAACAATCTCACTTTCGCATTTATAATATTAGTTAGGAAACTCACCCCGGAGTGTGTGGTTCGTAAAGGCAAAGAACAACTATAGTAAACCTTATAGAACACAATAGTAAAGAATAAGTAGACATTTGAGGCAATACACAATGCGTTGAATTCAGGAGAAACAACGAGAAAAATAAATAAACAATTGCATGGCATCACAGACGGAGACGCAGCTCTAAAATTATACCTACATACTTATTCGTCCTTCCCTTATATTATATGTGACGGCAATATAGCCAGAATAAGGATAGAACCACTACTATTAAAATTGCTACGAAATGATAAACCAAGGAAAAATCGTAAAAAAGTATTTTTAAGGCTCAGAATTTCGCGTTTTGCCTACCAAATTACTTTGCTTGCACTTACTGTACAGTTCTGAAATTTTTGCTAATAATAGATTAGGAAATTAGCAACACAGTGCAAGAACCGTAAACATGATTTGACTAAGTTTGCTCGATAAAAAATAATCCTAAACATTTTCCTAAATTACCAAAAAACTCTGTAGTATGATGATATTTAAAAAAAAATATTTCACATTAATGTAGTTCATATGATTACTGAATTTTTAATTAAAGAATTTATTAAAACAAGTTATTTATTTCTACACAATCTTAAATTATAACATTATTCACCTACGTCCATCGCAATTTTTAAAGGAAACATCATACCTTCCTTGTCGTTCATATGGCAACTCGTCTTACCTCTCTGTCCTCAGACTGCCGGTGGCATTTGGACAAGGCAGACGCATGTCAAATTGCTCCGCAAATTTACTTACGTAAAAAATATTAACATGGGGTTGTTATACAAATCAAGAACTAGATGGCGCTCTCAAAAAGTCGTCAAAACAGCACGATGCTGCTTTGCGAAAATCAGACTTGCTTATTCTTGAATAAATGCATTTTTAATACACTCATTAATGGTCAACAATATTATTAATAAAAATAATTACCAAATAAAAAATAAAAAACAAAGTAAAAAAAATTGTACTGGGAATCGAAACTGCGAATTTTTTCTCTGAAGTTCTAATAAAATTATACTGCGATAAGAAAGCCGACAGACAAAGAGGGCGCCTCTTTTTCTAATTTGTACCGTTTATGTATCGGATAATGTTTGTTCACTTTTTACCCACGACACAACTTTCTTGACAGACTGTGTTTTATATTTTTTTCTTCTTATATATCTCCCACGTGCCGACGTAGTCGTATATAATTAAATGTTGTATGTAAAATAAAATATAAAATAATGTATTAGAATTTAAAAAAATCAAAAAAAAATATCACGGAGGAGATTTGAAGTCTTTCTCGTTTTGATCGGGCTAAAGGTATGTCCTTCTCCGTCCTTCTAACTAGGTATGTGAATTTGAAATTTCAGGAAGATTGGTTCAGTAGGTACATAAAACGTAAAGAGGTACCTAACAAAAAAACAAAATCACTTTCACCATAAAATTATGTTTAAAAAAAGAAAACCGAATTCCCAAATAACAGCAAGGATTTGAACCTAGCACTCTCTCTAATCTAACTTCATCAACTTAACCGTTTGGCCAAACGCTATATAACATCACTACTGTCGAAATGTTACATTACATATTTCAACGTACTATACATGTATTACTTACTACGTAAGTGGCTTTACGAAAACACTGACTAAAACACATTTTTTGTATACTTTTCCTTAATTTTGCATTCATTAATTTGAGTTTTCTTGATTTTCATTTTTAAATAAGTATTTCAAGAACAAATTTGTTGAACAAGGTTGAAATAAAAAAACTGTTTGTTAGATGGTTTAGAGATTATGAGACAGATGGAGCTAAATTTTACTATTTAGTTCCTCTGAGGGGCGCCCTTGTAGTTTACAGGGGGGTCGGGGGTGAAATCTAACTTTCTTATTCACGCTTTCTGACCCTTAATTGTTTTACTATCTAATAAAAAAGCGCACAATAGGTACAGCCATTATTGCGACCCGGGGTTTTATAAAATGCTACCTGTTGAGACTTTTTATACTGATCTTTTTTCTTAATTTAGCAGTCAGAAAATCGCTTATTGAATTATAGCACCTAATTTAGTATACGTCTCTACCGATTAGTATCACTCATTAACTTTAAAGTATTTTGCCATAATTTCACATATTTAAAGAGAGCAAAAAGTAACCGACATAGCCCGCAGAATCGCGAAACTTAAGTGGCAGTGGGCGGGGCACATAGCTCGTAGAACAGATAGCCGTTGGGGCAGAAAAGTTCTCGAGTGGCGACCACGAACCGGAAAATGTAGTGTTGGCAGGCCTCCCACTCGGTGGACCGACGACCTGGTGAAGGTCGCAGGATGCGCATGGATGCGGGCAGCGCAGGACCGGTCGTTATGGAAATCCTTGGGGAGGCCTTTGTCCAGCAGTGGACGTCTTTCGGCTGAGAGAGAGAGAGAAAGAGACCAAAGGGAGTCAGTAGGTAAGGAGCTAACAAAGTGTATATATAGTTCGGTGTTTTTAAAAACAAACCTATAGACCAATATGCCGATCTAGTGCATTTTTGCTTTTTCTATGGACTCGCCTTTTACTAAGCGCCATCTATGAAGTCATATGAAACTTTGCTCTCGGAAAACCCCCATTTAACTTGAAAAATCGTAAATTCGTAAAATCCTTACTAAACGTTTTGACGTAGCGTGTAGTTCGATTGTCGAAGAGATATCGTCACATATCGAGGGTATGGCCCCAGACACATCTATGTATGTATGTAAGATTACGGCAGCAATAAATTCTCTCGAGCAATAAGTATTGTGCTTCTCGTCAATGGAGGAGGCGCACAAAAGGAAATTATATACGGAATTGCCACAGAGAGCTAACTTCTTTCAAATTGCTACGATTTAAACCGGGGACTGATGTTTCCCTTTGTAATCTAATTCGCATTGCAAATAATATTGTTAAATTTTAAACCGTCTTGTTTAAAATTAAATGTATAATTATTCATATGAAACATAGTACAAATGGGTGTTTAACGGGATGATCATGTGACCTGATGCATGTTTATTAAAAGTTAATGAAAATTTAGTTGAATTATGTTTTTTCTTTTTTGGAAAAAAATGCATGATAATATGTATGTATGAATGTATGTTTTATCTGTATGTCGCTTTCAAATTTGACTTGCGATCTAGACAAAACATATTTTAATTAAAACATATTTTTTTAAACATATATTTTTTTTATCAGTTCTGGTTTGGATTAAATAAATATTTAAATTTTATGCAATAACTTTTACTAAAATACGCTCGAATTGTTCTCTACAATTACTTCAATTCAAAAGTAATTGTAGAGATTATTCTTTAGAGACTTAATTAAGACTATGAAGTGTGTAGAGTTAAATCCAATAATTTATAGTCTAAAAAGTTTTGATAAGGATCTAAAAACATGTGAAGCCAAAGATGATCTTCCGTCACAAGACGCTTTCTATTCTTTGCTTTCAACATATAAACCATGACAAAGTACAAAACAAACAATACGTGATAGTATTTTCCAACGCAGAATGTCGCAAATGGTACTTAAAATTCCTCGCAAAGAAAACGTGTCTTGATCCTCATACCCCTTCGAGAACGAATGGCCGTCCTTGTCAACGTAAACATGTAAATGGCATATAAAATAACATAGGCCCATTTGACCCCTACTAAACTTTATGCACAATAATTTTCTTTTTCTTTAGTAAGCAAATGACATGCTTCGGATGCTATTGGGTTTTTCTTGGAATTTATTTGGTAGTTCACCTAAAAATATAAGCTTTACTAGTTGCACACCGTGGTTCCGCTCCTGTAGGAATTTCGGGATAGGAAGTACTATCAATAAATTTCATCGAAATCTGTCTAGCCGTTTTTGCACGAATGAGAACACATATATCGGAACATTCATCCATTATTATAATCTTCACGATAATATTCTTAGGATAGGATAGTTAAAAAGTCTTAAAATGATAGAATAAGTACTAAGTATTTGAGGTCTAAACTAAACTAAGAGAAATTTCTTTTAGTTAAAAGGTTTATCCTTAGGTTATTATAGCATAATTTTACAAGTCGTTATTCTTTGATGTGATAAAAAGAACCATTTAGACATTTGCCTATATTGAATAAAAATTTGCAGTCTTGTTTTCTTTTTTAGCAAATGGAGGAGACGGCACAAAAATCATGTATTTATGATCCACATAAAAACATTTACAAACGTTCTTCTTTGAAATGTTCCCGCCATATCACCCAGCTCTGTTGATTTTATCTAATTTGCCGTCTTTGAGCAATCGGCAAAGGAAACTACGTTTATAAAGCTGCATTTGTAGTACGTTTTTTTATCGTTTGAGAGATTGACAAAAGTTGACGAGAAATATTTTCTCATTTTTTACATAATGTCAACTGGACTGAGACTTATATTTTTTACATCATCATAATAAATATGGAAAAATCAGAGTGTTTTTACGATAAGAATGGAATGAGGGATTTTCCGAGACCCAAATAAAAAAAAAATAGTTCCAGATGACTTCATTAAGCAAAGGCGAGAGAAAAAGTTCCATACAAAAAGCAAAAATTCACGGGATTAACATTTAAAAAAAATTAAAACTTAGTAAGAAAGACATCTAAAAAGTATCAATATTGTGATTTGTGCAACTGTCAAACTGTTAGGTGATTTTTTTCTGCCTCTGGTTGACAAGAAAAAGCGCACCGGTTCAGCCATTATTACGACTCGGATTTCATAAAATGCTATCTGTTGAAACCATTGAGTTTCGAATTTCTTACTACTAGAGTGATTATTTAAGCCAAATCCTATTGTTTTCTGCGTGAGCAGAAAATTCATAAACAAGAAAGAAACAAATGACAAGATAGATTTATTAGTCATTGGCACAGCCGACACTCGAACATAAATATATCATAATCAATAGATTCATTTAAATATGGAGTTCATTTGTTACATGTAATTAATTTAAAGTAATGTATAAAGTTCATATTACAAAATAAAAATGCAAACAGGCCTGAAATATTTTATTTATCTTCTATTTTATTATAATCGAAATCGATTAATGATTAAAAAGTTTACATGTCTCATCACTATCGAATTTAACTGTCAAACTGTAAAAGATGCACCACGCGATGCACCGATGTGTCACGATTTGCGAATTATAGGCTTGGTCTATACTAGGGAACGATTCAGTAGTCTAGGGTTGAGTCTTTTTATACTGATTTTTTTTTCTTAATTTAGCTGTCAGAAAATCCCTTATAAAAAGCGTAAAGTTAGAAGAAAAAATATTTTTTTGTTATTTTCTTTATGTCTGTGGTTTCCACAAATCTAAAGCGTACCCACCAATCAGCATCTCCCGTTTTTTCAGAATAAAGCCCAATCTATAATTTCGTCGTTAATTTGTCTATAATTTTCATTATGGGCCGCATACCTGTATGCTTTCGGCTTATTATAAATGCGAAAGTTTGAATGTGAATTTGTGAGGATGTTTGTTACTCAATCACGCCAAATGTACTAGGCGGATTTCGATGAAATTTGGTATACGGGTAGAAAAATATCGGGAATAGCACATAGGGTACTTTTTATCCCGGAATTCCCACGGGAGCGAAGCCCCGGGGCGCGGCTAGTTTTTCATAAAAACTCCCGAAAAATACCAGTACTTTCCGGTAATTTGTGTGAGAATTTGATACCGGTACCAGCCGGTAACAATCAATGCTTTGGAGGATTATAGTATATTTTAATTTGATGTCTATAATATTTCAAAAAAGAGAAAAAAAGAGAGAGAGAGAGACTATAATATTTCAATTTTCAATACTCACATAATACTAAAGTATTATGTGAGTATTGAAAATTGAAATTGAAATATTATTTCTCTTTTTAATACTAAAATCAAAGCAAAAACAAAACTGAAATCCGTATAGATACTCGTATAATTATTTTCAAAACGAATAGGTAATTCCGTTGTTTACCACAAATATATACTTGAATACCTTCGAGCAACAAGGACTTCCGCGCGCGGCCCGGAAGACGGGTCCGTGTTGCCCTATGTTGAATACACAATGAATACAACAGCTAAAATGTAATTATTTGGAACACTATCAGCTTGTATGAGAGTACTATGCCAAAACCGATAACGTAGAATACAAAATGCAATCTTCCTAATGCACTGAGAGTTTCGGGAGGGATTTTTACAGTGACTGTCTTGTAAGTTAAGATTTGTTGAAGTAAATAGTTTAATAGTAGGAAAAAATGAGCCAGCCTTACAGAATAGTATAATGACTCTTCACCACAGAGCTTATTAGTCAAATCAATATGTCTGTATATGTATGTACGAGGGGTATTTGTATAGAGCCGAAATTAAAAACAAAATTGTGTGTCTATGTATGTTTATAAGCGTGTCACTCAAAATCTATTTAATACAAGCTTATTATTTAAAAATAAAAAACACGACTGACAACTTACATAGCCTATGTCATTCGAGCTTTTGCAAGAAATCTAACAATACCTTTCACATCAAAATCTGTTAAGCCGTTCAGGACTTATGGTGGAATAAAGAAATTACATACCTACATACATACATGAACCCTGAAAACATAACACTCCTTTTTTGGTCAGTCGTGTAAAAATCTAATAGGGTTACACAGTTGTATTCCTGAAAGTCTCACGTAAAGTTTGCGCGGACGAAGTCGCATGTAGATAATATGTAATGAGAGTACGGATTAATTATAGCTACATTCCATTATCGTGTTTCGTTATTTATAACTTTACACCCAATTATATTTGTTATCCAGGCAACATAATCAATACCTACTCCACCATAATCCTCACCTTATCCCATCATCTGGGGTCGGCGCAATATGTCTTATCCTTCCACATGTCTCTGTATCCCGTGATACCAACATCTACTCCCAACCCCTTCATATCGTCCCTCACACAGTCCAACCATTTCTTCTTTGGTCTCCCTCAATTCTAAGCGGCGTATCAAGATGAAACCTACGCCAGATTTTAAGTTAGACCTTCAAGAATACAACAGTAAAACCGTATCAAATTTGGTCCAATAGTTTTAGCGTGATGCGCGAACAAACATACAGACAAAAAGACAGACAAAAATTCTAGAAAAAACTGTTTTATCTTCTATGGGCCTATATAAAGACCACTCGTCGTTTTTTTTCTTAAATTATCTCCCATGTACAGACACAGACCAGTTACAGTTTTATTATATGTATTGATATTGATGATATAGATAGGTGTATTCGGAAACGTACCGCGCATGCCGTGTAATTAACGGAATCTTATCTTAATTAGGCATTATTTAATGTTCCACCGTTTAAGTTACATACAAAGCATCGAAACCGTTATACCGAAAGCTCCCGAAAGCTCTATGCGGGCGGTTTCGAGAAGATAATATGAATGAGTTAATTAAATTAACCCTTCTATTGTTTGCTGAGAAATTGGTTCATCTAGCTAGGTGAATATTCTTGAGCTGGGGTCGATAAAATCACAGATTTCATGAATTTAACGAGCTACGCTACTGTACGTTTAGCTTCTGTGGCTACACTGAAAAAATACTTACACATAATCAAACTTTCATCAACCCATAACACAAAAAAATGCTACATAACCTTTTGTAATATGAAACCAAACCTAGTTGGCTAATAACAGTTATTTTTTTTGTTAAAATCAAGTTAACTTTATTAGTATTTTGTCAAACTTTGGTTATTTCACAAATAGCCAAAGTAGTTAGGTTAATAAACCTTTTTTGAGTGTATTTTTTTAATAAACGATTTTTTTTAAATAAAGGTCATGTCATAATTGACTATCAATTTCCACCTAAAGCTCAGCGTTTCAGGCGCTATTCTGCAACAAAAATTATAGGTTAGTAACATTGAAAACAAGAACTCTAACAATCCATTTCATATAAGCATCTAGTTGAAACGCAAAAATTCAATGATCACTAATTTTATTTATTCTCGTCGACATACTATCGATAAACAAGAAACAGTGAAATTGTTTAACATCTGTTGTATCCATAGAGCTAGAATTTTTTTTTTTTTTTTCTACCTCTATGTTTGTATCCATAAGAAAAGTCTTTATTAAACTTCAGTTCAGCCGACTACCTTTATTTTCCTCTCTAGAGGGAGTATTTGTTTTCATCCTCGAATTAAATAAACCTGCACGAGAATGAAAAATGAGTCTACGTCGTCTTGCGATTGCGACATATATTTTATTAAAGGCACTTAGCCTCTGGATTATTAATCACGTTTAATGATACAACGCTTTGGATTCCCCGAACTCGTCCTGTCTTTTCTCCTAAATGTTCCGCGGTAAAATCAGGAGACATTACCGTATTTTACGTTGACACGGAGTAAATGAGGTTAAGCCCTTGAGAAGAGCCAAATGAGCTCGTTTTATGATTTTGTCACAGTACAAACAATTGCCATTGTCCAGGAGTCAGTCTTCCGAAATGATCGCGTTCGTGTCGTTAATATCATTACCCTTCATTTCAGCTGGGATGTGCTTTTTGTTGTTTCAATGGGCGGAAATGGGATACAGGATTATTCTTTTATTTGTTTGGTCATTATACACAAATGTTCGTATAATATTGTATAAAGACAAGTAAAGCTAAAGCTCTACTTGTCTCTATATAATATTATACAAAAATGGACTGTTATACACTGTTTCATGAGTTTATTTCGGCATGGCAAAATTAATTTTTGATTACAAAAAGAGGTGTTTTTTAAAATTAAGTTGTTAATTGTGTTGTAATTCTCTAAAATTGTCTACTATTTGCACCCCATAGACTCTTCTTTCATACACTGTTGTGTTGTATGTACCTATATGCTATTCTCAGTATATATTCTAACCGTGTATCAAATATCATCGAAATCCGTCCAGTAGATTTTGCGTCATTCAGTACCAAACTACCACACCTTTACCAATAGGTACCTGTGCCACATGAGTTTGTAGACCAATCTGACCTGCCAAAACTAGAATCTGCCCTAAACCGAATAAGCGGACTCATGTATGGTAGTTTTCATAGACCACTTGCTTCCGGTGAAGGAAAACATCGTAAGGAAACCTGCACATTGGCTGACTGTGTATACGGCTACTAGATGGCGGTAGTCGTAAAAGTCATGTCAGATGCCTTTAGGCGACTTGAATTAAATCTGACACCAGTGTTGTTAATAACACACTCGATAGGAAGAAGTACCAAACTTTATATGTTAGTGGGATACCTAAGTACAAAGTAAAACTTTCTTGGCACTCTGCTTTCTGTCTAGTTTCGAAGTAAGCCTCCTTAATACCTTGGCAGACGCTCGCTTTTTATTCAGAAGACATAGCGCTGAGCCGCTGACGTTTTGTATCCTCTTCAAATAAACTCGCGGGCGATAATCCACGATTGTCGGGTAAAGGAGATGGTACAACTAAACCTATTTGTAATAAATAAATCATAAACATATTGTAACTTTATGAAAAATTTAGTTATCGACGTGAAAAAGAGGCCAAGTTTCAATAAAAAATTTTGACTTTGACTTTGAAAAAATCACATAGCGTTTTTTAGCTATGAATAAAAATATTGTACAACAAAATCATTGACATTCACATGAATAAGTTAAGTAAAATGACACAGTCAAATACAATATACCTACAGATTGACGGTAAAATGATGGCAGTAGTTTAAAAAAAATAAGTAATAAAAACAAAGATTTGCGGCCAGCGTCTTGGGCACCTTTGTACCGGAAAATCTAGTCATAAGAAGATTTGTTTTAAGTTTTATGACAAATTATGTACTAGCATAGTAATTAAAAACTAATAAAGTAATAATTAAAAATAAAAATAAAACAAAGATTTAATAATAAAAATGATAGTTAAGTGCCGCATGCCGCTTCAAAATACATAAATTTTCCCATAACCTTGTATATGGGAAAATTTATGTATTTTCAAGCAAATATTTTTTTAATACCTTTATGTGACATTGAGAAAACCTCTTAAGAAGACACACAGTCTTTGAATAAAGTCCAATTCAACTTCCTAAAAGAAGTGAAATCTTTTCGATGTTAAAATTATTAACGGAGACCTAAAACTTTAGTTTCGATTTAAAATTAACTTCAAAGTGAATTGAAGTCCAAGTCTGCAAAGTTGGGTCTTTATAAAAGTCATTGTGTATCGGTTCCTAGAGAATTCAATTATAACAAGAAACAGAAACTTATTTCGTAGCATTTCTTTGATAGGTATGGAATTATGGTTCCATTTCGATATTTTAAGGCCATGAAGGTTAGAAATAACTGATTGTTTCATATGACTGCCCAAAAAAGGAGGTTTTCAAGGTTGTAGGTGAGTTTCTTTATTCCCCTACTAGCTTTTGCCCGCGGCTTCGTCCGCGTGAATTTCCCGTGGGAACAGTGCTTTTTTTCTGGAATGAAAGGTACCCTATGTTCTTGTCAGTACTTCTAACTATATGTGTATGCAAAATTTCAGGTAAATTACACAGTTCCCGTGTGAAATTCATGCGGGCGAAGCCGTATCTTGAAGGTTTGAAAAAGCCACTTTTAAAACATTACTATTTTTCTCTTTAAAATTGAAATTATAGATAGGTGTATGCAAAAACCTTTTACTAGAAATTCTCGTTGAAGACAGAGGCACATAGAAAAAGACTCAACGATGATCAAACGTATGCAAATTCCCCAGTACTGCCTTCGTTTGTCTTTTGATTACAGAGAAATCTAAAAGGAATAAGATTGTTACAGCTTCAACAGAAATGTCGAGGTGGGTGGAAAAAAATCTTGATTTTCGAAGTACTTGTCATGCATTTACATTTTTGAGAGGTCGAGGGGGATCGACCCCAGTAGCGGAGTATCAGAGTTTATAAACCGCCTACCGGGCTCTGACATTTCCACATGTATAATATACTGCGGTATTTGCTTGTAGGATTGTCGCATAGATAAGTTTAAAAACAATCGTGATTGTTGATTCAATTACATAATTGCTAACCACAGAAGGAAATAGGTATCAACAACGAGGGACGAATTTACAGAAAGTTTTTAGGTACCGAATTACTATCGTTTTTAGATATAGATAGGGACGAATTTACAGTTAGAAGCAAGAGCTAGATTGTTATGTACAATTCCCGATATTTATCTACCTAAGTATTTAGAAAATTTCATAGAAATGCGGCCAGTAAATTTTTAAACATAAGAGCAAGAACAAAGATTATATTTGTTTTATACATATACAGTGTCTTTATCTCTAATTTTAGAAGAAAGAGAAATGTATAATAATACGGAGGAATAAGGAGTTCCTGATTCTAAAGGCAATTTAGTAGAGATAGCAAAATAACCGTACTAGCGAATCAAGTGTGGGAACTCGTAAGATTTTTCGGGATACCATTTTTGTGATCTGTCCAATCATAGTGTAAGGTTCCCCTGGGCGTATTTGTGAGACCACCTGCGGCGGGCTCGTCTCATTTATTTTATGCCCTTGATAAAGTACTGAGATCAGAAACGTTTGCCATCGTAATCACAACGTGATAAAAATGAGGTGAAAGATTTTGAGAATTACATGTGTTGGGCATTTACGTTTTCTCACATCAGGTTTTTTTCAATTTGATCAACCTGTAAAGTATAGGGTGAATTCTAAATCATTTGGCATCCTTTCTACTGGTGAAAGTACTCATGAATATCAGCAACTTTGTGTATGGGACCGACTCGGATATCTCAAAAAAATCTGCTGTTTCAAACTATTTTAGAATACCTACTCGACCAAAATAAATGGAGCAGCTGATTTTTTTTTTAAATATCATGTTCCATATTCCAGGTACATCCAATGATTTAAAATTCACCCTATACATGCGTATCTGATGACCATCAGAATGGCTGGCCAACCGTCGCATATAAAACTCGAGTTATTTTCACCATTTGTAACTCAAAAACGGCTGGATCAATTTATACATCAAATTTAATACTCGAGTATATATATTTTTTATACCTATATACATATATAAAATTCTTCCGTTACTTACTAAGTGACTGACAGACAATGCACAGCCTAGGCGTTAGGTAAAAGTACTAGGCGTAGAAAGCTGAAATTTGGTACGTAGGTTCCTTAGAGAGTTTAGGGAAGCACTAGGATTTCCCGAAATTCCCGAACAAATTACTTGGACCTGTAGTGAAATAATTCCTATTAATTACCCAACGGGAGTGAAGGAACATTGATTTCGCTCGAGGACATAAAACAGCCGATTCAGACCTCCTTTTATTAGATATTTACCCTGCCGGATCTCCCAGGCGATTCCACTAATTGATTGCCGAAGAAACTACGCACCGCCAAATTAATTGAGTTTAGGTATAGTTGGTAGTGTCTCATGATTTGTTATAAAGTTAGTCTAACCTTTATTATATTGAGAAAATAATAGATTTGATCCTTGAAAATCTTGGCTTTGTAGACAACTTTTTGAGGGATCTGGAAGGGATGAGAATCAAAGTTAAAATAGAAATTAGGGATGAATATCTACACTGAAAAAACTAATTAACAAAAACTGTTTAGCAATTATGAATATAGCATAACTTTGTTTACTCGTAGTCAAAGTCAGTCTAAATGCAAGCAATATGATTGAGTTACATCGAATAAAACGAGTTAGGCTATTTCAGTTGTGTTAATACCCTTTTCAAAACTGTTATGTAAATGGTTATCAATTAGCGATCTGGTTGTTCCCAACAAAAATATATAGATTATAAATAAACATACTGTTCTTAATTTTTTACACGACTGCACGGTGGTTTCCCCCATACGTCATAAATAAAAAAAACAATTATAAAAATACCCACATTGAGTGTTTGATCAAATAACTACAATGTCCAAACAAGATAAAAATGTAAAAATAATTAGATTTTTTTTTACCCTCATTTCAATATTTTCATCGAAAGTATCAGTTGTTCGACGCATGAATCCGTGCTATTTGAAAGCGACGCACTTTTTACTCGATATTAGATTTAATTACGCTGAAAGTTGTTACAGTAGTGATTTGATTTATAATGGAAAATCAAGGTCAAGGTATGTACTTTCATCTTTGATATTTACATTATTAAAATATTATTATATTGTAGCGTAAGGTGAGTGCTACGCGAACGCTTATAAATCAAGAGAAAACAAATATTGTTGGCATTTCTCATTGAGTTTTACTATATTGCACTCAACTTGCCATCATGGAAACTTACATGATTATTTAGATTATGCTTTTCTGTATAGGAAATAACAAATTTTACCAGTCAATTCTCACAACTTTTTGAAATATATGGGTGCTACGCCAAGATTCACTTGTCGTAGCAAATTTCTACGAACCCGAGATTACGAAATATATGCATATTTACCATTTTTAATATTTTTTTTGTTACTATTTAGATCCAAGCTGCTAGTGCGTATTCAGGCACATGATTATATTTGATATTTGGGATAATTATAACAATCAGCGGCTGGCCTATATATGGACCGTGTGAAGCGTGTTCAGAAAGAGGTAAGGCCAACTTACCAGTTGAAAATAAGGATATTTTGAACTTAGGCATACTTAATAGACGTGTTTTACTTTTATGTCAAAGGATAAAGTTATAATCGGGCCGAAACCTAAACTCCCGTATGACAGGTGTCATCAGGGTCAAGCCCATGAAGTTCCGATTTTTTTAAATTTTATTTCTATGCGCGGAAATGTAGTACTTGAACTTCCGGCTTGCCCGTTTAGGGAGTTCCATTGCATCCGTCTACAATAAATCGATAGTAAAAATGTAAAAAATCGCGATACATCGTTTAATTTATCGATTTATTTCACAAGGTTTGTAAATGCTGGATATAAAAATTATTGCGTTTTAGATTAAAAATATTTAACATTAAAGTAATATAAAAAAAGAAAGAAAAAGGGACAAGAATTCACGCAATCGTATCGAATCGTAACATCAAGTAGATAATATTATTCACAATGAATTTATTATCCATGCTATTGACGATGACAGCGACTCAGACAAAGGTTCAGACTTCTTATTAATAAAAATAATTATTTTATTTCGATTTGTTTTTTTACGTAACATCAAATAATCGCAGCGATTCGTGTTTAGGTACATCACCATTATTGTCAAAGTGACATACGTCATACGGGAGTTTAGGTTTTGGCCCGATTATAGTTTAGAAGAATATCATAACCTATAATCCAAATTTCTAGAAAGTCAAAATCAAAATAGCTTAATGTTGCACTCTTGGATTCGATTCTTCGAGTTTTTTATTCATTTCTCTTACCGGCTCGATATAAAAATGAGGCAGGTAAGGGGACAAGCTAATAAAGATTCCGTCGTTAATAAAAAAACGATAGTTCAGTCAGGTTCAGTCTCAATTCAGAGAAAAATTGGGCCTTATTGTTGATAAAACTAAACAAGGAGGAAGTAGCACTTCTAATGATGGAAACACGGGTAATTTTTTTCTAGAAAATTCTACAATGACTTCTGAAATGACAGAAATAGATAAAAATTTGTGTTTGTAATAAAAATTGTTGATGCTTATAAACTCTGTGCACTGTCGCATGGTAGCAGCGCCGTGTATAGCTGGCTTTACGTATAGCCATTGCGTTTGCCTCCTGGCAACATTGCGCAGACGGCTTCCGGCCGTCGACATTCAGTCGTCCTTTGAACGCGCGCGCACGAGGCCGTGTCGCGGGATATATTGCGGGGCTATAGCCACCATCTTGTGTTGTTGCATTTTGAAGCCGCGCGGCGTGGCGGTAATTTTGTTTGTAATAACTGATTTGAGTTATAATTGTGAGCTTCCTTTTGTTAAATAACTATTGAACGTTCGTGTTTGTGAAAAACCCTGTTATTGTGACTGTTTCTTGTGAGATGCGAAACGTGGCTGCCTGGAGGCGCCGAATCCCGTCGCCGAGTGGAACTGCTGGAAGAAACCTACGTATTTATTCTGGGGAAGAGATCTCGGGGTAGGTTGGGTGTTTAGGGACCGCATCCACTTCCGAAGACACTCGAAGTTGGATCCGAAGATTAAGAAGATTCAGTTTGGTAAGTGGTTTGTAATTTAGTTACTTAGTTATTAGTACATAGGGTTCTATAGCTCCCTTTATAAGCTATAGTGGTAGCAGACTGCGTATAGGTTAGGTTAGGTTAGTCGGACAGACGTAGTGCCGGGTCGAGGTTTTTACCGGTATTTTTTACCCGGTAAATTTTTCGGTACCGAACCCTCCCGCCATTTCGTTTGTCCCGGATTCTCTGCGCACATTTTCTGGTAGCAGAGCGTAGTTTATCTACCCTCTATTTGTTCGTTTGTAAAAAATAATTAATTGTTTGTAAAAATTATTAGATTTTTCTTAGTTTGTTTGTATAAGAATATTTGTAACCTTTTTTGTATTTGTTTGCGGTTTGTACCGTGCGTTCCGGGTTTGTGCCATTCTCATACCTACCGCGGTTCTTCGTGTAGTTGTTTGATTTTGTTGTTTTTTATTTACCTTTTGTTATTTTTTGTTTGTGACTTGACGCGATGGCGAAGGTCCCCAATGCTAAGGCGACACTCGCCAACGAATTGAGATGGTTTGTGACGGCCGGTGGACTCCTGTCCCGGAAGGACAGGAGGCCGCTATACTGGAAAGAGCGGATCAGCTCCGCTCACGATTGAACAACGCGGAAGCGGCCATGGCGGCGCTTACCGAAGCCGACCTTACCCCGGAGGTCTACGCAGGTCACGTGGCGGACCTGGACCAGATCCTGAGTCTGCACGATGACATCGTGGAGGCGGCGGCCGCAATAAGGGCGAGACAGGCTGGCGGACCAGCCCCTCGCACACCTGTTAGACAGGAAGGACCAGCGGTTACTGGTCGGCTCCCCACCCTTCAGCTGTCCCACTTTGGGGGTAGGATGGAGGAGTGGGTGGCATATAAAAATATGTTTGAGTCCCTGGTCGTAGCACGACAGGATTTGTCGAAGGCCCAGAAGATGGCCTACCTCCTCTCCACTCTTGAGGGTGAAGCGCGGTCGCTCATCCAGCACCTCCGGGTGGAGGACGACCAGTACGACACGGCCTGGGAGTTATTGAACTCCCGCTACCAAAACTTACGTTTGTTAGCGGATGCGCACGCCGCACAGTTGATGGCCCTGCCCAAGGTGGCCAACAGGGCACAGTTGCGCCTGCAGTTGCTCACGCCCGTTACAGTGGCCTGTAACGCGCTCCGCACACTGGGGCTGCCGGTGAACCAATGGTCCTTTTTGCTGGTGCACATTGTATTGGGCAAATTACCCAATGACATCCGCTCGCGATTTGAGCGCGAGAATGCGGAACGTGATAGCACCACCCTACCAACATTCACTGACTTGGTGAAGTTTTTGGAGTTTGAGGCACGGGCGGCTGAGAATACCATGACGGACTCAGCGCCATCCAGAGCGCCTGAACGTAGGCCCCAACAGGGACGGCAACCGCCACCGCGTGGAGCTGGTGTGCGGGTTGCACACACGGCAGCAGTCGCGGGGGACGCGGACTGCCTGCAATGTGGCCGGATGGGCCACAGCCTGCTGCAATGCAGGGACTGGCAGAGACTGCCAGTACAAGATCGGCGCCGCATGGCAAGGCGGCATGAACTTTGCTTTTACTGTTTGGGCAGTCACTATGCACGTGACTGTCCCAGAGCCATACCATGCAGTGCATGCCGTGGGCTGCACCACGTGATGCTCTGCATGAACCGGAACGGGGATGGCCCCCGGTTGTTGAGGCAGGGGTCCCCTATGGGCGGGGGCGCTCCTGCGCAAAGCCCTCCACCATCGGACGGAGGATGCGGCTTCGCTCGTCGCACCCCCCCTCGGGAGGGGGGTCGCGTACCGGCGCGGGTCTTGGCGGACCGGGACCACGCGCCCCAAGGTCGGGGCCAGTATGTGGCTGGCCAGGCCCCGGATAGGGCCCCCATGGGCGGGGGCCCTAGATCGGACGTGAGAGTGGGGACACCCCCCTCCACGCGGGTTACCAATGCCCAACACATGCAGCCGCAGCGGTTTTCTCCGCCGCTGCACGAGTACCCACGGCTGGAGTACCACCCGCCGTACCATATGTATGGCCGGGCCGCGGGTTATGCCCCCCTCAGATGGGGATGTGCACTCGCCCGCCATATTATCCGGGTCAGTGGCGCGCCCCTGGTTTTGGAGAGAGTGGGGAGCCCGTAACTAGCTTGCTCCCTTGCTGGGACAGAGCCGCGGACGGTTCTGCTCCCTACCGCGGTGGTCCGCGTATGGGGTCGTGGGGGAAGCCATTAATTTGAGAGCTCTGTTGGACTCAGGGGCTCAAAGCAGTTTGGTTACCACTCGAGTGGCACGCCAGTTAGGTTTAGTCGTGGAAGACTCGCCTGTGCCACTTCTTGGAGTTGGTGGCATACAAGTGAAGTGTCTGACGGGCCAGACACTTGTCACCTTTTCTTCGCTGAAGTCCTCCACAATGAGGATCACGACTTCGGCTATGGTAATGGATACCATTGCGGGTTGGCACCCCTCGACAGACATACCGCCGGGTGTGTTGTCTTTGGTTTCGGGTCTGGATTTGGCCGACCCCTTTGTCTTTCATCCCGGCCCAGTGGACTTGCTCCTGGGCTCGGACGTATTGGGTTGGATTTTGTTGGGTACACAGAAGGCTCTGGGTTCGTCTTCACTGATGGCAGTGTCTACGATTTTTGGTTTTGCCCTGATGGGCCCTGTGTTTGATAATGGCACCGCGGAAGGAGCCACCGGTTGTCGCATCTGCGTCCTTGGCCAAGACCATGCAAAGGTTTTGGGAGGTGGAGGAGCCACCTATGAGTTCCAGGATGGATCCGGAACACGCTGAGTGCGAAGCCCTTTTTCGATCGACCACGGAGAGGTTGCCCTCCGGTCGGTTTGTAACTAGGTTACCTTTTGTTGCCTCTCGTCCTAGCCTAGGGCAAAGTAGGGCGCTTGCGGAGAAACGACTGCTGTCCATGGAGCGACGCATGCAGCGTGACCACGTACTTCGCGATAAATATATTGAATTTATGCGCGAGTACGAGGATTTGGGTCACATGTCTCCGGCTCGAGTTGATTGGAGCTCAACTGAGCATTATTTTTTGCCCCACCACGCGGTGGTGAAGGCCTCAACAGGCAAATTGAGGACCGTCTTCGATGGGTCCGCACCCACTTCGAACGGGGTTTCGTTGAATCTGTGTTTGCATTCGGGTCCCAAATTGCATAGGGACATAATTGACATCATCTTGAACTTTAGAAGACATCAAGTGGTTTGGTGCGGACATCCGGATGATGTTCCGCCAGACAGTCATACATCCTGAGGACAGGCGATTCCAGTTGATACTCTGGCGTGAGCGCCCTGAGGATCCTGTGACGGTGTATGAACTCAACACAAACACGTATGGTTTGAAATCTAGTCCCTATATCGCCATCAGATCATTGCTTGAATTGGCAGAGCGGGAACGGATCCGCTTTCCCCGTGGGGCTTCCGTGCTGTCACGTGACTTGTATGTTGATGACGTGTGCACCGGAGCCCAAAGTATTGAGGAGGCCCTCCTACTGCGGGATGAATTGATTGAAATATTGAAGACAGGTGGCTACGAGCTACGTAAGTGGTTGTCTAATGAGCCTAAAGTTCTAGAAGGGATCCCGGAGGATCACCAACAGAACCCTCACCTGTTTGAGGATGTGGATGATCCCAACAGGATAGCGGTGCTGGGCATGCAGTACCAGCCGCTAACCGATATTTTTACATTCCAAGTGGACTTGGAAATACCAAAGGTCTGGACTAAGAGAACGGTGTTGTCCGTAATAGCCCGTATGTTTGATCCAAGCGGTTGGATCAGTCCAGTGATATTCTCTGCAAAGTGTCTTCTTCAGAGACTTTGGACTTTGGGCGTCTCGTGGGACGAGCCGCTGTTTGGCTCTCCATTGGATGATTGGCTCGAGTTGTAGATGGTAGTCTAAATGTGTTAATGATTGTAATTTTTCATGACGAAATTTACCTACTTAGAGTTTAATTACGAACTTGAAATTAATACAGCATATAATACACAATATGTGAAAGAGTCTGAAACGTATACTTTTTTAAATATATATATATATTTGGTTAAAAAAAATCATAAAGTCCCCTCTATGAAAAATCTTTCAAGTCAGAATTCTTCAAATTTTCAGCGACAACATATATATTTTTTTTAATTTATAGCAAATATATCTATTGTAATAAAGTCTGAATCGAACACTTTTTTTTCTTGTCTAATATTTCAAAAGATATTTAAGAAATACCATAAAAATTATAACCTCTTCAATCTCCTGAAAATAACAGCAAAATTGTGCTATGCAAAAAACAATCTTAATACTATGCATCCACGCTTGGCTCTCGCTTCGTTCTTGCGTGTCAGTCGGCCGCCGCCCGCGTACATGTGACGTCGTCTCCGGACGCTCTGTCTTCTGAATTTAAACAATTTTTTTTCGTACTTTTGTGAAAGAAAAATTGAGGGATCAGCATTTTTGTGCAGTGCTGTGAAAATGGGAAATAAGAAATCTATGAAATTAGCGAAAGAACAAGACAAAAAAGAGAAATAATCACCACGACGGAATGTTTTGGGTGAGTTTGAGTATCATATTCCATTCCAATTTCAAAAATGGCGTTTATCTGGAAAGGCTATAGAATTTGTCTCACCCAGCTTGCTTGTAGCAGCTACGTAAGCGTAGAGTAATGGAAAGTACACAGAGCCTGCATGCATATAGCCTAAATAAAGTGCAACTTAAATGCATTTTCATTGTTTATATAAATCAATGTGTTGTATATTTTACTTTTCAGCTCAAATAAGAGATGCCAAGAATGTGTGTAGTGTAGATGCCAAGATTTTTGGTGGTGACAAATTGAATCATTATGATTCGTCAAGCGACAAAACGAAAGGCTCGTGAATCTGTTGAGTAAGTACGTTTTTATTATTATTATAGAATTGCTTTCTCATACTTTTAAAAGTGGTGACTAGTTAAAAAGTATGATGTTTTAGATTACAAAATTATTATATTACACAAAAATTTAAGATAGATCAGAATCTCCATGTACACGATTTTAAGATAGTATATTTATTTCAGGCATTGCACCGTTAATCCTAAACTGACCGAGTTACAAACATTGGAACCAGCAGTTATAATAACATCAGAGGCTCGACACCTCTTGTTCTAAGTAAGTACCTATAATAATATTATTGATATTATTGTAGACTAGCTTTTTCCCGCAGTTTCACCCGCGTGAACTACCTACCTAACCTACCCTACCCTATGTCTTTCTCAGTACTTCCTAACTATGTGTATGCAAAATTTCAAGAAGATTGGTTCAGTAGATACAGCGTTTATTTATTTGTTTGTAACAAACAAACAAATGAACTATGTTTCGACACCACTATAATTTTATCATGATTTAACAATACAATTGTGAAAACCGAATCAAATTTCCTCCAGTAGTTTTTACAGGATGCGTTTGTGTGTTCGCCCACAAACATATGGCCAAGAAAAATCAAAACAATGGTTTTTCTTTTATTTAAAAGCTAGTGTAGCTTTTGCCGCGGCTTCGCCTGCGTGAATTTTCTTACGGGAACAGTGTTTTTCCCGGGATGAAGGATGCCCTATGTTCTTCTTAGTACTTCTATGTGTATGCAAAATTTCAGGAAAATTGGTTAAGTAGATAAATCGTAAAGAGGTAACAAACTCACTTTTGTATTTATATTTTATAATATAAGTTAGGATTAGGATGAATTGCTCGTAATGAAAGCTTTTCACGAAAATGAAATAAAATGACTTATTTTTCAATTTCCTTTTTTAGGGACCAGGATGATTATACTTATATTGTGGACGTCGAAGAGGATCAATCATTTGAAATTTATCAAGGACGAAGGATAGTAGATATGACGTACTTCTTTAGTAGACTAAAAGAGATTTCTAACCATAATGCACTGTTCAACTGCGGTCCTCAATGTTGGTCTTTTGTGGGAGAAAGGAGGGTAGGATTGAGGTCTTAGTATAAGATGAAATGCGACATGTGTTGTTTTTTTTTAGGGTCCCGTACCTCAAAAGGTAAAAACGGAACCCTTTTAAGATCACTTTGTTGTCCGCCTGTCTGTCTGTCCGTCTGTCTGTCAAACTTTTTTTTCTCAGGAACGCTTAAAGGTATCAAGTTGAAATTAATATCGAATACTCGGATCTATCATCTCTTTCAGCAAAAAAAATAATCAAAATTATACGTCAATGCGATCAAGAGATATTACCTATAACCTATAGAGGTTTTGATTGCTGCCTGAAATCGCAAAATATGCGAAAATTCGTAATATTTTAGGTAAACTACGGGAAGTACCCTATGGTACTTCTCGTTGTCCTTAAATTATGAAATTTGGCAAAAAGCAAGGTCTAACAGTACTTATCCATACTAATATTATAAATGCGAAAGTTTGGATGTGAGTTTGTGAATTTGTGAGTTTGTGAGGATGTTTGTTACTCAATCACGCAAAATCTACTGGACGGATTTCGATGAATTCGAATTTGGTACAGAGGTAGATGATGACCTGGAATAGCACATAGGCTACTTTTTATCCCGGGAAAAAGCACTGTTCCCGTGGGAAATTCACGCGGGCGAAGCCGCGGGCAAAAGCTAGTACAGGAATAAATCTGAAAATTGTAAATATGGTGTTGGAAGTCTAAAAAAAGTGTTAAAAACTTATTTTTGCGCTGGATTCAGTATGAATATCAGGGATCGAACTGCAAATTTAAGTTTGTTTTTGAAACTAGTTGGTCTTTTAGTTAGGGCTATAATTTGAGATGCTTTTCGTGGTACGGAACCCTTGGTGCGCGAGTTTGACTCTCACTTGGCCGGTTTTTTTTATATTGACTGTGAAGATCCAGATCATGTAGAAAATGTTGACGCAAACGTTGACGCTATAATAGTATAGGGTATAGTTTCATCTGGTATAGCATAAACGCAATTTCAAGAAATAACGTCCTCTATCAATGTTCCCATATTTTCTAAAAGATTTTTTTCAAAATTGTAAATTAGTTAATAGGGTAGATGACAACAAGTCAAATTAATTACTTTTTTCTAAATGTCAAAAACAATAATTTATATGGGACTTGTATGACAGTACTCAACGGTGACGTCACTTTTAATGGAGTCAAAAAGCATTCCCAATATACTTTAATTAGAACCAAAAAATAGTAAACCATGTTATAAATAAAATTGATCAATTAAAGTGACATTCAATTATAATGTTTCATTATTTAAATAGCATCATATATTTTATTTTTTACCCAGTCATCATCCCTATTCTAATTTACAATTTATTGCGGAGGCCATTCCTGTACCATGCCTCCAGGCGTTTAGGCGCATAATGTTAAAAGCGCAGAATGATAACCGGTCGCAAAACGATAATAGCGCATAATGTTAAAAGAGCAAAATGGTAAGAGCACAGAATGGTAAAGATTTCAGTGCTATAGTATATATATCAGGTCTATATTAACATCATATTGGTGAATTGTGACTCCCTAACAAGGAAAATATAAGTAAACCGTAAACAGTTTTGCAATTTTTTTATTTTTAAAAAAGCTAGTTTATATATTTGTGTGTGTGTATTTTTTATGAAATATAGTATCTTTGCCTTGGTTCAGTATCCCTTAAAATAAGTATTTAGAACTTACTTTAGGACTAGAATCTGTGTGATTTGACAGTATATAATATTTTTTTAACTGTGTCATTAGGGCCATTCAAAGTATTTTTATGTTATTTGTATGAATGATGTTATCATAAATGTTGATTATTAAATTTTGAAAATATTTTTTTTCAAAAATTGATCACGTTTTTTTCTATTTACTTACTTTTACTTGTTAGGGAGTCACAATTCACCAATATGATATTTATATAGTCCTGGCAGCTGAAAGCTAAAGCACTGAAATATTTACCATTCTACGCTCTTACTTTTTTGCTCTTCAAACATTGTACGCTTAAAAGAGCAAATAGTAAATTTTGCTCTTTTAACATTATGCGCCTAAACGCCCCCAGCTATAGTGTAGCAATGGCTTATATGTATAGGCGCTGTCTAATCTAACCTAGCACAGTCTAGCCATAAAAATTGTTGTGTATATTTTATAAAAAATAAAAATAAATGAACCATCTTAAACGAATTGTTTTTTAACCCTCACGATATCGCCGAATAGCGGCTAAAAAACGCAAATGGTCTCTTTCGCAAAATGTCGCATTAGAGACTTTAGATTTTTAAAGAACAACATATTTTTTTTAAGTAACTTATTAACATACAGTAAACAAAAACCCTAAATGTGATAATGTTGGTTGGTACTTAAATTTACTTCATATATATATTTTGCATAAGTGACATTCCACAAAATATGATTTTTACAGGGGAAATTTTGTGTAAGAGACCTTGGAGACCGTTTGCGACTTAGCCCATTAGGCACTTTATGAAATCCAATACAATATGTACTTTATGAAAATTTATAGCATAAAATGCAGGGAAATAAAGCCAAAAACTCTGAAAGTGTTTATTTTTATTTAGATTATTATGTCTTGATTTGTATTCGTGACATGTTTGTAAACTACAGGTGAAATAAATAAATAATATTATTATTTAAATATTTATCTGAATTTAATTACCCAATTAATTTGATATTAGCTATCTGGGGCTGCGCATAAGCAAGCACATTCCTTGCGACCGTCGCGTTCCGCTGCTCACCACGCCTCGCCACCGCTACCGAGTGTGGCAAGCGTTGACGTCAGCGCACACTAGGTGGCGCTAAAATCGTGGTTAAGCTGACATGTTTGTGTAATTTTTTCAATTTCCATTTTTTTTTCTTACTAGCGCTCCGCCCTGTCTTCACTCGAGAGGTACATACATAAATTGTAGCTTATGTCCAATTGGTAAATTTTTTTTAAAAATCAGTTCGGATGGGATTTTAAAAATTTATTAGTTGTGTATGGCAAAATAGATATTATTTTCACCCATTGCACCCCAAATGCAAGTATACTGGAGCCATCAACGATCTCATCTCTGCGTTATGCATACACTGTGCCGGTGTGTCGGTGCAGGTGTACGCGCGGACTATTCTAATTGGTTAATGAGTTCCGCGTGATCCGCCCACTATGTCTATGTGTGTCTAAGGTGTCTTTGGTTGTGTGCTCGTTAATCGTTTTGAAGTTGAGCTAGGACCTGGTCTTAAGGAAGTCAATCGGATTGCCTTGCCTCGTCGAATATTGCCCCCCGGGAAATATCGAGCCAGCCTGCATGGCTTTTGTGACGCGTCGGAGCGAGGCTACGCCGCGTCAGTCTATATGCGGACAGTTGACGCCGATGGCCGGGTCAATGTCTCGCTTTTGTTAGGGAAGAGCAAGGTCGCCCCCATCAGGACTAGGCTGACTATTCCCAAGCTTGAGTTGAGTGGAGCTCACCTTCTCTCTAAATTGTTGCATCACGTTGCCAGTGAGCTGGCGGCCACGGTCGAGATACGAGACATCTTCGCCTGGTCGGATAGCCAGGTCGCGCTTGCATGGTTGCGCGCGGCCCCACATACCTTGGAGGTTTTTGTGGGAAATCGGGTTTCCCAAATCCAGAATATCGGAATTGATATAACATGGAGACATGTGCCGGGAGAGCTTAACCCAGCGGACTGTGCTTCCCGAGGTTGTACGGCACCAGAATTGGTGTCACACCCGCTCTGGTGGGGTCCAGAGTGGCTGATGGGATCAGAAACTTCTTGGCCTGTCTGTCAGACAGATGTTACTTCTTTGAGTTTGACTGGGCTCCGTGTACATGCTGTAGTCGCTGAGACGACGTCGGAGCCGGATTGGCTACTTGCTCGGTATAGCAGTTTGGATAAGCTTCTGGGTGTTACCAGTTGGATTAAGCGTTTCATACATAATTGTAGAAACCCACAGGCAAAGCGGTTGGAGCCGATTGCAGGTGCAGAAGAGCGCCGGAGCGCATTGTTGCATTGGGTCCGTGTCGTGCAGACCGGACGGTTTGAGTCAGAGCTTCGTATTTTGCGCGACGGACGCGCTAAGTTGAAGGGCGCGGTCGCTCGTTTGAACCCGTACATCGACTCGGATGGGCTTCTTCGGGTTGGAGGCAGGCTCCGGAAGGCGGATCTTCCATATGAGACTCGCCATCCTCTGTTGTTGCCCAAGGGCGGACCCTTGGTGCAGCTTTTGGTGTCTGATCGACACATTCGTAACGCCCATGCTGGGTGCAATGCTTTGTTGGCTATTTTGCAACGCGAATTTTGGATTTTGTCTGCCCGAAGAGCAATCCGTAGTGTCCTGTTTCGATGTATTGCATGTTATAGGTTGAAGGCATCCACGATGCAACCACAGATGGGTGATTTGCCCGCTGATCGAATCCGACCTTCGAGGCCGTTTGACGGCGTTGGGACCGATTTTGCCGGTCCCTTTTCGATCAAGGCTTCTCCCTTTCGTAATGCCCGTATTGTGAAGGGCTATTTGTGTGTATTTGTTTGTTTGGCCACCAAGGCTGTCCATTTGGAGGTGGGATCGGCTCTGACTACGGAGGCCTTCGTCGCCGCGTTGGATCGCTTTGTTTCGCGTCGAGGTCTACCTTCCCTTATTAGATCTGATAATGGCACAAACTATAAGGGAACTGTAAATTATCTTAAGGATGTTTCTGTGTTTATTGATAAAAATTGTACTAGTTTAAGTCAAATTGCTGCCCAAAGGGGAATAACCTGGAAGTTTAGTCCCCCAAGTTGCCCCCCTTGGGGAGGGATTTTTGAAGCGGCTGTGAAATCCGCAAAGACCCACCTCCGCCGCATTATCGGAGAAACGGCTCTAACTTTTGAAGAGCTGGCCACAGTGTTTGTAAAGTTGAGGCGGTCCTCAACTCTCGTCCTCTCTGTCCGCTATCTCCAGATCCAAATGACTTGGAAGCTCTCACCCCTGGTCATTTTTTGGTGGGAGGAGCCGTTGAATGCCCTGCCCGAATACCCGTGGAAGGATGAACGCGTATATCGGTTGTCGCGTTTTCAAATGTTGCAGCAAATGAGCCAGGACTTTTGGCGTCGCTGGTCGCTTGAATATTTGCATTTGCTGCAGCAAAGAGTGAAGTGGACAGACAGGACTGAGCCTCCCAGGGAGGGTGATTTAGTATTGTTAAAAGAGGCAAATTTGCCCTCATTGCTTTGGCGACGAGCTCGCATATTACGTTTGATTCTTGGCGGAGATGGCACTCCGCGTGTGGCTGAGGTGTTGGTCGACGGTTCGATTTTAAGGAGAGCTGTGACCTCTCTCGCCCGCCTTCCCGTAGAGTAAGCTAGCGGTCTGCTTCTCAGACCGGGACGGGGGATGTTTGTAATAAAAATTGTTGATGCTTATAAACTCTGTGCACTGTCGCATGGTAGCAGCGCCGTGTATAGCTGGCTTTACGTATAGCCATTGCGTTTGCCTCCTGGCAACATTGCGCAGACGGCTTCCGGCCGTCGACATTCAGTCGTCCTTTGAACGCGCGCGCACGAGGCCGTGTCGCGGGATATATTGCGGGGCTATAGCCACCATCTTGTGTTGTTGCATTTTGAAGCCGCGCGGCGTGGCGGTAATTTTGTTTGTAATAACTGATTTGAGTTATAATTGTGAGCTTCCTTTTGTTAAATAACTATTGAACGTTCGTGTTTGTGAAAAACCCTGTTATTGTGACTGTTTCTTGTGAGATGCGAAACGTGGCTGCCTGGAGGCGCCGAATCCCGTCGCCGAGTGGAACTGCTGGAAGAAACCTACGTATTTATTCTGGGGAAGAGATCTCGGGGTAGGTTGGGTGTTTAGGGACCGCATCCACTTCCGAAGACACTCGAAGTTGGATCCGAAGATTAAGAAGATTCAGTTTGGTAAGTGGTTTGTAATTTAGTTACTTAGTTATTAGTACATAGGGTTCTATAGCTCCCTTTATAAGCTATAGTGGTAGCAGACTGCGTATAGGTTAGGTTAGGTTAGTCGGACAGACGTAGTGCCGGGTCGAGGTTTTTACCGGTATTTTTTACCCGGTAAATTTTTCGGTACCGAACCCTCCCGCCATTTCGTTTGTCCCGGATTCTCTGCGCACAATTTGATATCACGTTGTGCTGTAGTTTAATGTAAGTTTTTAGTTTACATTTATAACGTAATAATTGTAATATAAAAATATTACATGCTAGCACCTCGCTCGGGCTTCGCTCGGGAGGTACATACTTAAATTGTAGCCAATGTTATTTAGGTATAAGGTAGCTTTCTATTGGTGAAAGAATTTTTGAAATCGGTTCAGTAGTTCCGAAGAATATCCCCTAAATCAAAGTCAGAAACATACAATCACTTCCTTTTTATTATAAAAGTGTTATTAGTGTGATGACTAAATAAATATGCAAAATGCATACATATGTTTATTAGTAAGATGTATTACATTGTTTAATTTTGTTTTAAATAAAATTTTATGTTGTTACAATATTTTTATTTACCTACGTAGATTTGTTCAACTTGTCATTGAGAAAAGGTACTTAAAAAATGATAATTTCTATTGTGTTTCAATTTATTTT
Organism: Ephestia elutella; assembly: GCA_018467065.1. Taxonomy (NCBI): domain Eukaryota; kingdom Metazoa; phylum Arthropoda; class Insecta; order Lepidoptera; family Pyralidae; genus Ephestia; species Ephestia elutella. Next base: position 14,823,862 of record CM031580.1, on the reverse strand, counting down.
ATGAATTCATTCTCTTAAAATGAATATTAAATGTATTCTAAACAAAATACATTCGAGTTTAGTCTTTAAAATCCGTAGAATGTGTTTTAAGTATTTTTGACGCACCATAGTATGGACGGGGTACCAGTGTGGACTGTTTTGTCGCAAGCAACATAATTGTTTTACGATAGTCGCAGCATAAAGCATTTGTTATTGTTTAATTGTATACGTTCTGTATTTTATATTTTGGTTAGTAGATGGCGTTATCTAATTTTAGAACTCGCTATGAAGTTTCTCTCGCCCAGACGTATATTGATTTGAATGATGTATTGTTTTTTTGGCTTAACTTTTATGACAATTACACGGTCGTCTCAATTTTGAGTTTTTATTCAGTTGGACCTCGCGGTGTATTTTTGACAATCAGCCGATTGTTCATTCCTTCGAGCCGGATGTGCTTGATGGTTTATTCGATATAGGCTTTCTCGTTCGCACCCACGGGCAGTAGTTTGCTGTCAAGGGCGAACACTGTGCACTGTGCCTCCACTTATTTTGGCGGCAACTGCAACTGGTGTTTGGCGGTATCCAGAGTTTCAACTTCGAGAGCACCATAGAGCGCGCCAACAATATAGTACTGGAACCAGTGTCAACTATACGCGCCCTCTATATGTAGATCGTGATACCATCGCAGAATACCACAAAGCAAGGAAGCCCAGAAGAAACATCTTTGGTCTATGTATACGAGTGTGTAAGTGAAGTGCGGGACATGTGAGTACTTTCATTTCAATTGATTCAGTGGCAGCAAAATTGAACCTTATAACCAAGAAGCTTTAGAGATAGAAATTTTATAGTAGTTACTGTACGGACTTAGAATAGTTTTAAGAAAAGTGAACCGACGGGGAATCCATGCCCGATTTCCTTCCGGTTTGAGTGCGACAAGGTTCTAAACACTTGCAAAATTTTCACGTTCAATCTTCAACATAGAAAAATTTCACCTTTTGGCCAAATTTTCAACTTGTTTTTTTTTTGTAGACTATTGTTGCAGCTAATCATGGATTCTCTTATTAGGGTCCAAAAAAGCACCAATAAGGCTATTAGTAGAGCATACACAAATTTCGAAAAATCTTCAAAAGATAGTTTAACTGTGTGTTTTTTAGAAACGAAGCTTGAAATTTTAGAAACTCAATGGTGTACTTTTACCGAGAATCATAATAGTCTTATTAGTAACTATGATAGCGAAGATTTAGGGTCATATGTTGAATGTGATCTTTACAAAGTTACGGAAGAGTTGTATGTTGATTATAGGTCAACTCTTAAGGATAAATTAACACAAATTCAAACTGTCGTACCAACTATTCCTGACGGTAACTATGTTAATTCTAGTAAAAATTGTAAAGACCAATGTTCAAGTAGTGTAAAATTACCCAGAATCACCATTCCCACCTTTTCTGGAAATTATGCCGAGTGGATAAGTTTTCGAGATTTATTTATGTCCCTCGTGCATACCCATCGGTCTTTGGGTAGTGTACAAAAGTTGCACTATCTAAAATCGTATTTGTCTGGAGAAGCTGAACAACTTTTGCGTCATGTTCCCATAACAAGCGACAACTATGACGTTTGCTGGAATTTATTAGAAAATAGGTATAATAATAAGCGGTTTATTGCAAACTCAGTTTTAGAAAGGTTTATAAGTCAAAATGATGTATCCACTGAGTCTGCAACAGCCTTGAAAAAACTATTAGACACCAGCAACGATTGTCTTCACGCCCTTAAAATTTTAGGATTGAAAACAGAGTCATGGGACATGATTGTCATATATATTTTAAGTTTGAAGCTGGACAACGAATCTCGGAAATTGTGGGAGTCTAAATTGAGTGAGTTGAAGAATGATTTACCTACGTATAAGCAGTTTGAAGAATTCTTGCAACAAAGATTTAGGTCATTAGAATTTTTAGATAACAAGGTTCCAAATCTTATTACGACATCAAAAGTGCTTCATACTACTGAATCGATTAAATGTCCGTTTTGCGCAGATAGTCACAAATTGTTTAATTGCAAGAAATTTGCAAAGAAGAATACAGACGCACGTCGTAACTTTGTCAAAATTCAAAGATTGTCTTTCAACTGTTTTGGTTCTTCCCATTCGGTATATTCATGTCGCGTACCATCCAAGTGTCGAATCTGTAATAGGAAACATCACTCGCTTCTTCATATTACTAAGTCTACACAAGCGAGTAATGCTCCTCAGGTGCCAGCTGAACATTCTCTTATTGTAGGTATTGATAAGCAAGACGAACCGTCTAAACAGGTTACTTGTCATACGAGCTCCCAAAGCCATGTTTTGCTTGCAACGGCTTTGGTAGGTGCAAAATCTCAATCAGGCACATATATAACTCTTCGGTCTCTGGTAGATCCAGGATCACAATCTTCGTTTATAACGGAGACCGCAGCTCATCTTCTTGGGCTGCCGAAGGAATCATCGAAGAGTTATGTGTCAGGTCTAGGAGGTGATCGGGATTCCGTAGTGACGTCAAAGTATGACGTCAGTCTTCATATACAATCACTGATAGACCCTAGTTTTGTAACTCAAGTTAAGGCTCACATCATTAAAAACATCACCACATTGCTGCCTGACAAGCATATTGCAGTGCAGAGGTGGTCAAACATGCCGGGGATAAGATTAGCAGATCCCAGATTCAACGTTCCTAATAAGATTGATCTCCTTCTTGGAGCAGATATTTATGCTCAAATTATTCAAGATGGTCTTATTAGGTGTGGTCCAGATATGCCAGTGGCTCAAAATTCAAATTTGGGATGGATATTATCTGGGAAAATATTATCATCTGGTAGTACGAATATTAAAAACTTTCATTCGGCTGTTCGATCCATGCATGTAGTTGGACAAAACAGCTCACTACACAAGTTTGGGTATCTAGAAAGGAAACCTAAATTTGATGAAGTTATAGGTTGGAAAATAAAAAAGAAATTAAGGGATCATAATAGTCTAGGATGGGTTCAAAAGAAGAATAATCTAAATTAGCTTTTATAATCTGTAGTTTGGTTCACTTGAGTTTGTAGAATACGCAAATTGATCAAGCTGATCAGTTGATCTAGCCCACGTTGCCTATATACAAATAGTTTTTCAGTTAGATTTTTATAGATACGTAGTTGTCTATTGTGTGTTCAATTATGATGAGAGATGTCAGTTCACACAGTGGATAGTACAGGCAAGACTTCTACAGTTCGATCACTAACTGAAAAATTGGTTATTTAAATTTATTTTTTAAGGCAATACTGTTTTGAATGTAGTACAATGTATTTCACGTGTGGTCATAGTTTTGTTCAAAACCAGCTTACAAGCTCTGTTCTGTTATAACAGCTATAGAATAAACGTACCTACTTTTTGATATTTTATTTTATTGTTGACGTTTATTCAGATTTATGTATTTTCTAATGTTTGTGTCAAATTATTATTTTAGTGTTAAAGTTAAAGTTATTGTAATTTACTTTCACTCACCATGAATTGAATTTTACATTGTTTACAGTCCACTTATTTTGCATTCTTATTTCGTGGTGGGCGGTGTTACATGACACCTTTAGTTTCAGTGAGATTGTATCGTGTTGCTTCTCTAGTGATGGACATTCTGTCCATGGTGGGCGGAATGTTTAATCGTATACGTTCTGTATTTTAAATTTTGGTTAGTAGATGGCGTTATCTAATTTTAGAACTCGCTATGAAGTTTCTCTCGCCCAGACGTATATTGATTTGAATGATGTATTGTTTTTTTGGCTTAACTTTTATGACAATTACACGGTCGTCTCAATTTTGAGTTTTTATTCAGTTGGACCTCGCGGTGTATTTTTGACAATCAGTCGATTGTTCAGTTATTAACAGCAATTTAGAAGTTATTATTTACTCAAACAAAATGTTGTGGATAACGAAACGTTTTGTTATTGTTACCGCTCCCGCGCCGACTAGCCATTTTTTCGTGAATCCGTCGTGAGTGAAGTTTTCATCAAGAACTCAAGCGTTTATTAAAACTAAGTAACTCACTAAAGTAAATATATCAACACCGGATAGTTTATTTAGTTCCCATTTTTTGTTTTTGTTAAATGAAAGAGTTGCGAAATATAAACGCACGGACAATACGGACATGGAGCCAGTTCCATGGGTAAAAATTAAAGGTACGCTGTATAAAACCGGATGATTCTTATTCGTGATATTGGTGAGGAATACAATAATTTTAGTGACTTTATTTTTATGAGTGTTAGTAAAGTTATAATGTACCTATAACAAAAACAAAATTATTTTTAAATGTACACTTTTGGCAACGGTTGATTTTAATTATCATTTGAATTGTTTTCAAGTAGAATATCCAGAAGTATTAAGTACATTACATGTGTTTTATGAGTCTTTATTGTCGCATGTATCTAATCACGTCAGTATTGCTCATAATGGTAATTTGTACGTAACACAGCGAGTGCAGTTGTAATAACCTACCCAAAATATTTCGAATGTACACTGCTGCTGTCAAAGTATGATTATGGCTTTAATTAGTATATAATAAAACTAATTTTATTAATGACATCCAATTGTTTTAATTATAATTAACCAAAGTTATTATAAAAACCAGTTTCATCAGTAATTTTATTCGTGTCATTCTTTAGTTAATATAGGTACAAGTTACGAGTGCGTTAGTAAATTGTACTACCTACAGTTTAAACTTGCTTGACTGCCTTACGGTATCTTTAAAATAATTTATTAAGTATCAACTTCTGGTGTTTTCCTAGGATTTGAATGACCACGGAGTTGCGGTTCATAATAACTTTGGTTAAAATTTGAACCCTTAATTCACCTATAGTAACATAACAGTGTGGTTAAAAATAACAAAAGAGTTAGGTTATATATAACACCTCGGTGTGACTCTGCTTACACAAAAGATTGGTTACTAATAAATGACCCGCTTAAGCTAATTACAACTAAATACTATTGGTTACTAGTAAATAGTAAATAAGCAGTATTTAACCAAACTGTTTGACAATGAATATCAAACGAAGTAGTCTATTACGAATAAAACTATTTTGTTGCTAGCAACTTTCAATTGACTTGAATAATACAAAATAGTGTTGTTATATGCTACAAATACAGTTGGTAAAATATTAAATAAATAAGTTGTGTTAATAAATTACATAATTGGGTTTGGTTACTGGTAGCAATAGTTATGTTGTCACTATTTTTAGGTTACCAGTAGCATAATTTTATGTATTCTATAGCAAAACAGTTTTTTCAGTGTATGTATAAAATTCGTTCTAACATGTCTTTTGTCATGACAAGATTTGATACACAACATCCAAATGCCAATTTCTAGGTACGCGCTGCTAAAAGGCGTAGCACTACGTAGGACCTTGTAGCATTTCGTAGCACTCCGTAGCTGTTAGTAGCACTTCGTAGCATTTTGTGGCAGTTCATAGAACATCGTAGCACTTCGTAGTATACATGTTATTCAGCGCTCCTAGGTGCTAAACGTTTCAAAATTATATAGCCGTCCTTCGTATCTTAATCCTAACTAATATTATAAATGCGAAAGTGAGTTTATTTGTTTATTTTATTTGTTTGTTTGTTACCTCTTCACGCTTTATGTGCTGAACCAATCTTCTTGAAATTTTACATACACATAGTTAGAAGTACGGAGAAGGATATAGGGTACCTTTCATCCCGGGAAAAAGCACCGTTCCTGTGGGAATTCACGCGGGCGAAGCCGCGGGCAAAAGCTAGTAGACCATAAAGACGAACACACAATACGAGATTAATGTTTATTTTGAGTTGCGTGAATAATGATAACTACGAGTAAATTAATAAAATACGTGTACCATATTTCGTCGAAATAATAAAATAATAACCCAATGTTAAGTACAAACCCAGATACTGTATCCTTCACGTTTTAAATAACCTCGTATAAACATGTTCATGTTGTTTTACAACTTTCGGTGATGATCCAGGTCCTCGGATAGATCAAGGTTATCGCGTAACTAACCGTCCCGAAGATCCTTCAACTTATACCAATGGATCAGTGTCTCGTAAAATATCGCTCTCAGTTTTATGGCTACGCACCTTTGGCTCGGAATAACGAGAGAATGCAAGTTCAACTCATGATTGTAATAAGTTTTTTTTAGGGATAAAAGCCAATGCCGATTTGTCGCGGCCTTGTTTTATTTTATCGCAAAGAAACACTGGACTTAGGTAATAACCTATTTTACTAGGTAAACGTACGTGGATTAAAGTGTAAATCGTGCGTAAAAACCATACAAAATAATTATTTTGCATGGTTTCTTAACGCACAATTTACATTATTACATTTAAATTAAGCACTTGTGTATGGTACCCTAGATATCAAATAAATCGAGACAGGTCTAAGCTACACATTAAGATAGATGACACAAGAATCTTTTTATCTATGGTAGGTATATAGAGATTATTATTATCTTGAATCTTTGAATGTGAGTTTGTTCTCAATCACGCAATTGTACAAGACAGATTTTAATGAAAGGTACACGGATAGGAAAATATCGGGAATAGAGTATTTATTATCCCGAAATTCCTGCTAGATTATGAATATTTTTTACAATTCCTAGTCAACTAGCGTGTTCTGTGTTAACTTTATTTTGTCTACAACATACATAAATAATAACGACGCCGTAAAATGTTTACAGCTCCAGGGGGATTTTCAGCTTTAAATACGGAAATCCAAAATATTGAACAGTATTTTAAAATTCAATTAATCCTCAGTAAATCAAACGGACTAAATAATGATTTGGTAGCTTTGCATAATTCATTTATTAGTTACTAGCTTTTGCCCGCGGCTTCGCCCGCGTGATTTTCCCACGGGAACAGTGATTTTTCCCGGTATAAAAAGTAGCCTATGTGCTATTCCAGGTCATTATCTACCTCTGTACCAAATTTCACCGAAATCCGTCCAGTAGATTTTGCGTGATTGAGTAACAAACATCCTCACAAACTCACAAATTCACAAACTCACATCCAAACTTTCGCATTTATAATATTAGTATGGATGCTTCCATGCTGGTCTGGGAGCGAAGAAAAAACATAGAATGTGCCAGCTGCTTCTCTTCCCGCGCAGATTGTAAAAGTCAATAGAGAAAAGTGCTTTAAACTGGGGATTCCTCCACTCATAGACGATGGGCTAGCAACCTGTCACTATACCTGAATCTCCATTTCATCAGAGAGCCCACTATTCAGCTAAGGTGGCCTTCGAGTCTCGCGACTCTTGGCTCTGTCTACCCCATAAGGGACGGACACGTGATTCTATGTATGTATGTATTTATTTATTAACGCAAAAGTCAGACTGAAATTCAATAAACTAATAAGTTAAAATTACCTGGGATAAGGCGCGAAAAAATTTAGAAACTTGTTACATGATATAAGTTATGGTATGTTCTTGGTTGGCTCTTGGAATAAGTATTTGAATAGCTCTGTCACATAGACATACGACCACAAGAGTTTTTTTATTCCCAATTGTGTTGAAAAATGTCGTATGATACACGTGTGCATTTGGTCATTATGCACACTCGGCTTTATTAGCGTGCTCGCCTTCAGCTCGCGCGCCAATCTCACCCCTTGTGCGTAATGACCAACTTAGCACACTCGTATCATGTACTAATAATATACTAGTTGCGTTGCGAGACTCTGCTCCTGTGGGAATTTTTAGGTAAAAGTAACTTATGTGTTAATCCAGATTTTATTAAGTACTTATACTAAATTTTAACAAAATCCGTCTAGTAAATTTAGCGTGATTGAGTAACAAACATCCCCAAACACAAATTTACGCGTCATGGTTGCGCTCCCGTGGGAATGACGGAATCATAAAGTACACTATGTGTTAATCGAGGTTCCGTACTACCCGTTTACTAAATTTCATGTAAATTCGTTAAGTAGTTTATGCGAGAAAGAAAAACAGCCAAAGAAATTTTCGCGTTTATAATAATTTTATTAGTAAGATTGGTAAGATATAATATTAATCTCATATTCTCAGAGGATTCATTAATAAGTATTATATTATAAATAAATAGAAATAGAATATATTTATTTGTATTTAAGCCCAATATGTATGAAAGGCGAGATTCTAGGAAAACTGAAATCCCTTCAGCTCAGCTAGTCGTCATGGCAGAAAATACTCTATTGAACACCGAAAATAATTAGGCTACCTGGAAAAACGAAGCCAAAACACAGAATAAGTAGCATTATTATCGTACAGAAAGTGTACTGTCGAAAGACTTTATTAGTCCCAAGAAATCGAAACATGTCGTGTGGTACTAGAGTTCACATTACATTGACGACGCTCAAATGCTATAAGCGCCGAGCCAAATTTGAACAAATTTAGCAGTGAGTAGATGAAATGGCAACTTATTTCGTGGCACTACCGTTCATATTCCGTTGTTAGCATTAGCCCCAGGGTTGTATGGAAATTACCCCACGTGGGGTCCGGTCTTCGTACTTAAGCTTCGGAGTGATGTACCTCTGGGAAAAGTTATCAGTAATTGTGTCTTATGTGGGTTGCCACGGGATTCGGATTCGAAGAAAATTGGTATGAGAGAGATTATTACGGTAATTATTTGGGTATTTCGGTAAATACAGATGGTATTCAGCCGATCCTTTTATCATTTTCACAGTCTATCTTGCCGAGTGGGTAGCAAGGTCAATCGATCATTACACCCACGCACATTTCTAAAGCGATCACGTACTTTATTGAGTAATTTTTGATTATTTTGTTCTATGGTTTAATAGGAAATCAAACATTGTACAGTACCACAGCAGGTGGTGGCCACTGTACTAGGGGGTTGAACTGATTGGGTGGGAACCCGACTGGGAATTACAATAAAACCACAGGGTTCTGATCTAGCTGGTTCTGTACTGATCTCAAAAAACACCACACTTACATAGTTGAATTCAAATGTCTTATAGATTTTTACAAACAAAACCATAGCGTGTTCTAAAGTTACAAAGTGCCATCTAGCGAAAAAATTAAAAACTACAGATTGGTTTGAGTTTGCATATTTTAACACTGTCGTTAACATACCGCCCACCAAGGACATTAGTGACGGATGTCCTTCTTAACTTTGAAACTAATGAAGTGTTGAACTAATACATAAGTTGTCCTAGTTGAACTAATACTATAAGTTGTCCTAGTTGAACTAATACTATAAGTTGTCCTAGTTGAACTAACAATTGAAAGGTAAAATCTGTATAACAATTTATCGCAAATCCATTGGCTAAACTTGTAAACAGATGCAAAACTCAACAATTGTAAATATGAACTCTAAAATTTAAACTTAACTAGTGTAAACATGTAAATTGAACTTAACCTTTAATAATGATGTACAACAGATTACAACATGCTGTAAGTAAACTATCAACATTTGATCTTTAATTGAACTAAATGTGAGATTTAAAGATCTCACCAAAAATATAAAACATCAAGGATCTGCAATAGGCAGAATACATAATTTGGATGTTGGTCTTTTTAAAGTAGAATTACTGGTGCGCAATGTGACTACACGGGTTATGTTATCATCACCGGGATGTTTTTGCTCAACCCTGCCTAATAACCAACGACTTGGCGGTAAATCGTCTTCCTTTATCAAGACTATATCACCAATTTTTGGTTCAGGAACTCGCGACGACCATTTGTAGCGATTCATGAGCGTAGCAATATACTCTTGAGACCACCGTCTCCAAAACGACTGAACCATCCTTTAAACAAATTGCCACCGGGGCAAAGAATTCACATTTGAACCGTCATAATTATAATCCGGAACTTGAACTATTGGCTCACCGATTAAGAAGTGTCCGGGAGTCAACGGTAGTGGCTCTCCCGGGTCCTCAAAGTTAATCACACTCATAGGTCGCGAGTTCAAGCAAGCCTCGACTTGACAAAGAAGTGTACTCATTTCTTCGTACGTGAGAGTACTATCCCCTATAACCCGCTTGAGATGGAACTTGGTGGATTTCACCACCGATTCCCAAAGTCCGCCGAAGTTTGGGCTTTTTGGAGGAATCATGTGCCATTCAGTACCATGGGCTTCAAGGTGTTCTGCTATTGATGGCTGAATAGTCTTTACTAATTGCTGTAACTCTCTTGCTGCTCCAACAAACGTTGTGCCGTTGTCGCTCCAGATTTCAGCGCAGTGACCTCGTCTGGAGACAAAGCGACGGAAGGCGGCTAAAAATGCTTGGGTGGTCATGTCACTTACCACTTCCAAGTGTACTGCTCGCGTGGACATACATACAAATAGGCACAAATACCCTTTGTAGGAATGGTGTCCACGGCCCTTGGTTGTCCTAATACTAATAGGCCCTGCATAGTCAACTCAACTATGCAAGAACGCTCTCGTTGGAGTGACTCTAACTGCTGGCAATGAACCCATCAGTTGATTATTTGTACTAGCTCTCTGCTTGGCACAGACGACACATTGACGAACATGCTTTTTAACTAGGTTTCTAGCTCCAAGGATCCAATAGGCGGTTCTTAAATAATTAGTCATCAGCAGAGGACCTCCGTGAAGAGTTTTGAGGTGAGCATCTGCTATAATCAGGTAAGTAAGATGACTAGAACTCGGCATAACTATTGGATGCTTTTGTTGTTCATCAACGTTTGCCTTTTCTATCCTACCTCGAACTCTTATAATTCCCTTAGTATCAAGAAGAGGACAGAGAGATTTTAATTTGCTAGATTTAAGTTGTAAATAGCCTTTGTTCTGTAATTCTTCATATTCTGTTGTAAATACTTCTCTCTGTACTTTCCTAACACAACACTCTAGTGCTAATTCTAATTCTTTCTTTTGTTAATATTGTTCTTCTTGCTTGTTGTTCTTTAAAAATCTACGGCAATATGCTATGACTCTAATTAATCGTTGAAGTGAAGAGAACTTCTTAAAGATAGTTTCATCAATCTCTTCCTGAACTATTCCTACATGTACTTTAATTGATGCTTCTAAATCTATGTTTAGATCATTTGGCCTTTTGTACTTAATGACTTCGTCTCTTAAAAATGATGGTCCATCAAACCATAATTCATAATGGACGAATGAACTAGGTAGCATCCCCCTTGACGCACAGTCTGCTGGGTTGTTTTTAGTGGAGATATGAAACCAATGTGGAGATCCTAATGTTGTTAAAATAGTGGATGTTCTGTTGGCCACAAAAGTTTTCCACTTGCTGGGGTGACTGTTAAGCCATGCTAAAACGACTGTGGAGTCCGTCCACGCTCTGATGTGTTGTTTGTCAACGTTGAGTACTTCTGCCGTTTCAGTAAGTAGTTGAGCCAACAACACAGCTCCGCACAATTCCAGCCGTGGGATGCTAACCTGTTTAATTGGTGCTACTCGGGTCTTGGCTACAATTAAAGCTACCCTGATAGTACCTGACACATCAATCAAACGAAGGTAAACAACGGCGGAGTATGCTGCCTTGGAGGCATCGCAGAAGCCGTGGAGCTCCAACACATCGCCTGGTCTTGTACCTATCCATCGTGGGATCTTAACCTTCTGCAATAGTGACAATTCCTCGCGGTAAGTATTCCACTCAGTTACCAATTCTTTATTTAGTTTTTCGTCCCAACTGACACCAGCAAGCCATAATTTTTGTATAAATATCTTAGCTACGACTACACTCGGAGCTAACCAGCCGAGAGGATCAAACAGCCGTGCTATATCTGATATTATTGATCTTTTAGTTACAGGTGCAGTTGTTGGAGCAGGAAGTTTCACCGAGTATTGGAAGAGATCTTCACTACGCTGCCAGGTAAGTCCTAGAATTTTAATTGTGCTGTCTAATTTTATACTAACTTCTTTGTCCTTTTCATTTTTTGTTCTATTATTACTTTCTAATTCTGTTGTCCTTTTGTTTGTCCTGTCCCCTTCTTTGTTCTTGTTGTCCTGATTATTCTGGTTGTCCTTGTTGTCCTGGTTGTTCTCATTATTTATCTGTGTTCTAGTTTGTTCTGTTATTGTGTCCTGTTCAATTGTGTTGATTATATGTAATATTTCTTGATTATTACTGTTCCATTTTTGTAATTTAAATCCACCTTTTCCTAATAATTCTGTTGCTTGTTTATATATTTGTACTCCTTCTTCTACAGTATTACAACCTGTCATCAAATCGTCCATGTAGAAACTATTGAGAACTATGTCCTTTGCTATTTTGTAGTTATCTCCTTCATCATGGGCGACTTGTTGCAGAGTTTTGACCGCTTGATATGGCGCTGATGCAGTACCAAAGGTTACTGTCATCAGTTCGTAATCTTGTATTTCTTTGGTTGGACTATCACGCCAAAGTATGCGCTGGAAAATAGCATCATCTTCGCTAATTTTGATCTGTCGATACATTTTTATTATATCTGCCACCAGACCAATTTTATGAACTCGCCATCTCAAGATAGTGTGTCTCAAATCAGCCTGCAGCGTCGGACCGATCATCAGTGAGTCATTCAACGATATGCCTTTATTGTTCTTTTCAGAGGCATTGAAAACCACTCTAACCCTTGTAGTAGTCTTATCGTTTCGGATCACCGCGTGATGTGGCAGATACACTGCTTCTTCCTTCATGTCATCATTCTTCCTTACTGGCCTCATGTGTCCTAACTGTAAATATTCTTCAATTACTTGCGTATAACTGTCCTTTAACTGTTTGTCCTTTTCTAATCTTCTTTCTAATGATCTAAACCTACTTTCAGCTATTTTACGAGAGTTACCTCCTTTACACTGGGGAACTTCATCACGAAACGGTAACTTCACCACATACCGTCCGTCTTGATCTCTTTTTGTCGTTGCGCTATAAAATTCTTCACACTTCTGCTCTTCGGGGGTAAGTATCTTTTTTGAACTGGTTTGCTCTTCTATCTCCCAAAATTTACGTAGCATGTCGTCTTCACTTACTTGGGCATGCATCACGCTAATATTGCCAGTACCCGTATTGCGTACGGTACCAATCATGCCAGACAACATCCACCCGAACGCTGTACTCTGCGCCATGAGCGTGCCAGAAGGATTTTTTATAATCCCGTCCTTCAAGATACAACTATATATATCTGCTCCTAACAGAATATCAATTCTGTTAGGCCTACTAAAATCTGGATCGGCTAAGCACAGATTGTTGATATCAACCCAATCGAGATTATGAGTATCAACGTTGCGTTCAGGTAAGTACGAAGTTATTTTATTTAGTACGTAAGCGTTGACTTGATGCTTGAACTCGCGATCTACTCGTGACTGTATGGTGAAATTGACCATGTGACGAGCAATCGTTGACCTATGTTCGCCTAAACCAGATACTACTCCACTGACAGGGATTTTCTTAAGACGTAGTAGTTGTACTGTCGCCTCCGTGACGAAACAAGCCTGCGACCCCTGATCTAACAACGCGCGTACCGTCTGGAATTCTCCCGATCTCGACTCGGCTTTTATTAGTGCAGTTGCTAATAAAACCTGTCCAGGATGTGAGACCGTCCTAGTCGACAAACATGAAACTACTTGATTAGTAGTAGTAGTAGAAGTACTACTACCACCATCACTACCGTTTTGTTCTTTATTGTCGGCCGCTTCAGTGGGGTGCAACAACGAGTGGTGACGCTTGTTGCAAATTTTGCAGGTTGTAGGTTTTTTGCACTCATATACGCTGTGATTACCGCCCAGACAATTAAAGCAAATTTTGTTTTTTGCCACATAATCGCGTCTATTATCGATAGGCTGTTTAGCAAATTTCTTGCAAAAGCAAAGTTTATGAGACTCGGTGCAATATTCACAACGCATATTTGATGATTTGGTAGCCAACATCACCTTTGGATTGTGGCTATGTGAACTATGATTACCCTGGTGAGCCACTGACCGTTTAGGCTCGATACACTCCAGAGCACGAAAACGATTCTCCATAAAAACCTTGAATTGTTCAAAGGTTGGCAAGTCGTCGGAATCGGTAGCCCCAATGCTCAATTCCCACTGCTTACGCGTTTCCGTATCTAATTTAAATGTGACAATGTGTATGATAATCACATCCCATGTAGACACATTGATTTTAAGGTTTTTAAGAGCGCTCAAACAATCGGTTGTTGTGTCTAATAAATCTTTAAGTGCACTAGCAGATTCAGAATGCATGCGCTTCTGACCAAAAAGTCGTTTCATAATACAATTTGACAAATATTTTTTGTTACTATAACGTTTTTCCAATAATGACCAACACACTGTATAATTAGCATCAGTAATAGGTGTATGTCTAATAAGTTGCTCTGCCTCGCCTGTGAGGTGGCTCTTTAAATAATGTAATTTGTGAACATTGTCAAGTTCCTTATTTTTGTGAACTAGAGAGGTAAATAAATCATGGAACGTAGTCCATTCCCCATATTTACCCGAAAAAGTGGGTATGGAAATCTTTGGCAACTTGACAAGTGAACTACTGCCTGAAGGATTGACCTTTGGCGCTGAACTACCAGAAGGCAATTGCTCTTGAACGCGAATCTTATTGAGAGTTGACTTCATTAAACATTTACAATTTATATAAATTTCTTCGGTTGCATCATAAATACTTTCTACATTCATTTTCTTTATATCTTCTAAATTAAAACTCTCATAAATTTTCGTGTTCACATCATTAAATTTAACCCAATTGTTTTCTAAAATTTCTTGTCTTGTTTCAATGTATTCTAATACCAATCTTTCTTTTGGAGTTTTCTTAAAATTACTATAACCCTTTTGTATTGTGTTTTGATAATCTTTAAGTACATTTAATGCCTTCTCCATTTTTGAAAATATTTTTAAAGTTTATAAATATCATAAAAAAAATACAAGTTAATGAACAAATCGATGAAATTTTTCTGTTTGACACTCTGACGGAAATCGGGCGTGGATTCCCCGTTCCGTCGTTTTTAAGAGAATTATTCTAAGTCCTTAAAATTAACATGCAAAATTTTCTAACTCTAAAATATTTTAACTTGAAATTTTCTATGTCCCAAACTGCTTCCAATTTCTTCTAAGGTAAAATTGTTCATAGAAATAAGGTTCAAAATCTTCTTTAAAAATTTACTTGTCACTTAGGACTTATTGAAATAAAATGTACTCACAAGTTGCACTTTTCACTCACTGCACTGTTGATCTTTTTGTACTGGTGGCGCCATCTATCGTAGAGTGGCGTCCCGTTGAACTTCCGCTGCCGTCGGCTGCCGCTGACCCCTACCTTGCCGCAGCGATCCACTGCGAGTAGGGGGTGAAGGGGGGCACCGACCGAAGTAGCTTCGATGTAAACAATCCGGCCTCGTAGGGCAAATGTACAGTACCACAGCAGGTGGTGGCCACTGTACTAGGGGGTTGAACTGATTGGGTGGGAACCCGACTGGGAATTACAATAAAACCACAGGGTTCTGATCTAGCTGGTTCTGTACTGATCTCAAAAAACACCACACTTACATAGTTGAATTCAAATGTCTTATAGATTTTTACAAACAAAACCATAGCGTGTTCTAAAGTTACAAAGTGCCATCTAGCGAAAAAATTAAAAACTACAGATTGGTTTGAGTTTGCATATTTTAACACTGTCGTTAAGACCAGGTCCTAGCTCAACTTCAAAACGATTAACGAGCACACAACCAAAGACACCTTAGACACACATAGACATAGTGGGCGGATCACGCGGAACTCATTAACCAATTAGAATAGTCCGCGCGTACACCTGCACCGACACACCGGCACAGTGTATGCATAACGCAGAGATGAGATCGTTGATGGCTCCAGTATACTTGCATTTGGGGTGCAATGGGTGAAAATAATATCTATTTTGCCATACACAACTAATAAATTTTTAAAATCCCATCCGAACTGATTTTTAAAAAAAATTTACCAATTGGACATAAGCTACAATTTATGTATGTACCTCTCGAGTGAAGACAGGGCGGAGCGCTAGTAAGAAAAAAAAATGGAAATTGAAAAAATTACACAAACATGTCAGCTTAACCACGATTTTAGCGCCACCTAGTGTGCGCTGACGTCAACGCTTGCCACACTCGGTAGCGGTGGCGAGGCGTGGTGAGCAGCGGAACGCGACGGTCGTAAGGAATGTGCTTGCTTATGCGCAGCCCCAGATAGCTAATATCAAATTAATTGGGTAATTAAATTCAGATAAATATTTAAATAATAATATTATTTATTTATTTCACCTGTAGTTTACAAACATGTCACGAATACAAATCAAGACATAATAATCTAAATAAAAATAAACACTTTCAGAGTTTTTGGCTTTATTTCCCTGCATTTTATGCTATAAATTTTCATAAAGTACATATTGTATTGGATTTCATAAAGTGCCTAATGGGCTAAGTCGCAAACGGTCTCCAAGGTCTCTTACACAAAATTTCCCCTGTAAAAATCATATTTTGTGGAATGTCACTTATGCAAAATATATATATGAAGTAAATTTAAGTACCAACCAACATTATCACATTTAGGGTTTTTGTTTACTGTATGTTAATAAGTTACTTAAAAAAAATATGTTGTTCTTTAAAAATCTAAAGTCTCTAATGCGACATTTTGCGAAAGAGACCATTTGCGTTTTTTAGCCGCTATTCGGCGATATCGTGAGGGTTAAAAAAACAATTCGTTTAAGATGAGACAGGGCGGAGCGCTAGTAAGAAAAAAAAATGGAAATTGAAAAAATTACACAAACATGTCAGCTTAACCACGATTTTAGCGCCACCTAGTGTGCGCTGACGTCAACGCTTGCCACACTCGGTAGCGGTGGCGAGGCGTGGTGAGCAGCGGAACGCGACGGTCGCAAGGAATGTGCTTGCTTATGCGCAGCCCCAGATAGCTAATATCAAATTAATTGGGTAATTAAATTCAGATAAATATTTAAATAATAATATTATTTATTTATTTCACCTGTAGTTTACAAACATGTCACGAATACAAATCAAGACATAATAATCTAAATAAAAATAAACACTTTCAGAGTTTTTGGCTTTATTTCCCTGCATTTTATGCTATAAATTTTCATAAAGTACATATTGTATTGGATTTCATAAAGTGCCTAATGGGCTAAGTCGCAAACGGTCTCCAAGGTCTCTTACACAAAATTTCCCCTGTAAAAATCATATTTTGTGGAATGTCACTTATGCAAAATATATATATGAAGTAAATTTAAGTACCAACCAACATTATCACATTTAGGGTTTTTGTTTACTGTATGTTAATAAGTTACTTAAAAAAAATATGTTGTTCTTTAAAAATCTAAAGTCTCTAATGCGACATTTTGCGAAAGAGACCATTTGCGTTTTTTAGCCGCTATTCGGCGATATCGTGAGGGTTAAAAAAACAATTCGTTTAAGATGGTTCATTTATTTTTATTTTTTATAAAATATACACAACAATTTTTATGGCTAGACTGTGCTAGGTTAGATTAGACAGCGCCTATACATATGAAAAGCCATTGCTACACTATAGCTGGGGGCGTTTAGGCGCATAATGTTAAAAGAGCAAAATTTACTATTTGCTCTTTTAAGCGTACAATGTTTGAAGAGCAAAAAAGTAAGAGCGTAGAATGGTAAATATTTCAGTGCTTTAGCTTTCAGCTGCCAGGACTATATAAATATCATATTGGTGAATTGTGACTCCCTAACAAGTAAAAGTAAGTAAATAGAAAAAAACGTGATCAATTTTTTGAAAAAAATATTTTCAAAATTTAATAATCAACATTTATGATAACATCATTCATAAAAATAACATAAAAATACTTTGAATGGCCCTAATGACACAGTTAAAAAATATTATATACTGTCAAATCACACAGATTCTAGTCCTAAAGTAAGTTCTAAATACTTATTTTAAGGGATACTGAACCAAGGCAAAGATACTATATTTCATAAAAAATACACACACACAAATATATAAACTAGCTTTTTTAAAAATAAAAAAATTGCAAAACTGTTTACGGTTTACTTATATTTTCCTTGTTAGGGAGTCACAATTCACCAATATGATGTTAATATAGACCTGATATATATACTATAGCACTGAAATCTTTACCATTCTGTGCTCTTACCATTTTGCTCTTTTAACATTATGCGCTATTATCGTTTTGCGACCGGTTATCATTCTGCGCTTTTAACATTATGCGCCTAAACGCCTGGAGGCATGGTACAGGAATGGCCTCCGCAATAAATTGTAAATTAGAATTAACTAATTTACAATTTTGAAAAAAATCTTTTAGAAAATATGGGAACATTGATAGAGGACGTTATTTCTTGAAATTGCGTTTATGCTATACCAGATGAAACTATACCCTATACTATTATAGCGTCAACGTTTGCGTCAACATTTTCTACATGATCTGGATCTTCACAGTCAATATAAAAAAAACCGGCCAAGTGAGAGTCAAACTCGCGCACCAAGGGTTCCGTACCACGAAAAGCATCTCAAATTATAGCCCTAACTAAAAGACCAACTAGTTTCAAAAACAAACTTAAATTTGCAGTTCGATCCCTGATATTCATACTGAATCCAGCGCAAAAATAAGTTTTTAACACTTTTTTTAGACTTCCAACACCATATTTACAATTTTCAGATTTATTCCTGTACTAGCTTTTGCCCGCGGCTTCGCCCGCGTGAATTTCCCACGGGAACAGTGCTTTTTCCCGGGATAAAAAGTAGCCTATGTGCTATTCCAGGTCATCATCTACCTCTGTACCAAATTCGAATTCATCGAAATCCGTCCAGTAGATTTTGCGTGATTGAGTAACAAACATCCTCACAAACTCACAAATTCATAAACTCACATCCAAACTTTCGCATTTATAATATTAGTATGGATAAGTACTGTTAGACCTTGCTTTTTGCCAAATTTCATAATTTAAGGACAACGAGAAGTACCATAGGGTACTTCCCGTAGTTTACCTAAAATATTACGAATTTTCGCATATTTTGCGATTTCAGGCAGCAATCAAAACCTCTATAGGTCTCTTGATCGCATTGACGTATAATTTTGATTATTTTTTTTGCTGAAAGAGATGATAGATCCGAGTATTCGATATTAATTTCAACTTGATACCTTTAAGCGTTCCTGAGAAAAAAAAGTTTGACAGACAGACGGACAGACAGACAGGCGGACAACAAAGTGATCTTAAAAGGGTTCCGTTTTTACCTTTTGAGGTACGGGACCCTAAAAAAAAACAACACATGTCGCATTTCATCTTATACTAAGACCTCAATCCTACCCTCCTTTCTCCCACAAAAGACCAACATTGAGGACCGCAGTTGAACAGTGCATTATGGTTAGAAATCTCTTTTAGTCTACTAAAGAAGTACGTCATATCTACTATCCTTTGTCCTTGATAAATTTCAAATGATTGATCCTCTTCGACGTCCACAATATAAGTATAATCATCCTGGTCCCTAAAAAAGGAAATTGAAAAATAAGTCATTTTATTTCATTTTCGTGAAAAGCTTTCATTACGAGCAATTCATCCTAATCCTAACTTATATTATAAAATATAAATACAAAAGTGAGTTTGTTACCTCTTTACGATTTATCTACTTAACCAATTTTCCTGAAATTTTGCATACACATAGAAGTACTAAGAAGAACATAGGGCATCCTTCATCCCGGGAAAAACACTGTTCCCGTAAGAAAATTCACGCAGGCGAAGCCGCGGCAAAAGCTACACTAGCTTTTAAATAAAAGAAAAACCATTGTTTTGATTTTTTCTGGCCATATGTTTGTGGGCGAACACACAAACGCATCCTGTAAAAACTACTGGAGGAAATTTGATTCGGTTTTCACAATTGTATTGTTAAATCATGATAAAATTATAGTGGTGTCGAAACATAGTTCATTTGTTTGTTTGTTACAAACAAATAAATAAACGCTGTATCTACTGAACCAATCTTCTTGAAATTTTGCATACACATAGTTAGAAGTACTGAGAAAGACATAGGGTAGGGTAGGTTAGGTAGGTAGTTCACGCGGGTGAAACTGCGGGAAAAAGCTAGTCTACAATAATATCAATAATATTATTATAGGTACTTACTTAGAACAAGAGGTGTCGAGCCTCTGATGTTATTATAACTGCTGGTTCCAATGTTTGTAACTCGGTCAGTTTAGGATTAACGGTGCAATGCCTGAAATAAATATACTATCTTAAAATCGTGTACATGGAGATTCTGATCTATCTTAAATTTTTGTGTAATATAATAATTTTGCAATCTAAAACATCATACTTTTTAACTAGTCACCACTTTTAAAAGTATGAGAAAGCAATTCTATAATAATAATAAAAAGGTACTTACTCAACAGATTCACGAGCCTTCGTTTTGTCGCTTGACGAATCATAATGATTCAATTTGTCACCACCAAAATCTTGGCATCTACACTACACACATTCTTGGCATCTCTTATTTGAGCTGAAAAGTAAAATATACAACACATTGATTTATATAAACAATGAAAATGCATTTAAGTTGCACTTTATTTAGGCTATATGCATGCAGGCTCTGTGTACTTTCCATTACTCTACGCTTACGTAGCTGCTACAAGCAAGCTGGGTGAGACAAATTCTATAGCCTTTCCAGATAAACGCCATTTTTGAAATTGGAATGGAATATGATACTCAAACTCACCCAAAACATTCCGTCGTGGTGATTATTTCTCTTTTTTTGTCTTGTTCTTTCGCTAATTTCATAGATTTCTTATTTCCCATTTTCACAGCACTGCACAAAAATGCTGATCCCTCAATTTTTCTTTCACAAAAGTACGAAAAAAAATTGTTTAAATTCAGAAGACAGAGCGTCCGGAGACGACGTCACATGTACGCGGGCGGCGGCCGACTGACACGCAAGAACGAAGCGAGAGCCAAGCGTGGATGCATAGTATTAAGATTGTTTTTTGCATAGCACAATTTTGCTGTTATTTTCAGGAGATTGAAGAGGTTATAATTTTTATGGTATTTCTTAAATATCTTTTGAAATATTAGACAAGAAAAAAAAGTGTTCGATTCAGACTTTATTACAATAGATATATTTGCTATAAATTAAAAAAAATATATATGTTGTCGCTGAAAATTTGAAGAATTCTGACTTGAAAGATTTTTCATAGAGGGGACTTTATGATTTTTTTTAACCAAATATATATATATATTTAAAAAAGTATACGTTTCAGACTCTTTCACATATTGTGTATTATATGCTGTATTAATTTCAAGTTCGTAATTAAACTCTAAGTAGGTAAATTTCGTCATGAAAAATTACAATCATTAACACATTTAGACTACCATCTCGCCTTAACAAACATTCAACTAATAACGTTGGTGTCGATTAACGTTGCTGCTGACGTCGAATCGTGTCTCAATGAGTTTGTATCTTTTATTTATATGGATTTATAAGATGCAGCTAAAGTATCAATCTTTATCTCTTACGGGGGGTGGACAGAGCCAAAAGTATTTTTTTTTAATTTTATTACAAAATTTAAGAAAAAGTTATGAAAACTTTCGCCATACTGAAGATATTTAGAGCTCCAAATTCTGGAGATCGAATTACTTGAACAGACCAATCATCGATCAATCTAACACCCGAATACATCAAAGTGATCAGCTTTAAACCTATTAAAACGGTGAATAGACTCTTAAGTGACCGTTTTCCTAGCAAGTATCCGAACGCTCTTCGCAATACCATTAGAATAACAGCTCTAGAGTAGAGCATGTGCAATCGAATGGAAATTTTAAGTACCTTGTAATATTCACACAAGATTAGGTTTAAAGTAGCGTTTTAAATTACTTGAATTTATAAGCGGCACTTTATAGAAGAGACTAGGGTTAAGAAATACTTTAAGTTTGGATTGGTTAGTAGAAGTAACTTTGATTAAAATATTAAATTTTCAGCCAATATTACAAAATTCAGATTTAGATTTACATTGATTTAATCTTGGAATCAGTTTTGGTTAAAAAGATTTAACAATAATGAAGTAGAGACTTTTAATATAACTTAATATATTCAATTGGCTGATCGAAAAATGTTAAAACTTAGTATATCCTTAAGTCAGATTAACACATAAATAATGTAATGTAATGTTTTTTTTTTCTATGTCTATGAATAAACATCAGTTAGTACATAAGTCAATAACTTCTTAAGAAAAACCGGGCAACATCAAGAATAGAATAATTATGCAATCAAAAAAAAAGAATACAGGGGAAAAAAGTTATTGTTTATTGCCTAAATTGTTATTCTTCGCTGCTTGTACTATGTCCTCTCCATGAACAATATGATTACATTTTCTCTGCGTCATCGTACTGCTCATTACAAATGACCCTCAACGAAGAAGAATAGCACCTAACTGCCTAAAAAGAGCGAAAAGTGCGTATTCTAATCCTAATCCTAATTAATATTTGGGAGGTCCACAGCTACTACGTGGGCCGGTGCTGGCAGGGAGCCGTTCTAATTCCTTGCCATCAGATATGTTGACGCGTAAGCAATCATATATGGTAAAATAATGTCAAATATGTCAAGAAAAAATGATTATAAATGCGAAAGTGAGTTTGTTTGTTACTTTGTTTGTTACCTCTTTACGCATACACATAGTAAGAAGTACAGAAAAGGACATAGGGTACCTTTCATCCCGGGAAAAAGCACTCCTCTTGAGGGTAATTCACGCGGCAAAAGCTAGTTATCTATAGAGCGCTCTATAGATAATAGTTATTCCACACGGTTCTCCTAGCCTTAATTGAATTTGCCCGCAACTGCAGCTCTCGACCATTGGCTCTTAATCGGATGGATAGAAGACGGGGAATATTTCACACCAAGAGTTATTGCTTTAGCTGGACAGAAGAATTAGTTGAACGTATTTTAGTTTTACCCGGCGTCCTAAATGAGCGACAAAACGCTAGCGGCGCGATGCAATGCTGTGCTTCAAGGCAATATAACACACGACATTGGTGACAACATACCTATGTAACCAAAAGTATATAATGTCATAATCATAAATCATTTATTACCAAAAAAAATTACAAACTACAAGTATGTATATGTTGACGTTGTTAATGTTTGTAAGAGTGATGTGTGTAGAGGAAGCAAGAGAGATCTGTAAGGATCGTAGCAAGTGGAAATCACTAGTCTCTGCTTACCCCCACGGAAAAAAAGGCGTGATAATATGTATGTATGAAGTATAGCCTAGTATAGCCTAGGCCTGTGGTGTGGCCCTAGAATAGCACCAACCCATCTCTTCCCGTGGGTGTCGTAAGAGGCGACTAAGGGATTAAATACACCGGAGGATGGGCAGCAGCATCTTTCAGCGTACTATGCTATCACACTGCGATCGCCAACCCGCCTGCCAAGCGTGGCGATTACGGCAAAACCCCCCACGGATAAAATCCTTCGGGGAGGCCTTTGTCCAGCAGTGGACGTCTTTAGGCTGAGAGAAGAGAGAGAGAGAAGATGAAGTATATACATGATGAATTCGATTTAGCTATCTAAAAATTAATGATATCTTCGACTACATTTTTGTCTAACAACATGTTGTTGATTTTAATCTAACCGCTCGCTGTGAAAACTAATGTTTTTGTAAGTCCCATTGCGACAGAGTTCTGGCTAATTCGTGTTTTGTCGAGTAAATGTGTTTTGTTCAAATTAATCTCTACTTACAATAGAACTTAATCACACATAATGAGCCATTTATTTTGTTTCCCGCGAAATGTGTCTTTATGTCTGCTACTTTTAAGCATAAAAAGAAAATCATTCATTATTAGCCGTCTAATAGCTAGAGTTTATATATATATAGAGATATAGTAACTGTGTTATTTTACGTATATGTACATATAAAGGTTCGTTCCTAGGTAACCTAGGTTATATAGATACCTACGAACGAACCTCTGCAAAATTTCAAGTTTCTACATTCAGCAGTTGATGTTTCGGCCAGTAAGTCAGTCAGAAACTTAATATAATCAATTATATTATTTTTGGAAACGGAGAAAAAAATTAAAATTCAGAAGTATATATTTATATATTTATTTTATTGAAGATGGGTTTGCTCTTGACCACAATCTTGCTCGAGGACAGAGATGAGGTCTAAGATGTAGCAAACTTACCCAGAAGCAGCCTATTCACTCTGGTTTTGAAGAGAGTCAGGTTCTATGTGCTCAGGAACACAGAATATTTTTGTGTGTGTCAGATATTGAAATTTTTATTATAATTTTGGTTACCTCATTTATATTTATTTTAATACAGACACTATAATAATTATTATATGTAACTAGTGTCGATTGTTTTGGCATCGTAGGTAGTGCCACGGATATATTGAGGTGAATGACAATGTAACTTCCTGTTTAATTCAAATTAAAAAATAATGTCTAATATATTTACTTATATAAAGCATTTCTATCTACATTAAATTCTTAAATATCATATTAACAATTAAGTGTATTTTATAAACTGTATTAATTGGACTAAAGTATAAAAAGTAATTGTGTTGAATTTGACATAAACATTTTTGTATTGACTGTGCAGGTAGTCGAAATGAGACGTGGCCATTGATTTCTGGCTCAGTCTTCATTTGGAGCTTGTAGTGTACAGACGTAAAGATAAGTACTAGATATTATTTGAATTTATATTATATTGTTATTGTTATGCTGTAATTTTGTCATTTGAATATTTCTATAAGTTTTGATTTCTATATGTATT
Organism: Ephestia elutella; assembly: GCA_018467065.1. NCBI lineage: Eukaryota > Metazoa > Arthropoda > Insecta > Lepidoptera > Pyralidae > Ephestia > Ephestia elutella. The sequence goes on along the minus strand of CM031580.1, from coordinate 14,799,169 downwards.
TGATGATGAAGTTTCATAGTTTATGTTCTGAGAAATTTAATGAAATACTGACAGCCCATCCCGGCTTCTTACGGGAGTGTCTAATAATGAATACAGCCTATGTTATTTCGAGATAATGTAGCTTTTTAATGATGATAGTATTTTTGATATAAGTCCCGCACTTAGATATTATTTCTGGCTGTTCATAATTTGTGTATTGTTGTTGTGTGGTAAAAAGATGAAATATGACTATAAAAATATATTAAAGACCCCTCTGGCATTAAAGGGACCAATACTGTTCAAACGAGTTTCTTTCGGGATTTCTTCTCAGCAGTGGTCGTTACGAAATCCTAGTAGTCTGTAGCTTTTAAATTCTATGAAATCCAGGTTCAGTTTTATAGAATAAACATTTGAACCTGATTGTATTGTTTCTTTTTATATGACCTAACCTACCCACATTATTAATAATTGTTGAGATAAAGTAAAAGTACAAAATATATTCAAAAGCTTAGTTATTTATTAAATAACATAAAAATATACAAATATTGTATATACTTTCCTTTTTTTAGTTTTCTAACATGTGCATGTTGTGTTCACATCGTCGAGAAGACTTTGTCACTTTACATGTTTATTTTTATGCTTTTTAAGCACGATTATGAAATTAAATTCCAAATTTAGAATACAATTCAATCAGCAATTCATTATTGACATGCACGCATAATGCACATAATATTTGCACAAGGCAGATCCGTTTGTTTCAGATTCTCCGCAACGGATATCCGCAGGCATTTGCAATATAAATGTTAACCGATGTTGTTGATAGCGTTGGTTGTCTCTCTGGCACAATATTCACAATAATAATACGAGTATATAGCGATACCACACAGATTTGTTTATGAAAAGGAAAACCTAATTAGTAGATATTTCTCTCCATCTATACTTTTAGAAGAATCACTCAAAATTGTACTGTAGTATTAATAACTTGCCAAACATATTCGTGTGGACTCAAAATTAAACCTTTAAAGCTTTTTATAAAATATGAACACCACGTTTTTAATTAAGGCATGCTGAGAGTAAAATGCCAAACTTTTTAAAGGCTCAAACGTTGAAATTTATCCGATTTTTTTGCGGCTGCAGAAAAAAATCTGATAAATTTTGCAGTTCCTTTTTTGCATTCGATTTTCACCTTAAAAACTTGTGAAAAAAATTCACAACAATGAATTTTTTTTATTTATTTTTCACTAATTGCTTCCTGGGGCTCCTTTCCTGTGAGAATATTAGGATAAAAAGTATTCTATGTGCTATACTTTAGTCTACCATTGTACCAAATTTCATCGAAATCATTCCAGCATGTTTTGAGTGAAAGAGCATGCACACATTCATCCTTCCAAATATCCATCTATACGTTCTTTCAGACTTTGAAGTTTATAATATAAGTTTCCCTTTATACCACAAAACCTTAAATATGTAGGCGGAATCCATAAAACCGATTTAATGATTTCAAGTCTCTCGAAAACATCGGGATTCAGAACTTATATAATAAAAAAACATTTTTTTTAATAGCTAGTAGGTCCCACTGCTGGGCAAAAGCCTCCCCTTATCTCTCCGACTACCTCTATCGCTCGGTAGCTGCTGCCATCTCTATCAAAGGCCAACAATTCATCAGACCACCTCATTTTCGACTTACCTCTCGCTCTTTTGCCATCAGTCGGGACCCAAGATGTGACTTTTTAAAATAACATTATAATTGAATAATATAATATATAAGTACGACTGTTAAATACCATGCTAAATCTAACCCAACGTATAATAAATATTTTAAATGCGAAAGTAAGTTAATTTTTTATAATTAATTCAACATCATATAAGAAAGTACACATACAGTAATTACCGTACTGAGGAAATTTGTTTATTTGGCGACGCCGCGGACAAAAGCCACGATACCCTAAAAATGAAGGCGGAATCCACAAGACCTGCGTATCGACTAAATATTTCGACTGCCTAGCTCTTAACCAATTCATGAATAAAAAGTAGAAGAAGCAGACTCAATAAAAGCCTTCGTTTTCCTCCATAATACGTACAAATAGACATCACGTACGCACATTATTATTATTCAGATCAGCCCACCCAGGAACTTTTTTCTTTCACCGTGTATCCATTCCTTCCACCAAATTACTTTAGGGATCCCTCCCATTCCGGGTTCACCATTTTTTTGCCTATCCAAAAACTTTTGAGTCATTACGCACTGAACGCTTTTTGGAATTTATCCATTGGTATTTATTTCGTTCGGTTTAGTAATTACTGTAGAGAATAAAAAACTGATTTAATCATGTATCAGAAATAAAAAAGTCGGCTTTCATAACATTTTTAATGATACGCTGCGCGTTCGCTAATTGTATGAAACGTACGTTCGTATCCAATTTATATCAAGTGAAAATAAACAAATTACTTTTTTTATGAGACAACTAATTACAGGTTCCCAATTTAAATACAACCCATAGTAGCACGGAATATAGAGAATTAGGTATGTTTCGACTTTTATTGAAAAAAATCTATTTGATCTGAAACTGGGCTATTATAAGTGATTCTCAGAATTAATGTAATAAAAAAAAATGCACACATACCTTTCCTGTAACATAAAAATAAATACACATAAAAAGTTACCAACATCATAACTTAACACGTCTTTATATTATGTTAGTGTGCACACTTAAGCCGAAGTTTAGGAATAAAACAAATAAAACAGACATAGAACAAGTTATTACGACCCCCAGTTTCTTAGTTCTCACTAACTTATGCACGACGTGAATCCATAGACATTAGATATTTTTGTTTCATGATAATGAGCAGTGTTGCTAGCCGTAATTCAGGTAAATTACTGTCCTTTGTTATTAGTTCCTTCGTAGGAAAAATCGTTGAGGCAACCTCTTACGATGATTTTTCGCACTCACGGGATAGTATTTTTCTAAAAAAAAAAGATATCCATATCCAGTACTAGCTTTCGCCCGCGGCTTCGCCCGCGTGAGTTTCGCTTAGATGAAAAATCTCTCTTGGAGCTTTTCATCAGATGTTCCAGATCTTCAATTTTTATACGTCAGCAGAAAATGCTCATCAGGTTGAACGACTTTTAATAAGGCGCCATTTCCATATATGTTATGGTGTAGCTGGTCTCTTGCAGTTCTTCATCAGATGTTCCAGATCTTAAATTTTTATACGTCATCAGAAAATGCTCATCAGGTTGAACGACTTTTGTTAAGGAACCATTTCCATAATTCTTATAGTTTAGCTGTTCTGTTAAGGTTTTTCATCAGGTGTACCAGTTTTCAAAATAAATTATAGCCTAAATGTTGCCCAGGCTTAATAGCTATACAACAAAAAAAGTTTCATTCAAATCGGTTCAGTACTTTCCGAGATTAGCGTGATCATACATACAGACAGACAGACAAGAAATTCCAAAAATTTTTTTTTGCTTTCAATTAGGGTAAATTCGTTAGAGATGGCCGTACGGGAGAGTTGGCCAATTCCAATATTTCACAGAATAATCGCTAGATGGCGTTACGTTAAATTTAGTCCACTGCGGCCGACGCTCGAGAGCAACGCACGTAAGCGATCTCCGCAGTAAAAAAACCGAAAAGTGAGTAAATAAGCTTTGTTTTTATACAGTACTGCAAAAATTTTTTAGTTGGTTTACCTACCATTGTAAAACACATATTTGTTTTTCTTGTATATTGATGTTTTGTGAGTTTAATGTCATAACACGTTTCTAGCTGTATTCTAACCTCAAAATTGTGTCCTATTTGCACTTCGAACTTTTGAATTTCGTATGGCTATCTCTCCCGGACAAAAAAAGGAGAGATGGCCATAAAGTTTCAGGTATAGATAAATACAGTAAGGAAAAGAAAAGCTATCCGGCAAGATTCCGTTAGTAGTTCAGAAGAAGAGGAACCATTACTTTGTGATACTTCATTGGAAGAAATAGCAGATGAGGCTGATAACTGCGCTCGATGCGGCGAAAATTACTATGAAACCCGCTTAATTGAAGATTGGCTTCAATGTGTCATTTGCAACTTATGGGTACATGAAAACTGTACCGCATTTGATAATGTGTGCCAAATGTGAGCAGAAGCAAAAAACTGAACAAAGTAATGCAACAACATCTAAAAAGGGAAAAGGCAAGAAGAGTAGTGGCCATCTGTCCCGTACGACTATGGCCAACACACACTGATATATGAGGGAGAGATAGCCAGTCCTATATTTGTTTTTTAATATATCTTTTCATGTTTTTATAATGATACGTATCATTTGTTGCTGATTTTTGAAAGGTTAAACACAAAAGATTATTACGACAATAAATATTTGATTATAAATATCAATTCTTTTTTTTATGTCCCACCAACAAAACTATGGCCATCTCTAACGAATTTACCCTATTCATTTTAAGTGTCCCTCTATCCATTTCAGTCAAAAATAAAAAAAAATGTACAGACAAAATATTTTTACTGTCTTATTATATGTATAGATTATATTTTTTTATGGATTTCCTAGTTTTTTATTTAGTTATTTGGTAGTTTAGTTTGTGTCGGCAACACGGTTTTATTTTTATCTAATATTAATTTACATGCAAAATTTAATTAAAATCTTTTGAGGGAAAGACATTAAAGAGCAAGATACAAACAAAGAACCTTTACACGTGTAGATCCCGTTATTTATATTACTAGCTTTTTCCCCGTGGCTTCGCACGCGTGACTTTCCCACGGGAACAGTGCTTTTTCCCGGGATGAAAGGTATCCTATGTCCTTCTCAGTACTTCTAACTATGTGTATGCGAAATTTCAGGAAGATTGGTTCAGTAGATAGAGCGTGAAGAGACAACAAACAAATAAATAAACAAACTCATTTTCGCATTTATAATATTAGTAAGGAATAGAAAGTTAGGATAGGATTAGGATATTTACTAGGTGCGCCCTCAGGCTTCGCTCCCAAATCACAAAACCTAGCATATCTTTACTCTGGGCATTTCATGTTGGCGAGACTTTATTATCACGAGCCTTTTAGGAAAATTATACAATATTCAAATGAGTTTTTACGCTGAGAGAGCTAATTATTATAATTCATGCGACATAAAAAACGAAAAAATCATCCGTGAAAAATCTGCAAAAAATGTTGTTTGAGTGTTACATGCATAGATTTAGAATATAAGGTTACATGTCATAAATTTTTACACGGCTGACCAAATAAGGAGTGTTATGTTTTCAGGGTTCATGTATGTATGTTTTCATTTCTCATACTCGGAAAGAAGTGTATATTTGTTCCTATTATCGGGTTGAACGTGCTTCTTCCCTCACGCGGGAGAGAATGTTTCATACAAATTCATTTGTACCCTAGGGAGGGAACGAATTTTAAAAATAGAACATGATAAATTCCTTTAGGAATCGGCTCCTGTCATAAATTTAGAAAAAAATGATGGTTTTTATTTTCTATGTTTACGGCGCTAAGTTCTTGGTTCTACACAGAAAAAAATACCATGTTTGAAAAAAAACTCAAAAGAACTTCGATGAAAAACATTTCTTTTTTTATGTCTTTGGATACTACATGTTTTAGCCAATGGTAGCATTGAAAAGAGAAAATTCTTACCGCTGTATTTTCTTTCGTTTTTATCCATATTTTTCTTAATTATGTGAAATTAATAATATGAATTATAAATATTAGTATATGTTATATACTTAATTATGGTACTTAATTGTAATATATGAATGAGTTGTATTTTCTACTAAGATTAAAAGTAGAAAATATTGCGAATTAAAAAAAATACCCAGAACGTGGAAGCGGTGACGATGACTCGTTCCAGGCCGCCTGGCGATTCCATGTTCAAAATTAAAAAAAAGACTACGGATATTTATTTCATAAATTGTACCTACTTATCGAAATCTAAAATCTCGGTGTTATTGTCAATAAACTATTTTAATAGTGTTTTTTTGTTTACTTTCCTTATATTTGAAATGAAAAGTAGAGTGCTTACTACGGGTGAATTACATCAATTCATACTTGGATTATAGCTTAAACACCTCGTATGATATTGATGTCATCCGACCCTAGTAAAGCAATCTACAATTAATCCATCATAAGTCCGGAAAGGCATAACAGATTTTGATGTGAGAGGTATTAGATTCCTATAGTTCATCTGGCATCATGTTTGCAGTAAAACTAATAATATTTTAAACTAACTGTTCCTTCATGTTAAGCCTTCGTACGAGCCTTGGCTCAGGACTTTCATATAGTCTCCTTTTGTCATCGCCATGACTGTCGTTCATGTCTATATGAATATAATGCCAATATGACGACGGAAGAATTATTATAAGATAAAACGCACAAATATATTGAGTTTCGAATTTATTCCCTTTACTACTAGAGTAATTGTTTAGGCCAAATCCTATTGTATTCTGCGTGAGCAGAAAATTTATAAACAAGATAGAAACAAAAATATATTTAAAATATATTAAAAAAAAAAAAAAACAATATATGCATTTATATTATGTATGTGAATTGACATTATTATTGTTTGACATTTTAATTTATATCTATCATTTTATTTTTTAAATTGTATAATTAATTTTTGCATGCCAGTGATGGTGCAACGTGCTGGACTATTTTTTAATCATGTACATCATGTAACAATTTACAATGTTGCTGCAAATAAATCATCATTCATCATCATTCATTCATTCATTCAACAAATGACAAGATAGATGTATTAGTGATTGGCACAGCCGACACTCGCACATAAATATATCATAATCAATAGATTCATTTAAATATGGAGTTCATTTGTTACATGTAAATAGTTTAAAGTAATGTATAAAGTTCATTACACAAAATAAAAATGCAAACAGGCCTCAAATATTTTATTTATCTTCTATTTTATTATAATCGAAATTAAATACTTAAAAAAAAACAGCATGATTAATGATTGAAAAGTTTACATGTCTTATCACTATCGAATTTAACTGTCAAAAGATGCACCACGCGAGCACCGACGTGTCACGATTTGCGAATTATAGGCTTGATCTATACTAAGAAGCGATAATCTGAGGCACAAATAAGTAAATCGATGAAGTAGTTACCATTTAAGTGGATCTTCTCAATACCTAAGTATGACATGAACATACATACATACATATTATCACGCCTTTTTCCCGTGGGGGTAGGCAGAGACTAGCGATTTCCACTTGCTACGATCCTTACTTGGTTCCTCTACACTCATTACTCTCAGTTCAATAGACTGTGTCGAGACAAGTAAGCTTTTCTGCATTTGCCCGTTAATAAATCAATCAAACCAATTGATTGTTTCTGCTCTTAATGTTGACAGTAAGTAATAAATATAATAAATCGTCCTCACAATATTTGGATCAAAATTACATTAGCTCTAAGACAAAGGTTGGCTATTAATCACACATAATAAGCCGTCCCGTGGGGTGTTTTTCTGATAGTAATATATTATTGGCTTAAGGGTCATTAAGATATGTTTTTGTATATTATGAACTCGTATGTCTGACTGAACCTACGGACCCTTAAAAGGGGCTTTCATAACAATAGCTGTCTATTCGTTAGATGGATGGTTGGTGACTAACTTTTGAAAAAGAGGTAGAGTCCTGTAACTTTCACTTGATTATTTTAATGTTTTTACCTATTTCAAATATTAACCACATAACAATGTGTTTAAATTGTTAGATAACGGAAAGAACTAATTATTTAACGAATTATTTTACAAATATCTCCACAAATACTTATCAGAAAGTCAATATGCTTAGTCAAAAAATACATAGAAAAATCTGCAACAAGCTCCTCAAAAGAAAAGATTATTAGACACCGTATTAATAGACACCTTGTCTATCTTCTTACTTCCCATGAAGACTTTATTACGCAGTTAAGCATCAATCGGCCTTTTCTGCATGAAGAGACTACTGTCTTCATTCGTGCCAGCCCAGCTACTTCAGGAAAAAAAGCATCGCCGACGGAGAACAGCAAGCCTCAGTCCTGCACGCCTGGCCTATCCCTATATCCTACTAATATTATAAATGCGAAAGTTTGGATGTGAGTTTGTTAGGATGTTTGTTACTCAATCACTCAAAATCTACTGGATAGTTTTCGATGAAATTTGGTATACGGGTAGAAAAATACCGGAAATGGCACATAGGGTACGTTTTATCCCGAAATTCGGAAGCGAAGTCCCGGGACTCGGACTCGGAAAAAATATATTCACATTACATTTTCTGTGTATGATTTAAAAACACAATTCTGCTGTATACAGACCTCTTGAAGGTTCAATTATTAGGAAGCGGTATTCTCGGGCTCAACAAAATTTACGAGACCTTTTGGCCCCATTTGTAATTAGGACTCACATTAAAACTGTGAAACAAAAGCTTATAATAATTAGTGAAAAAAAAACGCTGTAAATTAATTAACTACAGATTATGACCTTAAATAGGTCATAATCTGTAGTTAATAAATTTAACTAACATATAAATAGATAGTATTTTTTATATAGAATAGTAAACAAACGAGAATGCGGGTTGCCTGATGGTAAGCAATCACCGCAGTCCATAGACACCAACGACCCTAAAAAGGTCACTGATGCGTTGCCGAATCTTTGAGGAACCGATTATTGAGATTTATATTTGTTGTCTTTGATTGTCGTTAAATTAAAAAAAAATGTAGGTAAATTGAGGTAAAAATATCTTGCATCTAAGTATAACGTTTTGATTTCAAACCCATAAGCAAATTAATATAATTTTGTTTTGGTAAACGTACATTTGATATGTATTCCAGTATTCCTAAACATAAGTTTACACAAGAAGTTAAATATGTTTAAAGGCTATTCTGATTAAAGGCATATTTTTGTTACTAGAATTTGTGATGTATCGCAGTAAATAATTTTAACATAGAAAAACTACTTACATTATTTATGAACTTAATTTTCAATAAACGTGTTACTTTTGGTACGATTCGCCAAGGGGCTGGCAGTTTCCATGTAATATTCCTAGATAGCTATAAATTCGCTGATTTAAAGTCCCACGCCCTTCCTACATTATTTAAATATGAATTTAAATGCTATATTAAAACACTGCTGAGTGAAGAAGGTAGTGATAAAATGTAAATTTTATGACCTCTAAATTCTAAAGGGTTCTATTTTCCGTTAATTTTTTGATATATCAGTCTTTGATTGATGTATTATGTAAGTGTATTAAATACAAATACATACCTACACTACAATATTATCAATGAAATCAATTTATCATTTTTTTATAATACTGTCCATTGGCCTGATCATATTGCAGTAATATTCCCTAAAATTCAAAGCTATTGAAGCTATGCAGGCATAATTAATTAGTCCCTATAATATTCGGATTGGGAGCGATCCAACCGAACATACCTGATGGCTGTCGGACGAGCTCCGACATCAATTCCGACGCGAGTAAATGATCTGGCTTGTCTGAAAAGTGTCACGGGTAATTGGGAACAGGATTTAAAGCTTCGTTAATAATGATGCTTGCATGCTGTTCAACCTTCATTCAGAGCATGAATTCTGGTTAAAACCAGTATAACCTAAATCCGAATCTTTGCTCTCGCAAATGATACAAATAATTTGTATTGAACAATTTTATTTTGGGCGAGATCTATTTTTTTTCTTTTTATTATTTTTGTTTTAATTTTGTTGAGATAGGATATTTGGTTTTGTAATTATAATATTAACGAGATTTTTTTGCGATTTGAAAAAATAATGGTAATTTATTTCAATTAATTATACTTAATAAAATACTTAAGTAATAATGGTAACCCGTATGGTTCTCGGGTTAGAATAGGACCACTCCATCTCATTCCATGGATGTCGTAAGAGGCGACTAAGGGAAATGCTTCCGATGGGCAGCAGCGTCGGAAGCTCACAAAGCAAAAAAAAAAACTGCGCTCGCCAACCCGCCTGCCAAGCGTGGTGAGGCAAATCAATCATGGCAAATCCCCCCAAAATCTTGGGGGAGACCTTTATCCAACAGTGGATATTGTGCGGTTGTAATGATGAATTAAATATTAATATACATATTAATATTTTGTGTCTGGTTTAGAATGGAATCTAATTCAGTGTTTTTATCTGGTTGTAGAAAGCAGCTAATTAATTTAATATTATCACGTGGAAATTTCAGGCAGATCATTTATTTTGAAATAATTGGCTTATTTGTGCTATAAAAATTACTTACTTCGATGGCTCGACGACCCTAAAGAGAGATCTTGGCCTCCGATACTAGAATCGGGTCGAAACCTTAAACTCTGCATGACGTATGTCACTTTGACAACAATAGCGATGTATCTAAACACGAATCGCTGCAATTAGTATTTAGTTACGTAAAAACAAATCGAAATAAAATAATTATTTTTATTAACTTCAGAAGTCTGTACCTGAGTCTGAGCGTTGTCATCGTCAATAATATAATAAATTCATTGTGAATAATATTATCTACTATGTCATCACGATTCGATACGATTACGTGAATACTTGTCCCTTTTTTCTTTCTTTTTTTTTGTATTACTTTAATGTTAAATATTTTTAATCTTAAAACGCAAATACCCTTTATATTCAGCATGGCTTGACCCTGATGACACCTGTCATACGGGAGTTTAAGTTTCGGCCCGATTATAGATGTCGCTTCAGAAACCTAAACTCCCGTATGACGTATGTCGCGACATCAACGATGTCATAAACGCAGATCGCTGCAATTAGGTATTTGAAGTTACGTAAAAAAATAAATCGAAATAAAATAATTATTTTTATTAATCAAAAGTCTGTACCTGAGTCACAGGTTGCTGTCATCGTCAATAACATATAATAAATTCATTGCTTTGAATAATATTATCTACTTCGATGTCACGATTCGATACGATTACGTGAATACTTAATCCCTTTTTCTTTCTTTTTTTTGTATTACTTTAATGTTAAATATTTTTAATCTAAAAACGCAACAATTTTTATATCATGGCTTGACCCCTGATGACACCTGTCATACGGGAGTTTTAAGTTTCGGCCCGATTATGAGTAAACTCATGGAAAATTTAATTGATTATAATTTATATATTTATCTTGCACCTATTTGTAGGCTAATTTTTAGGATTACAATAACCATAACCATAGATATCTCTTGTCGTACTCTTCATGACGGGTCGTGGTCATTATATGTAATGAAACACACACAACGACTATCTTGGCAGATGAATAAGTGGAATGGTCAATCATCGACCAGCAGGGCTAACATGCGCGCGTCCACGATAACTATCTCTAAGACGACATGACATAATTTTGTTTGACCGACAATTGTTTGACTGTAACATACGTGCGCCACACGAAGAGAGAGCTATCTCGATGTGACTTTGGCTTTCTCTTCTCTGTACGCACAAACTTTTTTGTAAAATAGCACAGCCTACCTATATGGTTCATACATCGGTCATCGAATGCATCTACACGGGGCAATCGTGGGGGTCTGAAGGGACGGAGGGGCAACGGCACGGCCATACTATATAATTTAATTTTCCATTTAGTATGGCAGTTGCGGTACTAATTTAGAGGTTGTAATGTTTGGATGTGGATCTATAATACTTTTTCTATCTTTTGATTGTTACATCATAGTGAGTGAATGTGGTAAACGCCATACGATTAAATAAATAAATGTTTTAAAAAATACTTGTGCGGATCGACGCCGATCCACTCCAATCCAACAAAGCTATTTAGATGACATACTCATATCTTCCCGTATCATTTTCCACCCGACTCGGAACCGACTAGGTACCTACTTTTTTACTCCTTTTATTTTTGGATCCAAGATGGCCGACATTTTTTTTTATAATATAGGTAGGTATCGTTAAAAACATTTATTTAGAAATCCAAGATAGCGGACAATTTTTTTCTTTAAAATTTGAACATATGGGTATTGTTTTTATGGTTTTTGGGGTTACGCTAATGACGAAAATAACATTTATTTAGAAATCCAAAGATGGCAGATAATTTTTTTCTTTAAATTTTACATATGGGTATCGTTTTAATAGGTTTTAGGGGACGCTAATGACGAAAATAACATTTATTTAGAAATCCAAGATGGCGGATAATTTTTTCTTTAGAATTTTACATATGGGTATCGTTTAATAGGTTTTTGGGGACGCTAATGACGAAAATAACATTTATTTAGAAATCCAAGATGGCGGATAATTTTTTCTTCTTAAATTTAACATATGGGTATCGTTTATATAGTTTTTTGGGAACGCTGATGACGAAAATGACATTTATTTTGAGATCCAAGATGGCGGACAATTTTTTTTAAAATATTACAATATGTGTATCGTTTTATACTCGAGTAACTTTGTATATCAGAAACAAAAGTGCCAGAAAAAAATTGTCCGCCATCTTGGATCTCAAAATAAATGTTATTTTCGTCATCAGCGTCCCCAAAAACCTGTAAATCGACACCCATATGTTAAATTTAAAAAAAAATTGTCCGCCATCTTGGATCTCAAAATAAATGTTATTTTCGTCATCAGCGTTCCCAAAAACCCATAAAACGATACCCATATGTAATATTAAATAAAAAAAAATGTCCGCCATCTTGGATACTCAAAATAAATATTATTTTCGTCATCCAGCGTCTCCAAAACCTGTAAAACGATACCCATATTGTAAAATTTAAAAAAAATTGGCCGCCATCTTGGATCCAAAAATAATATGTTTGTACCAAGCCTCACTCCCAAAAAATTGGCCTTCACGGGATGCCGGGATGTATCAACATCTTAGCATCCTGGCACGATTTGTCACGCTATTTTTCTGTCGCGGGATTCCGAGTCGATTTTACTGTCTAGCTGCGCCTATAGATGTATTTACATAAAAAAAATATCGGCCATTTTGGATAAAAAAATCACAATCAAACAACTTTAATTAGTAGGTATCCAGATATCCCGCAAGATTCGAGTACAATTTTTCTCGTCGCTTGTCGTCGAAAAAATATTTGACGACAAACTTATCCATGTATCATGCATCAAAACATTTCAAAAATCGATTCAATTTGGCGCGCATGTATAGAGGTTCGTAGACAAATTGTCACGAAGTCTTCATTTGACAGAAGGACATTATTTGACTGTGCTGCCATGTTAGCGACTGTAGACATATAGAGATATGTCGTCTTATATCGACAAAATGCCACGACAAAATTATGCCTTCTCGTGGCGCGCATGTTAGCCCTGCAGAGTGCAGATTTTCTCACGATGTTTTTGTTCACCGTAAGCAAGTGGTGGTCGACAAAAACTAACATAGGTACATGAGTCAGGATTGATTTATTCCGATTCAATACCACGAACGAATACCACTAGTATAACAAACAAACTCATGTAGCATTCTGAACCCTAGGACCCTTTGCGGCAAGGGGCGGGCGCCTTATCATTGGCATTGGCCTTATAAACATCAACATTACACATTTCAGTGGTTATTTTAGTCTTTCTCTTTTCTCATGCAAATTACTTCCGCGAACGATTGTTACCGATTGATTGTATGATTATGTCGGTAAAATCGGGAAAAACGCGCACAGAATTCGTAATAGAAGAGTAATTATTATTAGAGTAATTTATTGAACACTATAGGCTGAGAAATGTTTCAATTATTTGATCGTATTCTTTTAAGAATCTTATTTTAATTGTGTGTTTCTGTTTTACTCAAATTATACTGACAAGACTAATTTAGCTTCCTTCTGTCTGTTTCATCTTGTATATCAGTCAGGCTGCCAAAACGGAGCTGTATCTAGTGGATGTGCCGTTTCCGAATTTTTCAAAAGAAAGCAGTGGAAAGTTTCTTAGTAATATTCTTCTTCGTAAATATTCTCGAGAACGGAAAATTTTAACGGAAAAAACCTGAGAAATTTTTGAGAATTTCCGGAAAATTCACAAAGGGAATAAATTTCTCGGGAACAAGAAATTTCACGGCGGCATATCGCTAGTTTCGCCAATATGTAAGGCAGATATTAGACATTTTTGCATAGTGTTTTATTTCTAATATATGTATTTGTAGAAACATAACAGTGGTTAAAGGACTAAAGGTAATCCTAGTCAAATAAAAAAATTAATTCCCTTTTACACTACACAATTATAAGATCAAGCGGAACTTACAAAGAACATTAAAAACGTTATTTTCTTTTTCGGACATAACAATAACTCAAAATGATTTAATTACGGCGGTTCAAAGTAATTTCATCAAATAGAGAGTGGAGGATTCCTGGAAGCCTTCCAGTTTTCATTTGGCTTACAAACAATTGACACTTGAATTTGTATTTAGACGAGCTTATCTTAATATGCGTCTTCATAGCATTTACGTAATGTAGACTATTCGGTACCTTTAGTGAAGATAATGGAAATCCTTTGGGAGGCCTTTTGTCCAGCAGTGGACGTCTTTCGGCTGAGAGAGAGAGAGAGAGAGAGTGAAGATAGCGATATTTTTAATTCCTCTTACGTAATGTCAGTTTGAGAAAAATCAGAGGAGAATTTAAAGTAATAGGAGGCGTCATAAAAACTTTAAGCCACAGTTCCATTCCTTCTGTATCCTTAAGACCGGCGCCCCAGCAGTTTAACATTAAAATGGCTAATGATTTTTTCTTCTTTTATTGACAGACTAGTTGGCGCCTGCGGCTTCGCTCGCGTTAATCCTTTCTTAGCGGATGCCTACGTCATAACATCTACCTGCATGCCAAATTTCAGCCCGATCCATCCAGCGTGGTTTGGGCTGTGCGGTGATAGATCACTATGTCAGTCAGTCACCTTTGAGTTATATATATAGAATAGCTGGTGCCTGCGGCTTCGCTCGCGTTAATCCTTTCTTAGCGGATGCCTACGTCATAACATCTACCTGCATGCCAAATTTCAGCCCGATCCATCCAGTGGTTTGGGCTGTGCATTGATAGATCACTATGTCAGTCAGTCAGCCAGTCAGTCAGTCACCTTTGAGTTATATATATATAGATTGTCATTTTTTATTAATTTACTAGCTTTTGCCCGCGGCTTTGTCCACTTGAATTACCCACGGGAACAGTGCTTTTTCCCTGGATGAAAGGTACACTATGTCCTTCTTAGTACTTCTAACAATTAGTATGAGAAATTTCAGGAAGATTGGTTCAGTAGATAAAGCGTGAAGAGGTGACAAACAAATAAACAAACAAACTCACTTATAATATTAGTTAGGATTAGGATAGACGCACATGAGGGTTTTTCCGAGACCCAAATAAAAAAAAAATAGTTCGATATTAATTCATAGGTGGCGCTTAGTAAAAGGCGAGACCATTCAAAAAGCAAAAATGCACGGTACTGGCAAATTAAAAAAAAAACCTAATAAAAAAACATCTAAAAAGTATCAATATTGTGATTAGTGCAACTGTCAAACTGTTATGTGATTTTTTTTCTGCTTCTGGTTGACAAGAAAAAGCGTACAATATAGGTACAGCCATTATTACGACTCGGCTTCCATAAAACGTCATCTGTTGAGACTTTTTATACTAATGTTTTTTTCTTAATTTAGCTGTCAGAAAAATCGCTCATTAAGGCACATTACACGTCACACACATTCGTTCGCTCCATTTTCTTGCGCAGCTACGGATTGAGGCCTTTCCTTTTTTTATTTTCTGACTGAGATACATGTCTGATTATTTATAGCAGGCCTTCGCATCTGACCCTCACGATTGTGCCTGATAGGGGTCGTAGTAAATCACATTACATGCTTCTTTTATTTGTTCCTCCGCCATTCTTCACGCCGCAATTGAATACAAAGTCAGTATTGGACTGTTTGCGAGGAGCCTAATTTATTTATTGCCAATTTGTTCTTGCGTTTGATGGAAATTGATGGAAGTGTGAAAACTTTTATGGTTATTTAATCTGTGGAAAATAAGATGTGGTTATTCCGCTTAATACTTTATGAGTTATTAATGTGGTCGAAGGTTATTCCTTATTTTTGACATATTGATTTTTGGAATTTAGTAAATAATTACACTGCGTTTTTTATTTTTTTGATAGACCTCCGTGGCCCAACGGTTCCATCACGCCGGACTGCCCTATCACCGGAGGTCCCGGGTTTTTTGCGTGATAGTCAAGATGGAAAATGATCTTTTTCAGATTGACCCGGGTCTGTAATGTTTATCAGTATATATAGTATTTACAGTTATAAAATATAGTATCGTTGAGTTATGTATCCCATATTCCACACATATAGATCTATCGAACTTAGCTTTGGGGCTAACTCAATCTGTGTGATTTGTAACGCAGTGTTATTTTTTATTTAGTTAGGTACTGAATACTGAATTCTTAAAAACAATATTATGAAAACAGTATTAAAGCCAGAATATGGCTAACTTTGCCCACCATATGGATTCCACGCACCACCGTAGACCGTAGTTTGAGAAGTCCTTGTTATTCGAAGTAACGCATAGTCAAAGCTGCTGCTAGTAGAAAAGAAGACGTAAAAAGTGCGTAAACGAGCACAAAAAAAAAAATTGGATGTGGCTGTGTTACCATAAATTTATCGCACACGAAGTTGCGGACCATAGTTAGTTGAGCAACTGATATTCAATAACATTCCGTACATAGTTTCCGTAGAGAAATCTAATTTACTTGTTACAAAGCCAACAAATTGCTGAAATTATACAACAACCAAGATTGGTCGCATCGCGTGTGTAAGTCACCATGTTGCCCGAATTTCGCCAAGTGCATTGACTTTTATAAACAATTACTGGACAATTGACGCTTAAAATTAAAAAGCATTCCATTTTATTGCATCTATGTTGATTCTGCTATTACAGTATTAGAGATTTTCTAGATGATAATTTTTGACATCCCTGACATATGTATTTAATTGTTTATTATTCCTATGATTGACTTTATTTTAATTATATTTTTTTTGAGTGTTTTATAATATTTTTAAGTATATTTTGAATTTATTTGCGGCAAGTTTTCATCTGACTTAATTTGCACACTGTTTCAGAACGGTTGAACATTGCTGCTCTGTAACATCATCGGCGCATTTTATGTATCAACAATGTTTTTTTGGCAAATAAATATATCTTTATCTTTATCTTTTATCTTTATCTTAGTATGGGCTCTAGTAAAGGTTTTTCGTGCATTCAAACGTTTATCAATAAACTTAGCTATAAACTTGGAGAAATCTTACTTAAATTAGCTGTAAACTTGGACAAATCTTACTTAAATTAGCAATAAACCTGAAGCTGAAACTGTTTTTTGAAATATTTGAATTGATATCCAAGCATAGATGTATTATGTAATCGAAGAATATGTATGCCGCTATCGATTTCCATAATTTTTAGCAAAATTTATGTTCGTGTTAAACAATAAAAAAATATTTCCAGTAAGTTATATTTAGCAGCTCTTCAAAGATCTACGGGTTTAATCAAGTAAAAATTATATTCTAGTTCTGAATATACTTAGGCAAAGGGCCAGTGTGCCGGCTTACATTTAAGCACTTTTTACACGACTGATTAAAAACTACATCTTACTAAGTATTCCAAATGGTACTATTCAAGTTATATCCAGCAATAGTGTATAGAAATCAGTGTCTAAGTGAGAGAAACAGCCGACTCCAGCAATAACTCAGCTAAGCTGCTCCCTCATTATAGTCGTTAAGGTAATGCCCCTCGCTAGGTGGCACTGCATTTTTTATTTATCTCCCTTTTAGAAAGAGGGTAGAATTATGTAAGGCGTCTTAGTGTAGTTTTAGTGGTTTTTGGGACAGGTTATATATATATATTATATATATATATATATATATATATAACTCAAAGGTGACTGACTGACATAGTGATCTATCAACGCACAGCCCAAACCACTGGACGGATCGGGCTGAAATTTTGGCATGCAGGTAGATGTTATGACGTAGGCATCCGCTAAGAAAGGATTACCGCGAGCGAATACGCGGGCAGAAGCTAGTGCTATATATAGTCATATGTTAATATGTACAGTCACAGCCTGTATGTATACAATTTTAGACCTTATTACATTGCCTTAAAGACGATGTGTATACATATTTATTTTCAGGTGCTGTTTTGGCATAGAATCTAGTAGGTAGCTTTACTCGGAAGTACTTCGCATTCTATGTAGTTGAGTCGAAAAACTATTCGCAGAAAAAACCGACTGCACGGACATGATGTTGGACGGACAAGTTGTGGCAAAAATTGAGTAATTTTTATATATTTTTTTTGAGATCTGTCTTTTTTAGGGTTCCGAAGTAAACAAGGAACCCTTATAGTTTCGTCATGGCTGTCCGTCCATCCGTCCGTCCGTCTGTCTGCGGCTAATCTCAGAGACTACTATATTTTTTTTAGGGGGCCTCCCCTACACCTAAAGTGGGGATGATTTTTTTCTTTCTTCATTATACCATCGTGTGAGGTATCATTTGATAGGTCTTTTAAAAATATTATGAGTGTCTGAAGAACATTTCTTGATTTAGGCATTCGTGTGCGAAATATTTAACTTAAAAGTGATAAATTTTGTTAGAGTCAGTGTCCCCCCCCTCGTACAGAAAAATGGTGGAGGGTGGGTACATGAAACAAATTATAATAACTAGCAAATATAATGAATTTAAAAGGAAAATTATCACGGCTATGTAGACTTTACGCGTTAATTAGTAATAGACGATAAACTTACAAAATTGATTTTAGTATGAAAAATATTCGTAGGAAAAATTTTCATTATATATGATGGGATTTACTTAGGTTATTTTCATTAGTTACATAAAAATGAAAGTAAATATAAGTTCATGTGTCCGCATTTCTACAGGATGTACCTTCGGAACCCTACATTGCGCATGGCCCAACACGCACTTGACCAATTATTGTTATTATCTAGCCTGTGCCCGCGACTTCGTTCGCGCATATCTCAGATTCTAAGCGACGCATCACGATCAAACTTACGCCAGATTTTAAGTTAGACCTTCAACAATACAACTGTGAAAACCACATCAAATATAGTCCAGTAGTTTTTGCGTGATGCGCGTACAAATATACAGACAGAAAGACAAAAATTCTTAAAAAAAATCGTTTTGGCTTCTATTGGCCCTATACAAACCTGTCATTTTTTTTTATATACCTCCTATGTATACGGACCAGTTACATTTTTATTATATGTATTGATATTGATTGACTAGGTAGTATATCCACTATATTCTAAGATTTAGTAATGGAATTTCTATGAGTCCGTATATTTCTATCAGAGCGAGGATCTCTGAAAGCTCTGTCCCGGAGGATTGGTGTCGTTTGTCAATCCGTATCGATTCATTTAAAACATTTTTTGAGAGTGCTATGTCGTGTTTGTATTAGAGAGTGCTGTTAAAAGGTATTCGTTAAATAAGATAGAAAAAAAACGGCCAAGTGCGAGTGGGACTTTTTCTATGTGTGAAATTTTTCATAGATAAAAAAATACATTTTTTTCTCTCTCTTTATTTATTTATTTAATAGCACTAGCTTTTGCCCGCGGCTTCGCCCGCGTGAATTTCCCACGGGAACAGTGCTTTTTCCCGATAAAAAAGTAGCCTATGCTATTCTAGGTCATTATCTACCTCTGTACCAAATTTCATCGAAATCCGTCCAGTAGATTTTGCGTGATTGAGTAACAAACATCCTCACAAACTCACAAATTCACAAACTCACATCCAAACTTTCGCATTTATAATATTAGTATGGATACAAACAGATAAGATGACAGCTACAATCATTGAAACACTTACTATAATAGAGATTAAGGAGCTGATCTAAATCGTAATCCAAAAAATATGTACGCCTAATTCTCTCTCTTTATGGAAATTCTTTACTATGCAAAAGTTGTACTATAAACTGACGTTTAAAGCAAACTGGACTGTTTTATTGTTTTTAACAATAGACATTATTAGGGCAATACATCACCTCCTCTAAACCCGTGAATGTATGGTTAGTTGCCAGCAAAGACAATCAATGTTGCCATACTAAATTAAAATATCTATGATTTCTAAAACAGTCTTTATTATGGCATACTTAATTTGAAAAGATCTAATTTTTGCTAAAAATATATAGATACATAACTTGATAATCTCAACTTTACTAGAAAACATTTTTTTAAATTGTAAATGTGGTAGCGTGGTCATAAAAACGACTGGCGTAAAATATTTTGGCGGCGAGAAATTGTTGTGGTGACAAATGACGGTACTTTTTGCTGGCCACAGACTAAATATTAACTTGTCATATTGTTTTAGCGCTCTTTTTCTGCATTATAAACTGTTTGGTTAACTTTAGCCACGTTGTTAAATTATTATCTGAATTCAAATTAAAAATGGTCATATGTTTGTTTGTTTTAACTTTGTTGTACCTACGTGTAATAAAATATCATATATCACATCGACCAGATTGCGGACCTCCTTAAAAAGGGAGATATTAGGAGCACCCATACCCGGAGAGCATGTATGGAGAGAGTGATGAGTGTAGAGGAAGCAAGAGAGATCTGCAAGGATCGTAGCAAGTGGAAATCGCTAGTCTCTGCTTGTCCAACCCCCACGGGAAAAAGGCGTGATAATATGTATGTATGTAATGAAATAGAGGTAGAAAATAGGTTTGGGGTTTAAATTCTCATCACCTTCCAATGATATTTATTGTTCTTCCGCTCACTAGCTGGTGCTACTGGCGATTGAGGTCAGTAAAACAAGTTGAAAACTCTACTACTGTAATTAAGTGGGTACTCTATATTGAAGTTTATACAGGTTGTTTGGGTAAACACCACCATCCTTTCTAGGGGTGAAAGTACTCATGAATATGAACAACTTTTTGTATTGGGCGAGTAGGTATTGTAATAAAATGTATGGAACAGCAGATTTTTTTTGAGATTTCAGAGTCGGTCCCATACAAAAAGTTGCTCATATTCATGAGTACTTTCACCCCTAGAAAGGATGCAGGTGTTTACCCAAACATCCTGTATAAGTCTAGCCGCGCCCTGGGCTTCGCTCCAGTGGGAGTTTCGAAGTTAAAAAGTAGTAGTATTTGCTAGCCCCCGATTTTTGTACTCGTATACTAAATTTCATCGAAATCCGTCCAGTAGATTTTGCGTGATTGAGTAGCAATCATCCTCACAAACTCCATCCAAACTTTCGCATTTATAATATTACTAGCTTTCGCTCGTGGCTTCGCCCGCGTGGATTTCCCACGGGAACAGTGATTTTTCCCGGGATGAAAGGTACCCTATGTCCTTTTTCGTACTTTTACCTATGTGTATGCGAATTTTCAGGAAGATTGGTTCAGTAGATAAAGCGTGAAGATGTAACAAACAAACAAACTCACTTTCGCATTTTAATAATTAATTAGGATTAGGATACATTTATTTCCACAAACGCCTAAAAGTAATAAATGTGAACAAAATAACATAGTGTTTGTGGCGTACCAGCGGAGCTTGTACCCAGCCACCCTCACTGAGCTGTGACTCATTACATTGAGATCCGTCTCGGCGCGCGGTCAGCCTGAGTGCGAGCAGTCGCCACTCATAGTTAATATCAAGTTGTTCTGTACCAACTTCTATCCATATTAGTCCAGGAATACAGGGGAACACCAACTATGAGGCCGTGGTGTACCTCATGCGCGGGACGAGGGGCGCATGACTATTGCCGTATATACCTAATATCAGCCAGTACTCACAGTGTTATATAAAGTACGACTAAGTACACATTATGATTCTTTGATTTGTTTATCTGAAACCGACCTGAATGAGATAACAGTAATTTTATTTCCGAGATCTAACAAAACGTAACAACAAAGTTTATTGACACTAAGACCTCAATTTACTAGATTGAGCCTTTATGACGTCGTTCTTGTTTTATCCAGTGTATTTTTGTTAGTGAATTATTTGCTTGGACATCAAGTCACTGATGTTACGAAATACTTCTAAAAATGTAATGTTATATTAATTTAGACTCGGTTTAGCGAATTATTACATAAATTATCTTTAAAAATGTATTTAACAAGTGTTAGTCGTCATAGTTTGCAAATATATCAGTGAACCAAAACTAATTGAAACATAATTTTTTGGGTAAGTCATAGAAAAAGTTATTTAATTTGTCTTATAAAAAACTTTCTTACGACAAGATGACGCGAATCTCATACTCTTCAATTTAACAAAATCATATGAATTGCTGACTGCTAATAGATTACTCACGCTTAACATTGTTTAAGTAGACGGTAATGATCTTTATCTTATCTTATCTTGCTGCGGGGTCCGTGTTCACGGTAGCACGTCGAGTCTTGGACCCTTTTGTACTTACCCCCAAGCCTTACTCACACACAGCGGGATTCCTGAAGAAGGACTGCATAAGCTTTCAGGATATCACCGGCTGCGAAGTGCCTGTAGTCTTCCAGTTCCGGATACGTTCTGCACACACCCGACATAGAGTGGCTTTCGACAAGTTTTAGCTTGAACAGGTGCCCACGACATTCGAAATGTCCGGTCAGAGCTCCCATTAAGATTCTTGTCTGATTTTCTGTTTAGTTTACAGGATCATTTTTGTACCACTTGGTGTTGCCAGCACCAAGTGTTGCCTTGGAGTGAATGACATCACCCCGTACGCTCCATTCTGCTCTCTTTGTTTACTTTCAACATTAGCATTAATTGCCGTAGTTACCATACCATATGACAGCCTCTACAAAAGGCTCAGGCTCCGATTAGCGGATTGCTTGATCCTCTCTTTGGCAAGCTCGTCAGCTTTCTCGTTGCCAGCCACCCCAATATGACTCCGGCACCCAGAATCCAGTCTCAGCCTGTTGTGCTGACCCAACTTGTTCAGCGAACTGATACAGTCTAGGACTAGACCAGACCCAATCCTACCGAGAGTTGATGGCAGCGAGAACCGATTGGCTATCAGTAAGAATGTAGATGGTGCGATTTCTTACGCCCTCCTCTAGATTCACAGTTTCGCACAGACGGTAATCGCATAAGTTTCCGCTTGGAAGACTGTAGGATACCGTCCCATGCTCTGATACAGTTGTCTTGTCCTTTTCGCATAGATCTCCTTGCGCCTGTTCCATCGTTAGTTTTTGGAACCATCCGTGTACCAGATCGAGCAGTCTCCTTCTGGGGGTCGAAATTTTTCGCTCCTTCCATTCGTCTCTTGTGGGGACATATGTTTTATAGTTCTTTTGAAGTTGTAAACTGGGGAGTATTTTATCACTACCCATATCCAACATCCTTTCGAGTTCGTGCGCCGTCTCCATTTTGCAGATGCCTTGTCCTTGGTGCTTGCCTGTTCCATAAACCAGCTGTTGCTAGTCTGTATAGCGTGCTTTTACAGGCCTCGCCTTCGATGTGCAAATGTAGCGGTGGTAGACCTAGGAAAACCTCCATTGCTGCTGCTGTAGGCGTTGTGGTAAAAGCTCCGGAAATTATACAGCAGGCAATCCGCTGCAGCTTCCTAAGAGCATCAACACACATGTTACCTGTTGGACTCTTTTCGGCCACCAAACTAGTGCACCGTAGGTCAGACTATGGGTCTTATCATCATTATATATACCCATCTTATGATATAGGGTTTAAGGCTCCCACCGTTTTACCGTAGGTATTCCGACACATGCCAAATACCCTCGTGGCCTTTGTTATATTGTTGCTAACATGTGTAATTCCAAGTAAGTTCTTTATCTAGTGTTACGCCTAGATACTCTTACCTCCTTGGACAGCTCAAGCTCCGTACCATTCATCCTGAGGTTGCGCAGACTCCGTCAGCTTACGGAGCCTCGTAAAGGGGATAATGGTTGTTTTTGTAGGGTTTATGTGCTGAGGTGATTTGGAGGTACACCAATTCTGCACATCCCTTAGAGCTCTGTTCATTATCCCTTTTACTGTGTCAGGAAATTTCCCATTTATGAGAATGACAATATCATCCGCATAACCGACCGTTATAATCGGTCCTTTATTTAGGGTGACTATCAGGGAAGTCCACTACTAAACTCCACATCATTGGAGATAGTACGCTCTCCCTTGCGGACAACCCTTCAAGGTCGTCAACGCTGACAGCTTACTCCCCCATGTGCTCGGACGTTATAATTCTGCTCCTGAGCATGTTCTCCATCCATTTACAAAGGGTGTTAGGAACACCGTGTTCCGTCGCCGCTGCCTGCTAATAGATTTCTGAAAGTAGTTCTGTCGAAGGCTCACTCTATATCGAGAAATGCCCCCAGACAAAGATCTCCTCTATTCTCAAGCGCTTTTTCACGCCTGACTTACCACATAATGTAGAGCTGTCTCAGTAGACTTGCCAGGCTGATAGGCACATTGCATTTTGTGAAGTGGATTCTTCCTAAGTGGACCATCTCCCCTAATGAATCTGTCCACCATTTTCTCCAATGATTTCAGTAGAAAGGACTGGAGACTTATAGCCCTGAATGACTTGGCCTCATCATATGTCGCCTTTCCTGCTTTTGGTATAAACGTCACTTTCACCGATCTCCATGCTTCCGGTATATACCCAAATGCTATGCAGGCCCTATAGAGCCTGGCATAGATGAGGACTAAGTATGGAGATACCCTGTTGCAAGAAAATTGGGTAGATGCCGTCGGGCCCTGGTGACTTAAAGGGTTGGAAAGGTCCCCATGGCCCATTTTAATTTTCCGTCATCCACCACTTTCTTTTGCCACTTCCCCAGTCTCTTTTGAAGGTTTTCTACCTCCCAAGAT
Source organism: Ephestia elutella (assembly GCA_018467065.1). Taxonomy (NCBI): domain Eukaryota; kingdom Metazoa; phylum Arthropoda; class Insecta; order Lepidoptera; family Pyralidae; genus Ephestia; species Ephestia elutella. The sequence continues at coordinate 14,774,444 of CM031580.1, read as the reverse complement.
TCCAGGCTGTTAGGCTGTTTAGATCCTGTGGATCAGTTCTTGTTTCAACACAACCTGGGAAGTGAGTCTTAAACAAAACTCTTAAAGTTTCCTCACCAGTTTCCGTCAAAACACCATCATCGTCTTTCTACGGCCGATAGTGGGTTAGCCTTGGTAATGGATGTAGCCTTTCGCCAATCTCATACCTTCAGGTAGTGCACTGGATAGTGTCGCATTGACGCTTCCATGCTACTTCCTTTCGTTTTTTGCAACCATTTTCCCGTATTCGGTCAGGGGCCTTATGATAGTCACTTGGAAGTCTTTTCTCGCTTTAGCCTCGTTAAAGAGTTTCCTTGTCTCCTGTCGCATTTTGCCACCTCGGAGGTCCACCAGTGGTTCTTTTAAGACCCCTTGGTCTGTCCGTTCAGTGACAGTTGTCTATCCACGCTCTTTTTAATACCATCTCGCGATTCTTTCTGAGCTTCCAGTTCTAAGTCAACTATTGAGTTAAGCTTAGATCCTGGAGCTCCTAATCCTCTGCTTTAAGAGATTCTCTATACGATACCCAGTTTGTGTGCCTAGGGTTTATTTTACGAACAGTTAGTGACTTTGGCATGTCATACCTGTACCTAAAGCATACGTAGTTGTGGTCAGATAGTGTGACCTCATCCGGACACATGCCAGTTGTCTATTTTACCAAATGCCTTTTTGCAGGCCAGTGTAACATCAATAACCTCCTCCTAACGCTATTAAAGAAGGTAGGTTTGTTGCCCTTATTGGAGGATTAGTAAAGGTGCGAACTTACCAAATAGCTAGCCAACTTCTCTCCTCTTTCGTTGGTGTCCGTGCTGCCCCACAGTAAGTTGTGGGCATTAGCGTCAGCACCCAATTACGAGGTCCATCTTTTTACTCTCTGCATGCCGCACAAGAGCATCAAGTAAGTCTCCGGCGTTACGGGGTCCCTCTTCTCATACGGCAGGTAAGCCGCAGCCATGACTACGGCTTGCTCCTGTTTCTCTTGTTGGACCTGGACAGTTGTCAGGTCCCTGTAACAGAAGACATTCAAGGGCATGGCATCTATGCCCTTTCGGACATATATGCATGTTCTCGAGTCATTAGGTGGTAGTACAGTTATAAAAAAATACGACTCGGTTAAACTTACCGAAGCCTGTTATTTGGCCGTTGTTAATGTATGGCTCTTGTATGAGAGCAATGTCATACTTCTGCAGCCGTAACTCTCGTGCTAGGATTGCCACGGCTGCCTTACAGTGATGTAAATTAATTTGTACACACCCTTTAAAACTGCCATAGTTAAGCCTTAGTGGTGTCGGCGGCTAGCCGACAGTCCGCTACTGGCGTCCGGAGAACGCCTTCCATCTCCGTCATGCCGGCAGAGTCGCCCGGCGATGACTGACCAGAATCTCGGGGTCCAGCGTGCCCTCCGACGTTTTAGCAGCAGGCGATAACGCCAGCTGCTCCGGCAGCGTCCACCAGTGGCGAAAGCGATGCCGGAGGCCTGGTAACCACCAGGCTTGGCCGCGGTGACGGGGAGCGAGTCCTCGTTGGGTTGTGGAGCTCCCTGCTCCTCAGGTCCAGTGGCCGTTGAGCAGCAGCAGAGCCGCTAGCCCCAAACGAGGTCCCTGGTTGCAGCCGGTGTGATCAGCGGTGGCAGTTTCCGCCGGCCGCTGCCCCCCCGACTCCTCTCGACCCGGGGGCCGCGCCTGTTGCTGCGGTGGCTGCGTCGGCGCATCCCGCTCACTTCCCCCGCCTTTCCACACACCAGACCCAGATGGGCCACCAGGCCCTCCACAGGGGCTGTGCCACGGTATCCTCAATCACCTTGAAGATATCGGTGGCACAACCCAATTCTTGAGCCGATAGCCCACGGACTTGATGAAGTCGGCGGATGCGCGGTCCATGAGCACAATACGCCGAATCTGCCCCTCCTCAACTTGTAGAAGTCGTGCAGTGCTCTAAGATGGCGTAGTTGTGGGTTTTCCACGCCATCTTCACTGGCTTTTTCTGGGTAGTGGTCCTTAGCATAAAGGACCCTTACCTTTTTGCCCTCCACGGTTTTCGCCGTTCATGGTTCCTCGCGAAGCCATTTCACATCCCCCTCTGTATCACAGGAAATGTGCATGGCCCCCCCGACGACGCCCTTCATTTCCGATCCCCGGTAATCCGGGGGCCGCCTCCAGCTTGTCATACATGACGGGTGCGAAAGCCAACCACCCATCACCACTCGAATTGAGAGGCCGGAAAGTCCCTCCGGGACCATGGCCATCCTGGATGGATGCTGCGGCCTTGTTGTAGGCGACAACTCTGTCGAGCTTCACCTTCTTTGCCCCAGCAGCCACCTCGGCGGCCTCGTCGCTCACCTCTCGGTTCCGTTTGGCTGCTGATATGTCAATGTCAACAGCCCCTCTCCCCTCCTCATCTTCGTGCAAGCGCCGCTTCGCACAGCCGCTCAGCTTTTATGCGTCGCTGGTGCGTTTGCCACCCGACCCAGTACTTCCGCCGGCTGCTGCGTCCTCGCAGGGTTGTACACCTTCCATGGTGTATTCCAGGGGTCCTCACGTCCGTGGGGATGTCGTCCCCCGCTCAGTTGCAGCACCCCTTCGGTTGTCCTAGGGGCCTGGAAAATTGTCCTCGGCGGACGGTACGATCACAGAGTTTCCTCCGGCGGCCCGTTCCGCGTCAGCTTTCGACGAAAGGTCGTCCTGTCTCTCCTCTCTCCTCTCAGATGCGCCATGTAAACCAAAAATTATTTTTAGAGGCCATGTTTGCAATTCCTTCTATATTAATTTCGCCCCACTAACCTCCCCACCCTCCACGGGAGCCTGCAAAATGGGGATGTCTGCGAGACACCAGGGCTATTAGCGGGGTATAGCGCTTCCTCCGGGGCAACCTGCGAGACCAACCCCGGCGGCAACGGTCGCACGAACAGCGCGTAACACGCGAACCGAAACCGCCATCGACTGCAGGCCGCGATCCTTCAGTGGAGTGCTCACCGACGTCGTCAGAAGCGACGGACGTTGCAACCGATTGGTCCACTGCTGGTTAGGACAGGGACCGCCCGTGTGAGCCGAAATCCAGGGCCAAAGTGGTGTGTGTTGCCGCAGTCCCTTTGGCTCAACCACCAGGACTCCTTCATCCGTCCGTACGGGTCCCCGCGCACGGTAAAAACACGCGGGTGGGCACGTAGGAAACCCCCATCAACCTTTTGTCGTGATGAAGGGCCCGCAGTACTTGCCCACAGAGTACCGCAGTAGGATAGGGGAAATGGGATAGGGATGGGAAAGGCTGGGATTTAGGAAGGGATTAAAGTACAGGAGGGGATCAGGATAGGATAGGTAGCCCAGACAGGAATCTGGGTCTACTGGTAGCAGGACATCGGCCGACACCCACCAAGACCCCGACAAGCGGGGAGTTGCTGACTGCCGCCCGGGATGCACCGTCCACGGATCCCTTGTCAGCCCGCCGCTCTCACCGGATCCCAAAGAAATTAAATAAGAGAAGCTGAAGCTTTCAAGGGACAACGGGCACACGAGGAGGTTTCCCGCACTTAGCACCACTAATGATCTTTACTTAGTTTAGTGATTTTATTGTTGTTAAAAATGCGAACAAAAAACATAATAAGTAGTTACCTACTATTTGTACACACTTAAGCATGTGCCGTAAAATAGATTTTGGCTTTGTGTAAGTGACTGGACGTGTGTAGGGGCGTTGAGAGGCGCGCGGGACGGAGAACCAACCTCCACCAGATGTTTATATATGCCTTTCCTGAGGGCTGCTAGAAATGACGCGGTCTATCACTCATGTCAATCATGTCATGACCGGTGGGCGCTATTGTCAAATACTATAGAGTTTAGTGTTAAGCCAAAATTTTGCTATTTTTTATTACTTCTCAACCCTAGTATTGAAAATCCGGCTCAAAGGAGTATTTTTTCCGCTATGGTCGAACTCTCACGTACAGGGAGTGTCACGGACGTGCTTTTGGTACAGTTTGGATTACCACTGTAAGGACGTTACCATAAGTCGTTACTTTATTCTGGGCACTAACCTGAGTTATAATTCTAGATGGAATGGAAACATATTGCTACATAAATGCTATAAGTGCAGGGTCATTTTACCTTCAGCCGTAAAGTTGGTTACATGACTGGCACTAGACGTTTCAAAACCAGCTTTATTGCGACGTTCATAAAGTTGATGTTGAACTGTAATCAATATAGCCAAACATTTCAAATTATCAGTAGGTTCAATAAAAGTAGTACAAACAAAAGCACAGAAATCGGAATAAGACTAATAAATAAATATATAAATATATACGGATAAATCACACAGATTGAGTTAGCCCCAAAGTAAGTTCGAGACTTGTGTTATGGGATACTAACTCAACGATACTATATTTTTATAACAAATACATATATAGATAAACATCCAAGACCCGGGTCAATCTGAAAAAGATCATTTTCCATCTTGACCCGACCAGGGATCGAACCCGAGACCTTCGGTGTGGCAGTCCGGCGTGATGGCCGTTGGGTCACGGACCACGGAGATAATAGACGTGTCATTTTGGCGCATTCATTCATTTATTCTGCCGCCGCCTCCCGACATAGCCCGCATATGATTCTAAAGCAGGGTTTGTTATCGGTTGGTACTGGTACCAAATTCTAATATAAAGTACCCGAAAAGAACCGGTACTTAAGGGAAGTCTATAATTTTTTTTCGGGGATACTTCGGTACCGGACAAGCCTTGTTCTAAAGCTTTTTATCTTACTCATCGAATGAGATACATAGTTATACATATCTGGTCATTTTCCAGGTGACTTATTGGACATGTTACATCATATCATGTCACCCTTTTTACGTGTGGAAAGACCCTCGCCTCATCTATCCAGCCACGGGAAGTTGGACAGGTATGGTATGTGGGGCTCGAACCCACTAAAACTGGTGTTAACTCCTACAACATTTGTGCTGGAACCGTGTGCTATTCTCGCTCCTCAGCCCTGAACTGCTTAAAATGCTAAACGAAGCATATTTTTTTGTCACAGTGTAGTACTTCCCGACCGAGCCAACTGCCGCCAAATTCCGACGGGAAATAAGGCACAAAAATGACCTTTAGTATGCAAGGGGCTTTGTGTTGAAAACCTGATCAATCATGCCTTTGTGGATGCAGGAAAAAGACATAATCCCCGGCCATTCAGCGGCCAAGTTTGCTTAAACCACCGTTAAAACTTCCAGCGCTCACGATTTTTATAATACCGTTTAATACCGCATCATTATGGGCAGATTTTTTAATTTTACATTTGAAATCTTCAGTTAAACGGGATCTTTCAAGACCACAGCGTTTAAGAGGAATATTAAGTTTAATTTTACTACGTCTGTGAGGTTTTTCATTTTGAATAAATCTGAAGTTAACTGGACTTGCCTTTTTATTTCTTTTGGTATCTGACTGATGTTTCAGTGAAGGTGCATCCGTCGTGGTCACGTTTGGACTAAAGGAAAGTTTGGGCGTAAGGGCGGTGAAGTCCTTTGCTACAGGCCTTTTCAGACCTTTTTCGAGTGTAGAGTTTATAGGTGTCTATAGCATAGAGCCCTTATCACTTGTCGAGGGAATTCTTAATATTTATCTTTACAAGAACTCAGAAAAGCAGTGCCTACACGCGTCAATCAACTCTTTCTTTCTCTGAGATATATTATGGGTACTGTTATGATATTACAAGCTTTATTCTGAAGTGAACACAAATTCTCTTGGTCTTGCGCCCCTTTAGGCTCTTTATTCTTTATTGATATTTCATTACACTTCGCGTCTTCGCGTCCACAAGCATTAAGACTTGGTCATTAACGCTGTCATTAAAATAAAATTAATTGATAAACTCCTAAGTTTTGCAGGGCCCAGCCAAAGATAAACCCAGCCATAGCATAGGCAAACAAGTAGATTAACTCAAACCTTTGTAATAAAAAATAAAAATGGTGTAGGTTAAATATGGTGATTGTGTACTGTTGTCATAGATAAGTTTATGACTGTTGTCGTACGTACAGATAGATAAATTTTTCGCAGATGAAGCTGCGGGCAAATGTAAGTGTTGCAAACAAACTACGCTCTACTACAAAATGTTGCAAACAAACTACGCTCTGCTACAGAATGTTGCAAGCAAAGTACTCTCTGCTACGAAATCATGTCACGCGCTGGGCCCATGATACGTGACCTACACACCAAATCTTATAAACTACAACTCACCTCAAACTCTCCACTCCGTGACGGATAACCACTGTGTCACGGATCTCCACTCCGCGACGTCAGGTCGCGGCACGGCGGATGGCAGGTGGTGACCGGCGCCGAAGAGATGACCCTAAGCCCCACCCAGTGGCCACTTCCCCAAACTGATAATTTGCACTCGTTGAAACACACGCGTCACTTCTGCTCACACACTTATGTTATTTTAGTTCAATCAGTTCAAACACATTAGTAATACATAGACAAATAAAGTAATTTCTGGGTGATGCAATCGACCCCACATCAACGGTTCACTCCACGTGTAAATAACCTCCCTGGCCCGCCGAATAATTCAATACAAACTTCAAGTTCTTGCGCGACCACGCGAAACAAACTAGTCAATCAAACAATTCCAATTAGTTTATTAAATACTATAATTAATACGCGTCCACGCGAACCACAAGCCACGTGGATTTTTATTACGACGAACGCGGTTCCACCCGCCAAACGTTCTAGGGCGACTGCGTGGCGCGCTAGACCTCGGGGCCGACCGCGCCAAGCCGGTCTCAAACCCGTTTCAAAATGGCGTCGCGCAATGTTGCCAGTAGGAAAATACTGCGCGCGATCGAATACACGGCGGAACAATCCGCCGATTGTAAACAGTAAGTTCTAGATAAAAATATATAAATTTTATCATTTTAAAACTAACGTGAGATGAAGATGCACACGCGCGGTCCTGCACTCGCATTGAAAATTAACTTCTGAAGAGTTCAAAACTATAGTTGGCAACCCTCGACCTGACGTATGTGAGTGACTTGTTTGTTTTAATCAGAGTGACTTGTTTGTAACCCTGGACCTGACGTATGTGAGTGACTTGTTTGTTTTAATCAGAGTGACTTGTTTGTTTTAACCAGAGTGACTTGTTTGTTTTAACCAGAGTGACATGTTTGTTTTAACTATAAGGTAGTGATTTTTTTCTCTGTGGTTTTAACTAAAAGTACATAAAAAAGATTTTTAATCATTGATGTTAACAAACTATCGAAATCCAAACGCATCGAAGTTTTTATCACACACACACAAAGTTCTCAAAAAATGGCGACGACAAAAAAAAACTCACCAATCGGAATCCCTCTAAACGAGTCGTTTCGTGCTTGACCGGTTTATTTAATTTCTTTTCTCGTTTTCCTGGCTGACTGACATTTTATGTATCGGTATAATTTTTACTGCGTTTCTTTGAACGACTTTTCTTCAAGTCGAAATTTATTCTGGTCGACAAGTAACAAAGAAAGATGTTTTAATGTATTTTCAACCGACTTCCCAAAAAAGGAGGAGGTTATATGTTTCGATGTATGTATGTTTTTTTTTTATGTATGTTCGCCGATTTCTCCGCCAATTGTGGACTAATTTCCAAAATTGTTTTCTTATTCAAAAGGGTGTATTCCCAAGTTGGTCCCATTTTAACCACGTCAGAATCTGTTCGGTAATTTTAAAGATTCCTAACAAAATATAAAAATATCAACATTGCTTTATAGAGCAAAAGCCCGCGACAATATGCTATCATTATATTATTAAAACTCAAGATTTTCTGTGTATGTCCCCAACATAGAAATAGCGATTAGCGACTATAAAAGTTGGATCATGATTACTTAGGCAGATAATTTGTAGCAATAACATAAAATGGTAGCTCAATTTTCTCAAAGTAAAGTTTTATAAAGATTTATTCCGAATAATATTAGAAATCACGCCATCCATTACCAGGCAATTGGTGCAGCTATAAACCTCTGCTAGACATTGTAACTTTACTTAATTATAGCTATATTTGTTTTATTATAAAAGCTGAATTTAATGTTACTTTGGGAGTCTCCAAGGGTGCTTTATAAACCTATAAAAATCATCCTTGCTAGCCATATTGCCTGCAAAAGCAACTCAGATCCAAAATTCATACCTAGTCGCTAATATTTTTACCCGTATACACCACGCAGAGAAATATTCAGCATTTTTAAAATAAGGAAGGTTTGGTCGTTGCGGGCTCTTGGTCTATTTATGTGCCAAAAATAATAGACAATTTGACATGTTCTGACATTTCAAATCAAACTGACATAAAAAGTTTCGAATTCTTAATTCTTTATTTTCGGCCAGAAGAAAAGTTTAAGTTCTTATTAAAGAAAATAAGGTGTATAAGCACTAAAAATGATAAAATAAAACTTTTTTTCCAAAAAAATGAACCGACTTCCATCATAAAACTTGAAATCATGAATCATGAAATAAGAATAAAGAAAAATGTATTAGCATGCTACCTACTGAATGAGGTGAAGTCGGTGCCAAATTAAATAATCTAAATTAACATTAGAATCATGTATATAAAATTCCTAGCTAAACAATTACATAACACCCTTTACTCCTGCACTTCTGGCACCGACTTCACCTCATTCAGTAGGTAGCATGCTAATACATTTTTCTTTATTCTTATTTCATGATTCATGATTTCAAGTTTTATGATGGAAGTCGGTTCATTTTTTTGGAAAAAAGTTTTATAATGGATATATTTCTAAACCTCAATTGCTGTGACTGATTCCGCCAGTTTCAATTTTACAGGGATATTCTTAATAAATGTTGTTTTAAAACCATATAGGTTTTATTTTGTAAGTCATTTAAGATTGTGAATAGACCACAAGATTTCATAAATCATCCAATTAATTTGTAGTGAATTTTAAATGTATGTGGATTCAGATTAACCAGAAAGCAAAACCATTATGCGGATTTTATAACATAGGTACCTAATATACCTACTAGTGGTTCTGTCAGAACAGTAGACCTCGCGAGCCCTTCCACGAAATAACCGATATTTTACCGTGTCCCTGGCTAAAAAGAGTTTTAAAACCAACCTACCAATGCTGGAAAGAAAGTAAAAAGTTCTCATATTTTACCCATAAGCCGAAACATGTTCTTGTGGTTGGTCAATACCACTAAAAAAATTACTGAAACCTGCCTTTTTTGCCTCAAATAATATAAATAATAATATAATAATAAATATAGACGGACAAATCACACAGATTGAGTTAACCCGTTAGCCCCAACGTAAATTCAAGACTTTACGGGATGCTAATTTAACAATACTATATTTTATAACAAATACGTATAGATAAATATCCAAAACCCACGTCAATCTGAAAAATATTATTTTCCATCTTGACCCGACCGGGGATCGAACCCGGGCCCTCTGGTGTAGCCGTCCGGGGCGTGATGACCGTTAGGCCACGGAGGTCGTCAGTCGTCAGAAATGCATGGTACCTATTGGTTATACCGGGTGCGGCGATTGAACTGTCCGTATGCGAAAATGAAATATTTCGTTAATTTTTAATATTTGTTTATACACTTTTGCCATGTGAAAATAGAAAGTTTAAAGTTTTATTATGACTTATTCCGAAGGAATAAATCCGCCTTCAGTTATTACTACAAGCTGAAGTCTCTTTCTGAAAGTAGCGCAGGCTGCTCGAACGACGTCTTCACTCAAACAATTCCATTCTCGCGTCAGAGTAACTTTGAGCGCCAAAGTCAAAGTCAAAGTCAAAATTTTTTATTGAAACTTGGCCTTCAAAGAAGGCTCTTTTTCACGTCGATAACTAATTATTTAATCATAATATTTTATGTCTCAAAGCTACAAACTACTAGCATTTCGGAACGACCACTGCTGAGAAGAAATGCCGAAAGAAACTCATGAAACAGTCTTGGTCGCCTAGCATGCCAGAGGGGCTATTCATTAACTTTATACATACACTAGATTGTGTACAGTCAAAAATAAAATAAAATATAAGTAAAAAAAATAATAATAATATAATAAAACATGTTATGTTTGTGATCAAGTAACCACAATGAATTGGTTAAGAACAAAAAATAAAAATAAAATTCGAATCAGGATCGAAGCAGGATCCCCTGGCAACACCCGTTCACAAGTTTGAACATTTTTGAAAAATAAATACTTTCAGTCACTTGAAGATCACAATACACGTACATGTTTAACAATTAAATGTCAATGTAATTAAATTTAAAAAAGAAAGGTAAGGTTATTTTTTCACAATATCAAAAGAATGTAATCAAGTGTGGAGTGGCGAAGTTGTAGGGAGAGACCAAACTTTTTTATCGTTCAAATAATCACTTATTGTGTAATACGCTTTATTCATCAAAGTATTTTTAAGATATGTTTTAAATTTTTGCATCGGTAAATTTATAGCCTCGTCAGGGAGCTTGTTAAACATTTTTACACTTTGACCCACGAAAGACCGCCGAAGCCTAAAGCAGGGCGTATAAAGTTTATTCTTATTGCGGGTGTTTATACTATGTACATCGCAGATTTTTTAAAGAGGTTTAAATTGGATTTAACAAAAATAAGTACATTGAAGATGTATTGAGATGCAACAGTAAGAATTTTTATTGATTTAAAGAGCTCTCGTAGAGAATCGCGTCGTTTTAGCCCGTACATAAAACGAATTGCTCTTTTCTGTAATACAAATATTTTCCCTATCTCGGCTGCATTTCCCCATATCAATAATCCGTATGACATTATGCTATGAAAGTAGCTGAAATACACGAGTCTAGCTGTTTCAACGTTTGTGCACTGTCTTATCCTTCTCACTGCATAAGCCGCCGAGCTAAGTTTTTTGGCCGTGAGTTCAATGTGTTTATCCCACTTTAACTTACAGTCAACGGTAACGCCTAAGAAATTGACACTGTGTACCCACTCTAATACTTTGCCATTAACTATTAAAGGTATATCATTATGAGGTGCGTTCGAGAGAGAAAACTTTATACACTTGGTCTTGTCCGTGTTTAAAGCCAGGTTGTTGGTTGTAAACCAGTCAAGCACAAGTGTCATAGTATTACTTACATCGTCATAATTTTGACTATTTCTGTTGACTTTAAATAGTAATGATGTGTCGTCCGCAAATAAAACAACTTCACACAATTGTTGGGCAAGACATGGAAGGTCATTTATGTAAACAAGGAATAGAAAAGGACCGATTATGGAGCCTTGAGGCACGCCCATGTGTATCGCCGCGCTGCTGGAAGCAGCTCTGTTAACTTCTACTTTCTGAGTTCTGTTGTCCAGGTAAGAAGCTAGTACCTCAAGGGCCGTCCCAGTAACACCATAAAATTTAAGCTTGTTTTTTAGTATATTATGATCCACGCAGTCAAAGGCTTTTGAAAGGTCGCAAAAAATACCTATGACATCTTGGCAAGATTCCCACGCTTCATAAATTATTTGAACTAAAGTAGATGTTGCATCAGTAGTGGAACGACCTTTAGTGAAACCGTACTGACGATTATGTAAGATTTTATTTACGTTAAAATAAGAGACTAATTGCGTTAAAATTAATTTTTCAAATATTTTACTTAAAGCGGGTAATATAGAAATGGGTCTGTAATTAGTGGGATCATTTTTTGTACCCTGTTTGAATAAAGGAATAATTTTACTTATTTTCATGAGGTCAGGGAAAACACCCTCGGAAATGCACTTATTGAAAATCACAGTTAGATGAGGAGCAATCAAATCAATAATACTGCTCAGAACTGCGACAGATATACCCCAGAGATCCTCAGTATTTTTCATGTTGAGTGCCTTATACGCAGATAAGAGTTCATCCGATGTGATACTTCTAAATCTAAAAATGGACTTAGGATCGGAGGCATTTCTTTTTAATAAGTCATCTGCAGCACTGGGACAAGAGGAGAGGGATCCTGTGATATTCTTAGAAATATTGGCAAAAAAATTATTGAATTCGTTGGCTACTTCGTCGTTAGAAGTTATGGTTTTATCACCAATTTTTAAAGAAATATTAATGTCGCGCGATTTCGATTTGCCTGTCTCGTTATTGATAATAGACCAAGCAGCTTTGATCTTATCATTAGAGTTTTTTATTTTATTAGTCAGATATAAAGATTTCGCTTCCACTGAAGTGTGTTTTTAGCACAGGCCCTGGCCTGTAAAACACCCAAAATACAAAAGTCCAGGGGATTCAAGTTGGGCGATGACGACGGCCACATATCTCGGTCGATTAGCACTGGAACGTTTGCTTTCAACCAATTTTGCATTCCAATTGCTCTGTGCGATGGTGCCGAGTCTTGCTGGAAAGTCCAACGCTCAGAACCGAATGTGTTGCGTGCCCATTGTGTCAGCCCTGGTCGCAAGAGTTTGTCACGATAAATTTGTTGGTTTATTTTGACTTGGTTGCTATTCATTGGAAGAAAAACGAGCGGAGAACGGCCTTTTTCAGATACCGCCGCCCAGACCACGATTTGGTCGGCTCCTTGGCGTCGAGTGACTTGCAATTCGTCTGAATGGTAGCTGACACGTCCATCTAGCCAAATACGGTCATTTTGTTTGTTTAAAAACTGTTCAACGCAAAATGTTGTCTCATCTGAAAACACCAAATTGGGAAGCTCGCCAGAGTCGAGCAAGCGAATCAGCTCTTTCGATCGGTCCAACCGTAAAGCAGTGAGTTCCTGAGAAGGTTTTTTTTAAATGGTTTGACTTTAAGCTGTTCCTTCAATATGCGACGAACGCTGCGATCGCTCACCTTGAGATCCTACGCGAGCTGGTTTGCTGAGCGCGCTGGATCTCTGTGTAAACGATGACGCACCTTTTAGACAACTGCTGGCGCCGTTGCAGTACAGCGTCGTCCGCCACTGTAGCGTTTCTTAACGCTACCAGTCTTATTATAACGTTGAATAGTGCGATGCACAAATTTCTCGTTCAATTGAAGATTTGGCAGCGCTCGACGTATTTCGATATTCGATTTTCCCTCCAAATGAAGAGCAATCACTGAATTTCGTTTTAAATCCATTGTTCCAAATTCTAATGTGTTTCTCTCACAACAGAATCACTTCACATAATGATAGAGAACATGTCAAAAACCAACATATGAAATTTTGGCGACATTTGATACAGTGGTTCGAATTTTATAACAGTTAGACAGAGACGGACAGTTCAATCGCCGCACCCGTATGTATGTTATTTGCGCAACAAAATTAAAGTTCAAAAAAGAAAGTTCAATTTGAAATCGAATCTCTCTGATTAGTAGGTATGTAGGTATTATATATATATTACTTTTTTATAATAGGATTCTAATCATACAATGAAGTTTTTTGATATCAGAATTATTTCAAGTGTTCAAGATAATTCTACCATGCAAAGCAATCCACAATCCAATACCATTAACCAAATAAATACACACAATTCAAAGCCAAGCAAGACAAAAAAAGCCATATGATTTTTAAGAACCATTTAATTTTATTTAGATACTAAATAAATCAAGTCACTCTTGTAAACGTATTAGCGATTTTGCGAGTATTAAAAGCTTTGCTGCGCCATCTATTGATTTTTTTGTGAACTATCGTATGAGAATTTATAACATATGGATGCAGTTTTATTGAATTCTATTACTATGTTGTTCAAACAAAAAAAATGCGTCTTAATAAGAATAACAAAAATGTCTAATGACATTTTTGAATTATTTTTTAAATAGCTGAGATATGAGGTTTTTTTTTATATATTTCGGCCATTTTTTTAAATTTCGAAAAACTGGCTCGACTAAAAAATTCTATAAAATTACCGAACCTGCTCACAAAATTTCATGAGAATCGGTTCAGAAATGCGACTTGTAGGCGATAACATCCGGACAGACAAAAGAATTTTCGGCTAGTGGAAACTGAGACGCTTCGCTCGGTCGATTATAAATTATTAAACAAGCTAATTATTAAAAAATAAAAAACACGACTGACAACTTACATAGCCTATGTCACTCGGGGGACTGCAAGGAATCTAACAATACCTCTCACATCAAAATCTGTTAAGCCGTTCAGGACTTATGGTGGAATAAAGAAACTTACATACATACATACATACATATAGAACCCTGAAAACATAACACTCCTTTTTTGGTCAGTCGTGTAAAAATGGTGTAGTCAATCAGAAGTTTTCCGACAATCACTCTTCAAAAATATTTATAAATAGTGACTTCGTTTTTCATTTTTTGTTTGAAAACCTCACTTACTGACCTGAGAAATAATTAATTTTATATAGTAAAACTTTTTAAATTTAGTTACTTATTAGCTTCAACTCTACACAATTTACATTACTTTTGCATGCCAGTTAAAGCCTGGTTAAATGCAAGAAACCATAAAATGTGACGCAAAATTGTACACCGCATTTAATGCAAAAAAGAATTTGTAATTTTATTTTTCAATACAGTTGAAATTTGTATTCCAGACTCCACAATGACTTCAAACGCTTCAAACTGAATAGAGAAAACGGAACAAAAGTTTTTAAGCTGCACTTAATTTTTAAAACTCCGTTGTCCACGCTTCTTTCTTAAGCAAATATTTTTAGTTTGCCAACAGTGGAACTCTCGTTCTTGCTGTTTTGCAGAAACACGATTAAACTAGTCAAGGTTTTTAATTAATGTTATCCAGTCTTCTTGGAATTACTTACCTGTTCCCCCAAGTTTGTTCATGGCTTCCGTTGAAGCATCTTAACTTTGGCAAAGTGTTGTATTATTTAAATTTAACAAATGATTAATTCCTGCTAACTTTTATTGTACTTTTGTCCGGGATTTCGCGCTCCCGTGACGATTTTGGTCAATTTTGTAATTTTTTATTTACATCGTGACCGAAACGAAGGAACGAAACGGACGATATTTTACACGGATTATGGAATCAGTAGGTATATACAGTAGGGTGTCCCGAAAAACTGTTTTTTTAGCTTTGCTTAACGCGTGACGTCTCAAAAGTTGCAAAATCGATCGTAGATTACGAAAAAAATATAAATAAAAATATATAAATAAATCCTGTGGGCTCTACCAGATCGTCAAGTTTTGAAAATTGCCATTTTAAGGGTGATATTTCGCTTTTTTAAATTTCAGTTTCTAAACTCAATAAAAAAGAATACTTATTGTTTTTTTTATATTTAGATATAATCAATACACTGTATTTTAATTTTCGTGTAAGAAGCCGTTGCCATTATCTTCCAATTTGTTAGATAACATCCTTCAAATTTCGTCGAGTTTCAACTTAATTTCATACAACAAGACATGAGCTTTCTTCATTGCCTAAATAACTTTCTATGCCATAATAGTCAGTTGCGACTATAAGTTCAGTGTTAACACGAGTTTTGTAGTTTTTAAATAACTAGTCTTAGGCGTAGAGAGACTACAAGTGCTTTCTTGGGTCCATACAAAGAACTTGACGATCGGCAACTCCCTACTATGAGGGACGTCATAAAAATATTTTTATTTGTGAAGAACGACCTTAAGGTCAAGTATAGAGGAGTCAATCCATCAAATTTAGATGTTTTTATACTTGTATCTCTAGAGATTAACAATATTTGGACCAAAGTTTCTTAAAAATCAGTTTTTCGGGACAATTCTAATATATAGGGTGTTTGGGTAAACACCTGCATCATCTCTCTCTCATATTCATGAGTACATTGACCCCTAGAAAGGATGCAGGTGTTTACGCAAACATCCTGTATATACCTTTTACCTGTATCTTAGGGTTAATTTATTTTTAACAGTTTAATGTACTGATAGTAGGTAAGCTGAATTATCATTATAAATGTATTTGTTATTCAATAACGAGTGGGCGGATTTCGGTAAAATTTGATATAGGGATAGAATATTATGTAGAATAGCATATAAAATACTTGTTTTTCCCAAAATTCCCACTGAAACGGAGTGCCGGGAGGCAGCTAGTAAATTACAAATGTCAAATTAATAAAACTTCTGCAGCCTTCACTGTAGATAAATCTATACAGATACTATTACGATATACGATAGGTATTGCGTGTTTATCCCTTACGGGGAAGACAGAGCCAAGGTTCGCGAGACTCAAAAGCCACGTTTATCTGGATAGTGTGTGCTGGACTAAGATGTATGATTTATCCAATAATTTATTAGTAAATTTTTGGATAAAGAGACAGTAAGCACAGACAATAAAGTAGGTGTCCCTTCTTCAACTCTCCTACTGAAGAATGTTTTCACGTGACACTTAAATCACGTCAAAGATTCCCCAGCAAATTGGAGCACCTTTAAAAGTTCGTAACAGCTAGGCCGAAGTTCGACTCTCAACGGTCAAAGCGTGCCAAGTTTGCTTTTGTTATTTAGTTTATTGATCGGCTCGTTAATTATTGAGTGGGAAATTGTGGCTTTCCAACTTTGGTAGGTACCTATATGAACAGTAGGTACATCAAGTTAGGAAGACTTGTGAAAGTGGTGACGCAGTCACAATCAAAAGAATGGGCTATTGTTATTTTCCACTGTATTATGAGGATAAATTAAGAATGCTTTGTTAAATTAAGAATGATTTGGTTGAGTTCAAATTTCAAATGTCTAATTAAGTTTCAAATATGTTTGTTTAGTTACTATATCAAACGAGGTAATACAAATTTTAAGTAAAATATACTTAATTCGGTTGAAATTTTTTTCTGTTAAAAATAAAACGCGTTTTGGTGATTTTCAATTTGGTAACTCAGTAGCTGAAGCGTTATCTTTTCAGCTCTTTAGAGCGTAATGAGTTCATTGGTTAATTACTTTTTGTTAGTAAATATGATGCTTCAGATAATGAATTTCCGTCCAATACTTTTCAGTTACTGTGAATAAAAAAAAACAACAAAAGATTTTAATAAGAAATCGTAGCTACGAAAAAAGAAAGTTAGTGAAAATTTATGATTAAATTACTATTTTTTATGTACCCTACTTTCAAATGAGTGCCTTATTTGTACTTAATTTCTAAAACGTTTTTCAACCAAACATTTCCCGGAAAGCAATTACTTACTTAAATGGTAAACAAAAAAAAAACAAAAAATGTTTTTAGGCAAACAAATTTTAATGAACAGTCGAGTTCTGCAGCCAACGCGAATATATCAGTTCCATTTAAATGCTAAAACGAGTGCAGAGCGAAAAATAAATTAAGGCATGTTTACACGGTGCGGCGTCGCGCGGAGCACTCGGACGGAAATCGCTGGATGAAGTTTACATTACGGTTGCACTAATTTGATGGCCGAACCTGAGAGAGTTTGAATCCACATTTTTTGGAGCATCTTGAATTATAAACAGCGTGATAAAGAAAACATAAGAAGAAAATCAGCACATGGCTGAAGCAAACGACTTGCCACACTTGTTTTTGCAGTACCTATACCTCTTCACTTTTGGGAGAGAATTATACGTAACACGTAACGACCTTCTTCTTTGCTCTTGTCGATGGAGTATACGCCACACCTCTCTCTTCTTGGCTTTACATTTCAAAGGTCTTGACACAAAACGACGACTGCCTTCTTTCAGTTGGCATACATAACTCTCTCCTCCCTGGACCTCCTGGACGTAATGACCTAAAGCTAAAGAAAATATAATGCAATAAAGAAAATTTGTACTATGTTAAACAATATCGAGGATAGCGCATCTGTTAGTTTCAGTCCAGTCATTAAACAAAACCAGTCACTATATATTATTGGAGAGTTCAAAGCAGTTAGATTTCACTGGCTCGGACATGTGGAGAGAATGGCAGAGGATCAAAAGAGCATATACGTGGGTTGGCCGAGGTATTAGGGTATTATATGTATAATCTGTGACCGAGGGGCCGTCGACCAGTCGGGCGCCCTAGGTACCGCTGGAGCGATGAGGTTCTGAAAGACCTACGGAGAGTCAGAGCTGACGACTGCATGGCGACAGCTGGTGCAAGACCGCTAAAAATGGTGTCATCTCGTGTCGGAGGCCAAGATGCACTTCGGGTCGCTGCGTTTCAGTAGTGAGTAAAGAAAATTTGTGTTTTTCATACAAGAACAGCGCCTGGCGCATTTAGGTTTTAACTAACAGTGCTTTGCAGCAGTCTTCTATCCTATCTCTAATCCTAACTAGTCCTAACTAATATTATAAATGCGAAAGTGAGTTTGTTTGTTACCTCTTCACGCTTTATCTACTGAACCAATCTTCCTGAAATTTCGCATACACATAGCTGGAAGTACGGAGAAGGACATAGGGTACCTTTCATCCCGGGAAAAAGCACTGTTCCCGTGGGAAATTCACGCGGGCGAAAGCTAGTATTACATAAATTAAGTGTAAATGTGGAGTATAATAAATTCGTATTTCATACGTGTACTTGAAAACTTTCCTATTAAATTTAATAGGAGATGCTGGTATCTTGCAACTGAAATATGTTCAGCGCCGTAGTAATGAATAGGTAGCCAGCGTATAATTAAAACTTGAGATAACAGAGAAAAGTATATGAAAGTAGGTGCACGTTTTTACTACGTTACGTATGCTATATATGTGGCCTTTATATGTATATTTGTAACATGTCTTAGTCGACAAATTTACAACGAAATTAATTATAATGAAATTCCTACTCGAAATTCAAAGTTTAATTTTATTACTTTTTTTAGTTGAATACGGCAGGATTTATCGGGGTTGCATGGATTCAAGATATGGTATTTAATTTTTCTTGTATACTGATAAGAAAAAAAAAAAGAATGAAATTAATGGAAAAAAATGGATTCCTTTTTTCTCTTGCCATTGCCATTCTCTCTCTCCATTTTACCTTGGTTTTCCTGGACCTAATTTTTTCTTTCCTTGATCACAATGATTTTAATTTTAACAATTTGTCAGTCTAGTCGACACTTACATTTCAAGTCTAAAATCTAAAGAAGAGGATTTTTAAATCAGCTTAATTCCATTGGACCTAAATAGCAAGATATAAATAAAAGCTAATCAAATAAGTGATCAGATATACTTGTTGGAGTCTCCATTCTGCCTTTACATCTGAGCCATGTCTAAAATAAGTTTAATCTACAAGCTTGAGCACTTAATTTTTTCTGCCGTCTCGCGTTGCAAGAAATTTATTAAATTCTACTCGAGAAGCCATTCTTAGGAGCGGGAATACATTACACAAATTGTATTTGCTACAGTATGTTTATTTTACAAGTCTTTATTAAACATTTAATGACAATCTCTTGTAATAAAATTAGGATTTTGATTTTAGTGTTTCTTTAAAAATTGATGATTTTCTGTTTAGGTACATGCTATGTAAGTATATGAATGAATTAAATAAGCATCTATCAAAAAAAAAAAAAAACCATAATCGGTCCAATCCATTTGTAAACTGATAACTCTATTATTAGAAGCAGCAAAAATATCGATTCCTTTTTCGAACAAAAATTCTCAAATATTTACTTACAAACTATATCTGCGTACAATTGTCCAAGTAAAAAAAAAGAAAATTATTTATTGTATTCATTTTTTAAATTACATTTTCAGTCAGTTACAAAAGTTGCTCGTTGGTTCTAGAATTCCATTTAACAGTGTTTTATTTCTGACGTAGAGTATTTAATTATAGTTAGGTACGAGTTTTACAGAAATCGCGTTTGCTATGATGATCCGATTGGCATGATGATCCAGATGAATGGTCACTGGAATTACACTGAGTTTTAATCTGTTTCTGCTCTACCTGCCGCCGCCAATTTGTTTTCAATATTCAACAGGAAAGTATTACAGGAATCGACAAATAAGGTACCTGTCTATCGATAAAAATAATGTAGGCACAGAAAAAATGATAGAATACAGACTTCTAGGCAAAAAAATTGGTTTGAAAAATTTAAGATGACGTGGCCATTGGCTTATGTGGCCATAAGGTAGGCGTCAAAATAAAATTATAACTTTTTTCAAATATAAAAGCTGGTTCGAATGAAAATACTAATAAAATATAATTTTCCGTCTTGAAGGACCAGAAATTTTTAATGAAATGAAACATAACCACCGCATCACTAGGTCATCAAAAAAGTATTTTACAACTGGCAAGCTCAATGGCTTCACTTGGAAATTTTATATTCTCGGGGAGGTCTGTCAATAAAATAGAGGCTATAATTATTTTATAGCGATGTCGTCTCTGAAACTTTTGAACTCAATGCTTTTAGTTGGATGTTCCAGACAGAAATAAATATGAGGCGGCTAATTTGAATTTCCTAGGTTGTGTCCACAGAACTTGGTTGGACTCAAAGATTTCTAATGGAATTTCAAAGTGGATCTGGGAATATGACTGAGGGAGTGTTTGGTGTACATTGTTATTAAAAAAAATAGTCCATATTTCATCAAAAAGAGTCTTCGTTACAATGAAACGAGTTTGGAAATCTCCTTTAGAGAAATTTAGCCTCTTCCACATCAATAAAATTCAAGGTATACAAGAAATACCTATTTAAAGTAAAGTAAAAGCTAGAAGAAAAATGATAATAAATTAACTTCTCTACACATTTAAATTGCATAATATGGAAAAATTATTTTGGTTAAAATAAAGTGGTCTCTAATTCACATAGCAACATTAACGAACCAAACATAAACAAACAAACACAAACGTCTCAATTGTTCATCATTTCTTTCTTGCGATTAAATAATTTATGTGCATTCAATTTGGTGTTTTCGAGTTTTTCCGAGAAAGAAATCTGTCAGATGTAAAATCATTAATATTTTCCCCGTCCACCTCGATTCAAAGAAAAGTTGGAAGTTGAAGTCTTTTGAATTTCAACAACAAAACAGCTTTGTTATTGTTTACACAAGAAATTGTTTTGATTAAAACCTTGAGATTGACCTTAAACTTAAGTTACAGCCGATTTAGTATGAAACGAAACTATTAAACAAGCCTTATACATGTAGTAGACGATCTGAGCTAAAGAGCTGATATGAGTAGTCTTATATTATACGTATATACGTATAATATAAGTCTACTCATATATATATACGTATAATATAAGACTACACATATCAGCCCGCGTGCTCATTGGTCGAATTAAGTAGCGCCATAGATTATATATGTAAGACTTCCCTTATTTATTTAAAAATTGTATTGCACAAATTACAAAATATATGTAAAAATAGATGAGTTAACGCCATATGGCATTCTCTACCAGTCAACTATTAGACCAAACAGAGAGTACCTAGTAAAGTGGTGCGATAAAGTGCAACGAAATACTATTAGTAATTCCTTACTTCCTGTGTCATTAAACGCCTATCTTTTTGTACGAAAGTAATCCCGCATAAAAAGCAAATTCACGTAGGCGATGCCGCGGGCAAAAGCTAAACTGATATAAATTTCTTCCAGGAGAAAAATAATCTTGCCAGGACAAGATGGCGGACAATCCATGTGACAGTGACTTTTGTACGGGACCCTCGGTGCACGAGTCCCACTCGCACTTGGCCAGTTTTTGCTATACTGCGTCCTATACTGTGTCCATACTGTGTCCCAGTACTGGGCAGAAGGTCTCTCTGTCCTTCTTCCAAGACTTTCGATAGGCTATATCGCGCCACCCTTTGACTTTGTTTCATCTTTCTGGGTCGCACCAGCTGCATCCGTGGTAAACCGGCCGTCTTCTGCCATTAAGAGGAATCCAGTCTGTCTATCGTTTGGCCCTTTGGTCTAGAGACATTCTGATGATGTTCCGCGCTCATTCCCATTTTTAACTTATTTTAATTCATGATAATAAGCAAACACAGACAAAAACACAGATCCGAGACCCTTATTATCCCTACAACATAAATTGTCATCATATTTACAGCGGTAAAGTTTGCCAACATTATCATTTGATTTGACAAAGTACGAGAAGTTGAGGCGTCTTCATAGTTTGATGATGAGGGACGGGCCCTTTGTCTACTAAGTTTTGGCTGAATTACGTGCAAATGTATTGTGATTGGAATAAATTATTATTAGATACAAAAAAAAATAATGATAACTAAATAACTATTTGTGCCATGGGGGTTTTGCCTCCCAAGCGATACCAGAAACTTAAAAGGTGTCGCCGTCGACGGATATGTCTCGTGGAGGACATCGACATCATCATCATCACATCTAAACTCCGTTTTTTCTTACTTGTCCTATTATCACAGGGCGGGCGCTTCATAGAAACGGCGCGTCAAATATGCCTACTACTACTACAAATGAAACTGTATATCCGTGAACACGTCAGTAACGTCAATGTGTGCGTTTTCATAGTCGAACGTCCCACAGTTACACAAGAACGGGGGAGAAGTGCGGAAGGAGCGGGAGGGGCAGGGAGTTTTCTGTACGTAGTACTAATATTAATTCCTCGTGCTATTATCACAGGGCGGAGCGCTTCGCGAGAAACGGCGCGTCAAATATGCCTACTACTACTACAAATGAAACTGTATATCCGTGAACACGTCAGTAACGCGTCAATGTGTGCGTTTTCATAGTCGGAGCGTCCCACAGTTACAAGAACCAGGAGAAGTGCGGAAGGAGCGGGAGGGGCAGGGAGTTTCCTTTCTGTACGTGACGCTATTAATTCTGTGCTATTATATAAATAATCTTCACGGTACTTTTTACACGACTGACCAAAAAAGGATGTTTTTCGGGGTTCATGTATGTGGGTCTCTAATGATTCTCATAAAAAATATTTGTAATAATATAGTTCGAATAACAAGCCACATAATCATAATTAATATAAATTAAAATTATAATAATTTTTTTGTAATAATTTTTTTAACATAATTGTTTTGTAATAAATACCAATTGTCATAAACTTAAATAATCATAATATAATTTAATCATAATAGTAATACTCATAATGAAAAGAGAACTCATAATGTACGGTTGCACTCAGAGAAAAGGTATGATTTGTTAAGCTTTTGTTTTTTTGTTGTTTATGTTCGCGGCTTAAAAGGGCCCAAGGCCACCCCCGCCGCACTTAACCTATACTAGTGTTTGAAGTATAATCAAATATCAAATTTTACATAATGTCTTCAAATCATCAGAAAAATAAAAGATGAACAAAAAAAAAAAAACTATGTTTATGACCATAACAATTATGATAAATCCATTATGATAAACCATTTTATTTAAAAAATCTGTATGACAATCTATGAGTATGACTACAAAAATATTATTACAATAAATATTATTTGAATAAAATATTATGATAAAAAAATTATAAGAAAGGCTTTATGAAAAACCATATTATGATTATTAACCTTATGAGAAATGAAAGGATCCCGTTTTCAGGGTATGTAAGTTTCTTTATTCCACCATAAGTCCTGAACGGCTGAACAGATTTTGATGTGAGAGCTATTGTTAAATTCCTTGCATTCCTCCGAATGACATAGGCTATTTAAGTTGTCAGTCGTGTCTTTTATTTTTTTAATAATTAGCTTGATGTTGAATTTTGTTGAAAATAAATCAAATATTAGTTCAAACTCTAAACATCTCTAAAGTAAAACTTTTATATCGTTGTAAAATCATAAAAAGACACTGGTAAGATTGTTAACATATTAAGACAATTAGGAAAAAAACGGAGTTTTTGAAGTCGGATACTCGGGGTCTTATACGGTCTCGACCGGACGGATACGACCGCTTATTTTCTAAAAATAGGAAAAAGAATCCTGCCACGGGTTGCCCCAGTCTGCCTTAGACCTAAGTCTATTACTGACAGACCAGACAACCTAGATGAAGGTTTAACCCAAGAACTTTTGTAGGGAACCTTCGATGCGCGAGTCCAACTCACACTGAGCCGGTTTTCTTATATTCTATTCATATTTTACTAGAAATTAGAGCAGCTATCGAGACATAGGCATAGGATTTGAGTAAAGTCTCAGTTATCTTAAATTTATACGGCGATAAACACCGAGTATGGGATTTCCGACCATGGATTACGGCGTGTAGCCTTGTTTATATACCCATTAAATTGTGTAAATCCCACAGGATATGGCACTAAATTTCGGGATGAGAGATTTTAATTCCCCGTACTAACAGTTTGTAAATTAAAGCGAGTTTACTCGGTAACAAAATATGCTTTTCTGTTTTTAGTACAGCTAACGTTTTGCTAAGCATCGTAAATATTTTGTGTAAATGGTTTTTTTAATAAACGATTAACTTATTGAAATTAAATTAAGTAAAATGTATTGAAACTAATTAATTAACTAAAACTTCAAAAAGTTAATTAATCACTATGGTTTATGTTTACTATTTTTGTTTCAATGAATATTAGTGGTTTATTTTTTTAATATAGCTGCTATGTAGTGCTAAGTAGTGCTATTCTACTGGAAATAAACTTCACTGTCACTGCAAAAATAAGTTAATGGTTAAAAAACATAAAGCATCCATACTTTATCATTACTTCTTCTGTCACATTTCTGATTTAGGTAAAATAATTTAAGTATACTAAACATTTTTCATTCGAGACAATGTTCGAGACAAATAGACTCAATAAATAAAGAAGTCAGTCCAATGTACTGTAAGGACGTGACTTCCTACCCGACAATCACGTTCAAAGAGCGCGTTCCCCTGAAAATTTTTTTCACAACATGTAAACTTGAAATTTTCTTCAAAAAAAGAAAGACTTTTTATTAACTTGCCTTGTTAAGCTTTAGTTCATATGTATAGGTACATGTAAGTAAGTAATAATACTTTGCTGCACCTAAAAATGAAAGATTGTAACATTGTGACATATAAATAGATTATGATGATATGATATGATATGATTTAGAAATATATTCTTTTAATAACTCCCAGCCTAGCCACAGGGCGGGCGCTTCATAGAAACGGCGCGTCAAATATGCCTACTACTACTACTACAAATTGAAACTGTATATCCGTGAACACGTCAGTAACACGTCAATGTGTCCGTTTTCATAGCATAACGTCCCACAACCCCAAAAGAAACAGGGGAGAAGTGCGGGAGGTGTGGGGGGAGTGCCATATTGCGGGAGGGGCAGGTAGTATCCTTTCTGTACGTAGATGAGATTTCTGTTTTTCATCTATTTCGCCCGATTAGGTTGAAATGAAAATTCGGTGGAATTTCCAAAATGACTTTCTTCATTACAGGTCACAATCTTTAGCTTCTTCTAAATCCATACTAATATTATAAATGCGAATGTTTGGATGTGAGTTTGTGAGTTTGTGAATTTGTGAGTTTGTGAATTTGTGAGTTTGTGAGTTTGTGAGTTTGTGAGGATGTTTGTTACTCAATCACGTAAAATCTACTGGACGGATTTCGATGAAATTTGGTACAGAGGTAGATAATGACCTGGAATAGCACATAGGCTACTTTTTATCCCGGGAAAAAGTACTGTTCCCGTGGGAAATTCACGCGGGCGAAGCCGCGAGGCAAAAAGCTAGTCCATACTAATATTATAAATGCGAATGTTTGATGTGAGTTTGTGAGTTTGTGAATTTGTGAGTTTGTGAGTTTGTGAGTTTGTGAATTTGTGAGTTTGTGAGGATGTTTGTTACTCAATCACGTAAAATCTACTGGACGGATTTCGATGAAATTTGGTACAGAGGTAGATAATGACCTGGAATAGCACATAGGCTACTTTTTATCCTGCAAAAGTACTGTTCCCGTGGAACCACACGCGAGAAGCCGCGGGCAAAAGCGTTTTAATAAATTTCCAAAAATCATATTCCTATATCTAAAAATATTTGCAATAAGGCCCATTATGTAATTTGCGCACAGACATACAGAATGCAGTTGTTGACGTACTCTTAAATTTTTAATGTGGTTGTCCAAGCACGAGCTGGTTTGACGACCTGTGTGACCGAGGTTCATAAGCCCCAGTACTTTCTGCAGTAAGTTGAACTGAATTAGTTATTATAACATTTTCGTTAAAATTTACTATTTTTGTCTTTATTTATTACCGTAAGTAATGTCTGTGGGTTTGAATTCGGAGAATCTTGTCCTTAAATAAGTTAAATAAGTATTTATTATTGGCTAGCGGCCTTTACTTTTCACCCTGTAATAATAAATGCCAAAGTAAGTATGTAAGATCTTTTTGTTTCATTTTCACTCTTAAAATGATAGACAGAGACAGACAGAGTATTTAATGTAATATAGTAATACAATAAGGAATCTGAATCAAACATCCATTCGATGAATACATTACAATAC
>CM031580.1:14562880-14748215 GCA_018467065.1 Ephestia elutella | reverse complement strand
GCCAGTCTAACCCAGATAAGCCTGAAATTATTTTTTCTTAAAATTTAAAAAAAATATTATTTTATTTATTTGAGGTACCTTTAAAATACATATAAAAATATAAAAAAAAATATCGACCTAACGGTTTTTCCGGAAAAGCCTGTCCTATATATAGGACAGTAGGATAATAGGTAGTTTGTAAGGTAAGGTATCAATATAGACAAAATAAGACATTTATTTTACAAATCCGTACAAAAAGTAAAATTTGGATATTACCTTAGACTAAACTAAAATGAATTAAGAATAATAATACAACGTTAACATTCACAAAAGCACCCAAACCAATGCCTTTGTATTTTGGGTCCCACATATAGTTGTGTGTAGCACTCTGAAAGGCTCCAACCATTATACCCCATCCGTGTAGCACCAAGCTAACCCATACCTGATGGGCTTTCATTTTATATGATGCTTACAACATGATCACAGGCTCATCTAGGCTGTAAGAGCTGCCGCTGGCGTATCGCCCGCGTAGCCGCCTACGCCGCCCTGCTAATGGGGGCGGGGGAGGCAGGGGGAGACGGGGGATACTGTTGCTGTATTGTTGATCCTTCTTCTCCATAGACTAAACTTGGTAACGGTGCCCGCGTAAATCGCTTACTCGTATCGGCCTAGTCGTATCAGCCTTCACTATGTTTGTATGCTCCGGGCTATCATTCACTTAGAAGTACCAGTTTCCAAGTTGTGGGTAAAGCCCAGCACGCATCTCTATTGAAGTTTGGACGTCGACAGATCTCTATGTCTATTTTTTTCATTTGAAACCCTTTTCCCTAGCCAAGACTCTGGCCTTGTCGAACCGTAAACCGGGTACCGACATTTAGGGGTCTTTATCCTTCGGAGAGCAAACCAAGCGAACAATCAACTCTTTTTTTAATTATCTTCATTGGCCAAATGTTCATCGGTGGCAATCAAAGTAAACGGGAGGTGGTAAAATACCTCTTTCGTACATCTTCAGCATAGGAAGTATTTTCTAAGGCATCTAAAATGTCAACTGCCTGAAAACATAGATTACCCTTATTATCCTACTGTCCTTTATATAGGACACCTATGTTTACAAGGGATTTCTTAGCACTTAGCGAAATATTTTAGAATATTTTATTTATAAAAAGTATTGAACACATTATTCAAAACATAAAAAATGTTACATTTGATTCCTAATATTTAATAAAAAAAAAGTTATACATACCTTTGTCTCGCCTTATCTGTTATGTACTGTTATTGCGCACTTTTCAGTGAAATAATTAGAAATATACTAAGAAAGACTTGATATTTATTTTTTTGTATGAAAAGGCACTCTGACCTCATTTCGAAACATGAAACCATAAGTTTATAACTATACTGGGTGTTTTGATAATTTTTATTTTTTGAACTGTCCTATATATGGGACGGTAGGTTTATCTGGGCTAAAGATGGGTTTACGCCCGGGCTTAATCCCTTTATTCCCGTTTATTTCGCAGCGTAAACTAAGTTGTAAGTAAACTAAGCTGAGCTCTGTAATTATAATTATCTGTAAGGTATAATGAGAGATTGTTCAAAGGTAAATAATTATGTACAACTAATTTCAGTCTCCGATTTCAACTTAAGGAAAACACAGTAATTATAAATTAAGATTCAAGAATGACTATTTATAATACGAGATATTTTCTTAGCTTGTTATTAAATAATATGCCAAATAACCAAGGTGTTAAATAAAATTGTAATTTTTCAGCCCCGAAGCTTTTGTCCTTAAATTGAAAAGAAACAAACAATAATTGAATAAACGAATGACAACAAAAATTCAAAGGGGTCATTAAAGCCTGATCAATAAACAGTCACTATGAGGCTTCTAAGAAGAAATTCTAATTTGGAATTTTGCGAATCAAATTCTCACTTATTTGTAACATAATAATTTTAGTCATAATTCTGTGAAAGTAATAATAATAGTAATCTTCGAAAGCAATTTCGTTAAAACTATTCTCACTAAAATACTATTTCATTCGTCGTTGAATATAATGAGAGGTCAGACTTGCTTCGTAGAAGACTTGGAAGGTCCTGTTTGACCCTTCGAATAGCCTCTTAGTGAAAAAATAGAGCTTACATTTCAGCAAAAGCGTAAAAAACAAATCCTTCAATCTTTTCTCAATCCTTCAATAACGGGGTTTTTCGATAACAATTGTTTAACAATAGACGCAATGCTCTTCTTAATTGAAGGATTGATCCTTTACTCACTTTAGGAGTTTTTGGATAACAATTGATTAACAATGGAGTTTATTTTATCAATATATATAAAAAAATCGTGATAAAGATACAGCCATATAATAGTCAATAACTATCACTAAATCTATATTTAAACAATATAAGATAACATAAATCGATTGCCCCTTAAGGTGGTATAACAAAAGAATTGGGCATGGGTAAGCTAGCTAGTCGCCTTTTCGACAAATTTAGTGTTAAGCAAATGTATGTTTTTTTCTTATTTTATTTTTGTTTAACTTAAACTACGCATGATAACTTATCCAATAGTGGTTCTGATATTTAGAATAGTTTTTTATTTTTGTCGAATAAATAAATTTTCTTTTTTTCTAGAGGATAGTCCAAGAGACAGTAGACAGGAGTCTATTCTGTGGGACCAATGTAACACGGAACAGACTCATCTACTTTCGTTGAGTGAATATTTTATCAAAAATGAAATAACAAGCATCCTTTACGTTGTCGTTTTATCCTTCCTCTGGAGCTTTGCTGAAAAGATTTGAGATGTTTTCACGTTGTGATGATATTTTATTTTTGCATTCCCAAAATATTTGGAGTAGGTACCTAGTTTTTTTCTGTTTTTGGTTGCTTTCATTATAAATTCTTTTTGCATTCTTACTAAAACCTGGCATTTTGCATTTTCTTGAAAATATCAGAAATAAAAGTTGTTTTCGATATTTTTAAGAAAATCCCTGTTTAAAAATACCAGATTTGAAATTTGAAGTAATATGTTTTAGAAATAAGTGTAGGTAGTTAAGCTTTTATTGCATTGTAGTAATATTATCAATGTCCTCTTTGCAAACGTTTAATATGGATCTAGAGTAATTAATTGTAATATTAATCTTGAAATTTAATCATATCTAATAATAATATAGTGACATTTAGCTAAACCGCAAGACAACTAAATTATATGTTTAGATACTAATACGAATAGGTAGGACATGTAATTAATTAGATATCTTGTCTTCTATCCTTTTGCACAGATTAACCTATAAAGTAAGAACGTGTTTTCAATGAATTCTTTAGATAACATAACGACAGAAGTTACTTATAAAATAACTGTAAGTTACTTATAATATAACTGAAAGGTTGGTTGGCGGGATAGGATATGACATTAAAGGAGATAATGTGAAGATAGAAATACTTCACAAATTGCAATCGGTGCAAAATTGTGGTCTTCAATTTAGTTTGAATCGTCATACAAATTTTTTGCGTTTGCAGAATGATCACTGTATGTACTGATGTTTTCATAATAGAACAATTATAAATAAATGGCCTTTAGAGAAGATCTATCTAATAATACGTCAGTGGGTATTAGTGGTATATAAACAAAGGAGGCGTGTGCCCTACACTACAATTTCATTAGAGTAAGAACAGATAAGCACCTGTGTCTCGTGTATCTGCTTTAATTTATTAGCTCAGTACCTATAAATAACGCGAGCTTATGTAACTTTGCGGGTATAGTGAAGTTTTTATAGTTATCTGACATATAATAAATATTTTTTTAAAAGTTGTATGAAGAAAATGTTTTTTTCTTATTATCATTTCACAATTTTGACTTTATCTGGGCTTAGGAAAAATTGTTTTGTCAACTCTGGTAGCTCGATAAATAGGCATAGTTCATTAAAGCGGTGTGGGTGCTAGGGCGTCGTGGTGGAATGTTCGCGATCCCATGACGCCCCTAGCAACGGCAGGCGCGGAAACGCCGCAGGGGGTTTTAGTGGGTAGTCTAGGCCGACTAGCGGCCCAGGAGTCCCACACTCAGTGTGTAAATACATTTCCCTCTGTGAAATAAAAAAAAGGTGCCATGTCAAAAACCGGCCAATTGCGAGTCAAGCTAGCGCACCGACCGACGGTTCCGTACACGCGCCAAGCATCTCACATTATAGCTCTAACTAAAAGACCAACTAGTTTCAAAAACAAACTTAACTTTGCAGTTCGATCCCTAGGATTCATACTTCATCTAGCGCAAAAATAAGTTTGTAAACATTTTTTTAGACTTCCAACAACTTTCATATTAATTCCTGTACATAAGTATTAGACCTTGCTTTTTGCCAAATTACATAATTTTAGGTCAACGGGGAATCAGAAATGAGGAGATCCGTAGGAGAACTAAAGTAACCGACATAGCCCGCAGAATCGCGAAACTTAAGTGGCAGTGGGCGGGGCACATAGCGCGTAGAACAGATAGCCGTTGGGGCAGAAAAGTTCTCGAGTGGCGACCACGAACCGGAAAACGTAGTGTTGGCAGGCCTCCCACTCGGTGGAACGACGACCTGGTGAAGGTCGCGGGATGCGCATGGTTGCGGGCAGCGCAGGACCGGTCGTTATGGAAATCCTTGGGGGAGGCCTTTGTCCAGGAGTGGACGTCTTTCGGCTGAGAGAGAGAGAGAGAGAGAGGTCAACGGTACGGAAGTACCCCATACGTTTTGATTGCTGTCTGAAATCGCAAAAAAACGCACATTTACGGTATTATCTCCTGATCGCGTTGACGTATAAATTTGATTATTTTTTTTCTAAAAGAGACCGAGGATCTAAGTATTCGATATTAATTTCACCTGCCTTTAAGCGTTCCTGAGAAAAAAAGTTTGACAGACAGACGGACAGTCTTACTTTGACTTGTCCATGGGCAGCGGTGATCGCTTACCATCAGGTGACCCGCTTGCTCGTTTGCCGCCCTATGTTATAGAAAAAAAAGACGGATAATAAAGT
The DNA here is from genome assembly GCA_018467065.1 of Ephestia elutella. Lineage (NCBI taxonomy): Eukaryota > Metazoa > Arthropoda > Insecta > Lepidoptera > Pyralidae > Ephestia > Ephestia elutella. Next base: position 14,743,238 of record CM031580.1, on the reverse strand, counting down.
AATCTTATTAAGGGTTCCGTTTTTGCCTTTTAGGTACGGAACCCTAAAAATGTACCAAACATAAGTCGTACTTGTCACTCATTAGTTAATTAGTAAAGATACGCTTACTCTCGACTCTCGTCAAGACTTCGCCCTTAGAAAAGCAAGCAATTACAGCGCTCCACAGATGTTGTGCTATTTATTTTGCTTTGTTACTCCACTCCTACAGGGCAAGTCTCCCCGTATTCGGCTTATGTTAGGGACACGACTATGCACTTTGCTTGTGCAATGTGCAAAATCCTCGTTTCACAAAAGAAACAATCCTTTTAATCCCAACACAGGTTATAGAGCTTAGGACAAGCAAAGCCACTACTACCTCTAATATTTCCGAACCCTAAAGGTTCTAAATGCTACATTTGGACGCTTTGGAAATATTTTGATGAAATTTGGCACACGGGTATATAACATAACAAGGAATCATAATATCATAAAGAGGAAGTGCTTGTAAGTTTGTCAGTTTGTTTGTCAGGTAATCTTCGAAACTAGTGCACCGAGTTCAAAAATTCTTTCACCATTAGATAGCTACATTATACCTGAGTGACATAGGCTACTATTTATGTATGTACCTACCGAGCGAAGCCGGGACGAGGCGCTAGTAGTATATATAGATAATATTTATCATAGAGTAGCGGCTGGCCATCTTTGGAACAGCGTATCCGGAACTGGAGGACTATTGGACTATAGGCACTTCGCAGCCGTTGATATCCTGAAGCTTATGCATGCAGTCCTTCTCCAGGAATCCCACTGTGTGTGAGTAAGGCTTGGGGGTAAGTACAAAAGGGTCCAAGACTCGACGTGCTACCGTAAACACGGACCCCGCAGCAAGATAAGATAAGATATCATAGAGTACCTATGTGAGCAAAAAAGAAAATTAAATTCCAATTGTTTAAATGACACATGATAAAAACGTATCCCTAATATATCATAACTTTCAAAGAACATTAAATATGAACGACTTATAAGTAATGCCCCATTTTCTTAAAGAACGCGAAGATCTGAGGTTTCTGCATTATGCATTCCAGACATACGTTAAAAGTACTGCAGAAGAGTTACATCGTTCAGTTCATTTCAATTTAAAATATAAAATTATTCGTTACTGACTGATGAAAGACAACGCACGCACAGCCAAAACTACTGGGCGTAGGAAGCTGAAATTTGGCATGTAGGTTCCTTAGGGAGTCTAGGGTGCTCCCTAGACTCCCTAAGGAACCTACATGCCATGCCTAAATGCCAAGAGGATTTCCCAAAATTCCCACAGAAAAATATTAGATGGACAATGTAATGTGATCATAACAACCGATTTAACCACTTTTCAGCTATTAAGGGCGAAATTAGTTAAAATTAATTAAATTTAGTTAAAATTATTATTAACAAACTTTTTTGTAGGCCTACAATTCCTCCATACATTGTTTTGATACATCTCTTAGGGATTGGACAGTGTTTTCGATGAAAGCTGCCGGGCGGCTAAATTTTTTCTGACTTCCTTAACAATTATCGTCATATTTCAACTGATATATACAAAACCTAGACAAATTATACACTAAAACCGTCCTCATGAATCACCCTATCTATTAGTTAAAACCGCATGAAAATCCGTTCAGTACTTTTTGAGTTTATCGCGAACAGACAGACAGACGCCGCGGGGGACATATAATTACTTAAATGTTTTCACCCCAGAACACATTTGTATTTTTTAGGAATGTCTGTATTCATAATGAGTAATAGAAAAATTATATGTTTCTGTAGTGTAATTATTTTTTGAATCGGCTTCTGCAAATGCCATTTCCTGATCTTCAGAACACTCTGTAAAATTGACATGTTTAAGCTTGAGAATAGGTTGGGACTTACGGGAGGAAAATACGAGAATATTGAAGGAAATCTTTTGTTGGATTTAGGATATAAGAATTATTTAATAGTTTATTGTGTCCTTGATATTTAGTATATTATAAAAAGGAATGAAAGTGTAGGTTGGTTTATTGCGTACCCAATCTTGGTCCTAATTATCTGATCTACTGAAGTCCTATACTTATAATAAACACACATCAGAAAATGGTAAATGTTTTTTACGTGAATTACTAATGAAACATGAAAATAGTTAAGTAGTTCTTGAATTTATTTAAGAATTAAAAAAACAACTAACGTACAACAAAGTTTAATATCTGTTAAAAAATTTTTTTGATTACTGTAGTCATTCTCTAATCTCTATCTCTCTCAGCCGAAAGACGTCCACTGCTGGACAAAGGCCTCCCCCAAGGATTTCCATAACGACCGGTCCGGCGCTGCCCGCATCCATGCGCATCCCGCGACCTTCACCAGGTCGTCGGTCCACCGAGTGGGAAAACTGCCAACACTACGTTTTCCGGTTCGTGGTCGCCACTCGAGAACTTTTCTGCCCCAACGGCTATCTGTTCTACGAGCTATGTGCCCCGCCCACTTATGTGCCACTTAAGTTTCGCAATTCTGCGGGCTATGTCGGTTACTTTAGTTCTCCTACGGTTCTCCTCATTTCTGATTTGATCACGCAGGGAAACTCCGAGCATAGCGCGCTCCATCGCCCTTTGGGTGACCTTAAGCCTTCTTATGAGGCCCAAAGTAAGCGACCACGTCTCTGTTCCGTATGTCATTACTAGCAACACACACTGGTCAAAGACTTGAGACACTGCGATATTAGTATTTTAGTCCAAAATACTAATCTATCTCTATCTATGAGAAATATTTAATTTTCCAGTACCATGACCGGTTTTCTCGAAATACTAACGAGTAAAAAATGACCTGCCCATAAGGGTAGTAAGTACCCTAATACATAATAAAGTTATTTATCCAGAAATCACGTCTAATAACGATCGTGAAATTGGGGTATGACCTTTACGAAACACTTGTATTTCAATTCTAATTACCCCTTTTCACATCCAAAGCCGAGGTCCTTGCAAACATCATGAATATTTATTAATATTGAAATCAAAATATGGTAATCCAAAACCTAAATTGTTACGAAGGAATTGGGATTTTGGCGCAAAAGGTCAATAAATTATAATGTGTCTTATTCATAAGTTGCTTCCATTCTACACTCAAAAAAATGTTTAACCTTACTACGTTGCCTATTTGAGTAATATCCAAAGTTTGACAAAATACTAATAAAGTTTACTTGATTTCAACAAAAAGTTAACTGTTATTAGCCAACTGGGTTTGGTTACATATTGCAAAAAAAAAATACACCCAACTTTAGAACCTCCTCTTTTTGGTTTTTGAAGTCGATTGAAAAGTTATGTAGTCACTTTTTTGCGTTATGTGTTGACGAAAGTTTGGTTGTGAATAAGTAATTTTTTCTGTAGTCTGGGAGCGGAGAATAAGTATAGATTGTGTCAGCTGCTTCTCTTCCCGCGCAGATTGTAAAAGTTGATCGAGGAAATGGGTTTTTAAACAGGGAATTCTTGTCATGCGATGGGCTAGCAACCTGTCACTATATCGAATCTCCATTCCTCCGTAAGCGTAACCTTTGAGTCTCATGACTCTTGGCTCTGTCAACCCTGTAAGGGATAAAGATGTGATATCTGTATCGCATTCAAAAGCATATAAGGTAAAACTTCCTCAAATATCGTGTTGTTACTGTCTTACAAGGTTAACTAGAGAGAGATGTCACGAGGTATATAAAATAACGTTTTACATTATTTCTTACTAGCTATTTATCTGCGGCTCCGTCCGCAATATTATCCGTTTATATCATACTAGCTTTTGCCCGCGGCTTCGCTCGCGTTAATCCTTTCTTAGCGGATGCCTACGTCATAACATCTACCTGCATGCCAAATTTCAGCCCGATCCGTCCAGTTGTTTGGGCTATGCGTTGATAGATCACTATGTCAGTCAGTCAGTCACATTTGAGTTATATATATATATACTAGCTTTTGCCCGCGACTTCGCCCGCGTGAATTTCCCACGGGAACAGTGCTTTTTCCCGGGATAAAAAGTAGCCTATGTGCTATTCCAGGTCATTATCTACCTCTGTACCAAATTTCATCGAAATCCGTCCAGTAGATTTTGCGTGATTGAGTAACAAACATCCTCACAAACTCACAAATTCACAAACTCACAAACTCACATCCAAACATTCGCATTTATAATATTAGTATGGATATATAGACAAAAAGAATATCCTGAAAAGAAGGATAAGCAACAATGTAGTTTTATTTTTTTGTTAGGATAAAATAAAAAAAATATTTGAATGTGGCTTGGTTTGTTACCTGTTAAATTGAATCAACACACACAAAAAGATTATGGATATATTTTGTAAAAGTAGGTGAAGACTAAATACAACTCCAAAATTCTGAAGAACTGTTCCACCCAAAACTATGTATGGAAAATGGATCGTATTGTGATGAAGTTAGAGTAGCCTTTTTAGACGTCCCGGTGAATAAATACTATTTTATATTTTTGAAAAAACATTGAAGGAAAATCTTTAAGGAAATCCATCAGGGCTTACAAAGTTGCTAGCAAGTTTAATGTATGATTCGACATTTTGGCACCGTGCCCAGTTCGACTCGCAACTTTGCTAGCCAAGCTTCTTTCTTGGCAATAGTGACACTTCGATATGAAATCACTTTTGTTAGTGACAGTAACCCGTGCATCATAAATGCAACTTGTTAATAACTTTGCCGTGCGAAAAGTTATCGGGTTATGACGATTAAACTTATTACTAGCTATGCTCAAAGAGAAATCAAATCAAAAATCAAATCAAATATCTTTATTGTCAAACATAGGTAAAGAGGTCTTACATCTATGTATTGTATCACTGTGTCTGGCCCTTAAAAAAACGTACAATAATTAAATTTCATTACATTAATAATTTAAAATTTTAATCAAGAATAATGCATAATTATGAAAATTTAATTATTATGAGAATGTAATACCTTCGTCGCTTTTCGTCGCTTGTATGTTTATGCTGCGTAATCAGCATGTATCTAACTCTCTGCGCGTAATCAGCATGTATCTAACTCTATGCGCGTAATAGTAAGTCTACGGTTTTATGAGACGGGACGGGACTTCCATACAAAAAGTGTCCGATACAAATGTCAAAACGTGGATTCCGATAAGGATGCAATTATGCGAGGAACTGCGGGTATGAATGAGATGTAAATAGTCGGCCATCAAAATGCATGCCGTTTCATGGACCAGTTTTTTCCTTTTGAGTTTCGGCACCATGGTGCTTTAGCTTCGCCTGGTCCCGTAATTTGGAAAATCGGAATAATAAGCCATAAATGTGACTGTCATACACAGATTTTTTTGAAATGGAATTTATTTATTTAATTTCTTTACAAAAACTTGTAAATGGCGGACTTAAAGCCGGAGGCTTTTCTACCATTCAACCAAGAGGTAAAAAAGAGAGAAAAGATATCATTTAAAAACTGTTCAGCTTTATTATTTTTTTGTAGATTATATCTTTTTCTTATGCCAAATTTTAGTTTGCTTGTTAGTTTTCAACCGACTTCCCAAAAAAGGAGGAGGTTATATGTTTCGATGTATGTATGTTTTTTTTTTATGTATGTTCGCCGATTTCTCCGCCTATAGTGGATTGATTTCCAAAATTATTGTTTTATTCGAAAGAGTTTATTATGTTAAACTATAGACTGATCGATCATCCATCAAACTCTCGAGGCACGAGCAGGACTCAAACTTGAGACCTTTCAAACCAGAAGGGTATCGGAGGGGACGCAGGTAAATTATGATATTTTGCATATAAAAAAAAATGAGAAATTATATATGTTAAAAAATGTTCCATTTAACGTATATAATTTCCAGCCGCCGCATCATTTAGATTCCAAGCCAGTTTATTCGCGTTTTCGTGTCCCCATCTAGCTGTGACAGCGTGATGTATGTGTGTTTATTTCGCACTTTGCCAAATCTGAAACAGCAATGTTTTGCTGTAGAGATGTAGACAAAACTTTTACAGTCGTGTTTTGGTGTATTATTTTTATTTTGAAAAGAAAAAGTTTATCGAAAAGTCGCGTCTCTATGAACGAGGTTAAACAAAGTCGGGTTAGTTACGTTATGTCTAGTATTACAACTATAATGTGGTAACGTATAACTCTAGAACTCTGGGCCGATTTTCATGAAATTTGATTTACGGGTAGAGTAGCCTTAAATAGAATATAGGGTCCTATTTATCTCAAAGTCCCTCGAGAGCGCAGCAGGGGCCGCAGTTAGTATCTTAAAAACTACTTTACGGACTGTTTGTACTATCATTTCTTCTGTAGTATGAACGACGTACGTAATTACATAGCGGTGTAAAGACGGGGGGTCGATAAAAAAATGGAATCTTACCAAAGAAAAATACACTACGCAAAACCGTACTATATTGCATAAACACTGTGGCTGTTTTCACTCGAAAAAGTTAGACAAATAATAAGTAATTTATTACATAACCAAACCTAAGCAATTTCATCAAGACATCTTGAGAAAATAAAGATTTCTAAGGATTCTATTTTTTTAAGATTGTGATTCAACTTGGCGTAATGAACAAATGAGTTTTTGAAAAAGAAAAGTTAGGAGTAAAATCAATTTATTTAACTATCAATCCTATCAATCTCATTTGTAACTGAATTAAGTAAGCGTATTTTTGTAAGAATCCTAACTAATATTATAAATGCAAAAGTGAGTTTGTTTGTTTGTTGGTTTGTTTGTTTGTTAGTTTGTTTTTTTGTTACCTCTTCACGTTTTTATCTACTGAACCAATCTTCCTGAAATTTTGCATACACATAGCTGGAAGTACGGAGAAGGACATAGGGTACCTTTCATCCCGGGAAAAATCACTGTTCCCGTGGGAAATTCACGCGGGCGAAAGCTAGTCTATAATAATAGATAATATAAGTTTTAATTATTATTTATTATAAGTGTTTGTTTTATCTTTAGTTTCCTATTGCTTTAGTGTCTTCCTTTCATTTTTTTTAGTTTTAAGTTACTTAATGTACCTATACAAGGGAGTGTTCTGGGACCACTCTTGTTCTTAGTTTATATAAATGATCTGCCTAAATTGACTAGATATAAGACCATATTATTTGCTGATGACATTTCTTTTATTATTCCAAACGATGACATAAATAATGATTACGAATAAACTATCAACGAAACTATACAACGCGTAGAAGACTGGATGATACAAAACCGACTCTGCGTGAATGGGTCAAAGACAACATACATTCAGTTTTCTAATTACAATGCCAATCGGCTAAATCTTACTGTAACTTGTCAAGGTAAAGCCATACAAGAAGTTAATAAAACAAAATTTTTAGGGATAAGTCTAGATCAGCACTGTAATTGGAAGTCACATGTACAGAGCATATGAGAAAGACTTGGTCGATTCGTTTTTGCTCTCAAGCGCTTAAGATGTACGGTAAGGGTATCAACAGCCAAAACTGCCTATCATGGATATGTATGTTTCCTATTGAGATATGGCCTAATGGCCTTATACTATGGGGTAATTCTCCTGATGTTGAAAAAGCTTTTATTTTACAAAAAAAATGCATAAGAGCTATCTGTGGGGCAAGTCCTACAGATTCATGTGTGCCATTGTTTAAAAAGCTGAAACTGTTGACTCTTACCAGTCTATATATTTTAGAAATAGGCACGTTTATTAGGAACCAGCCTCACCTCTTTCCCTACAATAAACCTGCTGATGCAAGATTGAGATTGAGGCCTAGGGATCCTTATAAATTAGTGAAGCCTATATCAAATAGTGCTTTATTTAAAAAAATTGTGCCTATATTATGGTTAACATATATAATAAAATACCCTTAGATATAAGAAAATTATGTTATAAATTATTTGTAATTAGACTTCGGAAATGGCTTATGGACAAATGTTATTATAATGTATCGGAATATCTTAATGACAATTAATTTCATATTATTATTACCTATTCATATTTAATAACTTAGCTTTTAAATTTAAATTATACTGCTGCTGACCACCCCCACGCACGAACAAAGCTGCTGCGGGAAGCTCCACTGACGCGCGCGCTGCGCACACTTAACGTTGTGTCTAACCAGATCGACATATTTAATTGTACCCTGAGTGAATTCACACGTGTATCTTTAATGATAATATGTTATAGTTAGGTTGTAAGGTTTATGTTAGTAAGCTACACTATCGCATTGGGTTAGCCTGTAAAGATAGATTGTAAGATGTAAATAAATAAATAAAATAAAATAAAAAATAAATCTATACATATAATAAAACAGTAAAAATATTTTGTCTGTACATTTAGTATTTTTGACTAAAATGGATAGAGGGACACCTAAAAAGAACAATAGAAAGCAAAAAAATTTTTTTGGAATTTCTTGTCTGTCTGTCTGTCTGTCTGTTTGTCTGTCTGTCTGTCTGTCTGTCTGTCTGTATGTATGTACGCGTTTCACGAAAAAACTACTGGACGGATTTGAATGAAACTTTTTTTGTTGTATAGCTATTAAGCCTGGGCAACATATAGGCTATAATTCATTTTGAAAACTGGAACACCTGATGAAGAACCATAACAGAACAGCTAAACCATAAGAAATATGGAAATGGTGCCTTAACAAAAGTCGTTCAACCTGATGAGCATTTTCTGCTGACGTATAAAAATTGAAGATCTGGAACATCTGATGAAGAACTGCAAGAGACCAGCTACACTATAACATATATGGAAATGGCGCCTTAACAAAAATCGTTCAACCTGATGAGCATTTTCTGCTGACGTATAAAAATTGAAGATCTGGAACATCTGATGAATAACTGCAAGAGACTAGCTACACTATAACATATATGGAAATGGCGCTTTAGCAAAACTTGATTAATCTGATGAGCATTTTCTGTAGACGTATAAAAATCGAAGATCCGAAACATCTGAAACTGTTTGGAACACAAAAATACTTTTCATCTAAGCGAAACTCACGCGGGCGAAGCCGCGGGCGACAGCTAGTAATAAATATTAATTTGCATGCTAATTTATAGCTAATATGTGGAACTTAGATTATAAGACCAACTGTTACATACCATATTAAGGCAAATAAAATTATTCTATTCTATAAATGTAATTTCTTGTGTGCTAATAAAGTATTCTTGTTGAAGTTATAGTTTTTGTCTAGTTATAGTATTTTTTCTTAGACGTAGGTAGTTCTAGTATTATAAATGAATATTACTGACTGAATGAGTGACAGACAATACATAGCTAAAACTATTGGGCGTAAGAAGCTGAAATGAAAAAAAAATTGGTGTGTAGGATTGGAAAGCACTAAGAGAGGATTTCCCGAAATTCCCACGGGAACAAAGTCCCGGGCCTATGCTAGTCTATACATATAATAAAACAGTAAAAATATTTTGTCTGTACGTACATTTAGTATTTTTGACTGAAATGGATAGAGGGACACTTAAAAAGAATAATAGATAGCAAAAAAAAATTTTTGGAATTTCTTGTCTGTCTGTCTGTCTGTCTGTCTGTATGTATGTACGCGTTTCACGCAAAAACTACTGGACGGATTTGAATGAAACTTTTTTTGTTGTATAGCTATTAAGCCTGGGCAACATATAGGCTATAATTTATTTTGAAAACTGAAACACCTGATGAAGAACCTTAACAGAACAGCTAAACTATAAGAAGTATGGAAATGGTGCCTTAACAAAAGTCGTTCAACCTGATGAGCATTTTCTGATGACGTATAAAAATTGAAGATCTGGAACATCTGATGAAGAACTGCAAGAGACCAGCTACACTATAACATATATGGAAATAGCGCCGTATTAAAAGTCGTTCAACCTGATGTGCATTTTCTGCTGACGTATAAAAACTGAAGATCTGGAACATTTGATGTAAAGCTCCAAGAGAGAATTTTCATCTAAGCGAAACTCACGCGGGCGAAGCCGCGGGCGACAGCTAGTATAGAATAAGGCATTAAAATTTTAGTGATGTATTTGTTCTGAACAAAATTACCATTAAAAAATTTTATCGTTAAAAAGTGTTTACATTTAACTGTGGAAAAATACAGATTTGAATGCTGGAATTTTTACATTCTACAAACAAAACATCACTGTGTTTTCCAACGAAACAATAGTTTATTTTAAATTGTTTGGATAAACTGAAATTTTAACACTTGTTTATTCAAGTTAGATTGTGGAGGGTTTGAATAATAAATACAATTTACAGCTTTGATTGCAACACACAGTTTTTTGTTGCGTTGAACTTTTCATCAAGCGTATATATATTTTTTAAACAGTATTTAAAAAATCGATATAAGTTATAATTAACTCCCTTTACTAGTAATTAACTCGACTAGTAAAAAAATAAAAGATAAATTCCTAGATAGATTCCTAGCAGATAAATGCTATTATAATATTCGAGATTAAATCTTAAATCTCATTTTTGACATTCCTGACATATTGTATTAAATTTTCTTAATCCTATGACTGACTAATTTTTAATTATATTTATTTTGAGTATGTTATTATATTTTTTTGAGTGTATTTTTAAATATCTGCGGCAAGCCATAGGCTATTTTTTTTTTTCAAAAATCAATTGGGGGGTCAAAAAAAACAGTATATGTTTTTCATACAAATGAAAAACATATACTGTTAGCCGCACCAGTTAGTACAAAATATCTTTATTGTCAACACACAATTAGCCGGATTTTAATGACCATTATGTAGATAATCAACAAACATTCGATGTGTGTTCGTTCGTATTTACCTTATCACATGCCAAAACCACTAACCACACAACTACAGACACGCACATTCATTAAATTTGAAGGCTGACAAAAATACTAGTTGTCCTATTTTGAGTGTCTGTCTATAATTTTGGAAAGATTGCAGATTTTTTTTTTATTTTTATTAAAGGTGGATTTGCTCTTGACCACAATCTTGCCCGATTAAATTATATAGGGAATAAATGCAGATTAAATTACATTGCAGATTAAATTATAAACATCAACCCGTTACCAGTACTACAGAACAGATTATATAAAAGTTACTACGTCCAGTACTTTTTAACAACTACCAAACAAGAAAGCTAGAAAATAAGAACATAAAAATTTTATTTTTGGATTTTTCAGCATCTCAGATGCAATTAGTACTAAAGTACTAAGACCTGGTCGCGGGTTCAAGTCCAGCTCGTTTAGTAACAAAACTAATATCGTCCTGTATAAGGAACACATTCAGCAGACAGCACTAGGTTCCAACAGTATTTACAAATCAATATATATAAAAGTATAATAGTTATATGTGCTGTTCGTAGACGAAAATAAAATAAAAATTAGAATCCACGAACAGCACATGCCAAAATATTAAATTGTGCTGTTCGTGGACAAGGCCTTGTGCTATTCGCGTTTGTGCTATTCGGATTAGTGCTCTAAGTGGACTACCTCAATTTTATTTACCTATTTGTGTGGATGTAAATAAACTTTTAAAGAAAGTTATTGTGTTCCTTATACAGCACAAATTGTTAAATCTTGGCTGGTATTCAAAAAGTCACTCTGTATAGTTCCAACTCGTATTGTCATAATCATAACATTAGAATATAATTCCGGGGCACATTGTGACGTCACTTCCTCGTCCTCAGCGTAATTGCGGAAGGCACAGGTGAAGGATACGAACATTGGATTTAATTACATTAAATCGAGTTGGAAATCAGCCTTACTGCTCGTGTAACATAATCGATTAAGTAAATTGTTGGGTGTGTTTGCGATTGTGGTTTATATTCGACTGAATGTATTATAACGTTATTTAATCTAGACTAGTATGAAGCAATCGAATTGAAGATGCCAATCTTCTTTGTAACTAAAATAATATGAAAAATAAGTTATCGTTTATAAATTCACCAAAACCCTACATCATTTTGGTTTGAACTGGTTATAAAATTTGCAATTTAAGATTGAATGTATAATTACATAATGTATTGAAAAGACTTCCACATGTTTTGTATGTAACTTTATGAAAATCGTGTGTTGCATTTAAATGAACCCGCAAATAAATCCGGAGCACATGGAAAAATAATATAAAGCATCCGAGTGTTATCGATGAATTGGGGATATAGGTTTATACTGGGCGAGCGGTTTTAACCAGGACATTTCAAAAGCATTCCAATTTGCTAAATTATATAATTTTTATACTAAACTTCTACTTTTTGGCGTGTCGATGCTATTCCAACGATCTCATGAAATTTTTCGTAAAACTTAGTTTTTCAGTAGTAGTGGTCGTTCTAAAGAGTGTTTGATCAATCAAATTTAAAAAGCGGCTAAAAGTATCTTGTGCGTTTTTTATTCAAACTGTGCAACTCTTTAGGGTTCATTTTCGAATTAAAGTAGCTTTTATTTGTCCTTGGGTCTAACTATATCCATACGAAATTACAAGAAAATCGGTCCAACGGTTTAGTCGATAAAGCGTATACAAACAGACAAACTTTCGCATAATCCATACTAATACTAATATTATAAATGCGAATGTTTGGATGTGAGTTTGTGAGTTTGTGAGGATGTTTGTTACTCAATCACGCAAAATCTACTTGACGGATTTCGATGAAATTTGGTACAGAGGTAGATAATGACCTGGAATAGCACATAGGCTACTTTTTATCCCGGGAAAAAGCACTGTTCCCGTGGAAAATTCACGCGGGCGAAGCCGCGGGCAAAAGCTAGTCCATAATAATTTTCTATAATAATATTACATTAGTAATTAGTTTAAGCTGATCATCAGGATACATGGAGGAAAAAGAGTAATAAGTTACTGGATCTATATTTCCATTTATATAGGCTCCTATGTTCTACTCAACAAAACGCTGCAGACGTTATCTTATAAGACTTGCCTGACTGTAGACATGGAATAAAAAAAATCATTTTTTTTCCTAGTTCTATGTGCCTGACCGGTTTAATTATAAACCAATAATTACACACAACAAATTTTGTGGCGAAAAATTAAGGTTTATATTATAGAAAAAAATAAATAAAATAGCTCTACGTTTTAGGATTTTTTTTAGTTCAGTCGATTGGTGCAATTGGTGTTGGGATGATGTTTAGTCGATTGGCGTGATAGTGAGTTTTGGACTGTTTGAATTTAAAAAATGCGCCCGCGGCCTGTAGTTTTTGGTTGGTGGCGGATTTGCCATCAACATAACAAACATATCGCTTGCCTCTCGACTCGCACGTTACACTCGATCAATGTGAACTGTGCTGTGCAGGTTGTAATGCGAGGCGTGTTTCACGGGGAGTGATGTGCGATTACCAACACAGGTGACGACGGAGCGTATCGGGATTTAATCATATCGAAATGTTACCTGTTTTTACATTATTTTGGGAGCGATAAATTGTGAAACATTTGTAGAAGATTTTTAATTTTATCAGCAGTTAGTTTATATACTTTGTAGGAAGTAAGTATGTAAACATGAATGAGGCTTATATTGAAAAGTGGTTACCATAGCTAATGGCAATAACTGTCTGCAACATCAAGGATTTTCTAAAAATGACCCTGTGTAATAACAAACACTGTATCAAAAATCACTTATTTGTACAAAATATTTTTTAATCCTTTTCAAAGTTTTTTTATAAAGTGTTTTTTTATTTTTATTTATTTATTACTAGCTTTCGCCCGCGTAAATTTTCCACGGGAATCGTGCCTTTTCCCGGGATAAAAGGTACTCAATGTCCTTCTCCGTATTTCTAACTATGTGTAATTGTGTATGCCAAATTTCAGAAAGATTGGTTCAGTAGATAAAGCGTGAAGAGGTAACAAACAAACAAACCAACAAACAAACAAACTCACTTTCACTTTTATAATATTAGTTAAGATTTAGTTTAATTTTAAGTTAGTTAGTTTTAGTTTGTAGTTTATTTGAAAATGTTATTTTAACTTAAATAAAATCTCCATTTCTAAATTGTTTAAGTTGTTAATGTTGACGTCAGAAGAACACCTCTCGGTCGGTAGTTTACATAAGTGCAGATATACTCCTAGACCTTATTACCTTGCCTTAAAGATTAATTGCTGACTGCACCTATGCAGCTGACCGTACATTGATATTTTGTTCTTGTAGATTTACGATGTCGTAGCGCGTACTTAATGAGAATGAATGACCAAGTAGCTGTCATGCTCTCTCATGTTATGTTATATCATGTCGTGTCGGTCCTCGTAGACTGTTGTAGCACTTGTAGCAGCTACGAGTAGCATACGGATATTTCGTAGCGATGTGTAGACTATTGTAGCAGATAGCATACGGGTTTCGTAGCAATATTTCAGATCCTGCTACGTACTCTTATGAATTACAGATTACAGTAATAATATATCTACACTAGCTGGCGCCCGCAGTTTCGCTCGCGTTAATCCTTTCTTAGCGGATGCCTACGTCATAACATCTAACTGCTTGCCAAATTTCAGCCCGATCCGTCCAGTGGTTTGGGCTGTACGTTGATAGATCACTATGTCAGTCAGTCAGTCACCTTTGAGTTATATATGTCGGAGCGTTTACATTAGTTAAATTAACTGTGGTTTATTTTGTTATTTAATCAATGGTTTAAAACAGTTCAAAACGGAACTCGTCGGAAATGTGTCAAAGTGACACTGTCACTTGTGTCACCCTCTTTGTAATAATATTAACTTGCGATCGTTACGACATTGTAGCGACGCAGTCTTATTTATGGCGCGGTGCGGTGCGGACGTGTCGTCCGGTTGTGTTGAATTCTCTGTAGCTATGTAGTCAGTATCAGAATAGTGTTATTGTTGTGTTACTTAGTGCGTTAACGATGTGACTATGTGTGATGGTGTTATCAGCGCGATATTGAAGATCTTAGTTAGCACGGAAGACCATTCAGTAGAACTCACTGGTTGCAATGGATTGATCCGTGCGTGGTGGGGCACGGTTGCTTGCCGTGGGTGGGTTAGGGTTGGACCCTAGCCGTGACACGTGGACCAAATGAGAGGTTAGTGCTAGATGATTTCTTAATCCGCTAATATCCGATGAATCCCTGGATGCTTTGGGCTGTAACTTAAGATAGGAGTTGTTTACCCTGTCTTTTAAGAGCTGTGCATGTTATTTTCGAAATACCCTCATCCTGACAGTTAATATTCGAACTGTGTTTAGTACCCACGTGTGTTTCCACGTGAACCCGTAATTGAAGTACCTATACTGTGTTTATCGCCCTGGTCATCTATTCCTGAGCTCGGCCCCTCTGAACCCATGATCTGATGATTATTCTGGTGTTGTGATGTGTGTTATTCCGACATATATATTATAAAGATAACATTGCTTTAATGTGTACACTGTAATGATGTTATTTAAATTTTAAACAAAATAAAATAAAAATGTCGCATTGTAGTTTCTGGCTTACGTAGCAGACACTTTTTGTGGCTGACACAGACATAATATTCTAAAGTGCACCTCCACTCCAGACTCCATTAATGTTCTCATTAATATTATCTAACTTCTATGCTCTTAACTTCTTCTTGTATGCTTTGTTATCATACTCATTTTTACTTGATTGACATGTTTAATAAGTTCTAGCTGGTAATTACTCAAAGTATTTCAATCTAAACCCTAAATTACCTACTTCGTCTTTGTTAAATATTATTTTAAAAACATCAAAATATTTACTAAAATTTGTTACAATATTTTTTTCAGATGTTCAGTAAGAGGTAGGTTCATCTGCAGTAGTAGAAATTATAGCAAAAATCAAAACCAAGTATAATTAAGTAACGTGGATAATATTATTAAAAAATTAAAATGTTACCCCAAACGGCCGCTATCACAAAATTAAGTCATTAGAAGGCTCAAAGGTTAATCTAGATAGCTGAGCGATTACACAGCCTTTAAAGAAATGTGATAATGGGGCCATTTGTGTCCCCATTTGGGGTCGGTATTTCTTATTCATAAATTCATGGCCAACACCGCTTTAATGGATATTTTTTCCTCCGATGGCCTCTTGTTTGCATAGACCCAATGGAGCATAGATATCATAACTAATATTGTAAATGCGTGAGTTTGTTTGAATTTTGTTTGTTACCTCTTCACGTTTTAACTACCAAACCAATATAATCTTCCTGAAATTTCGTATACACATAGAAGTACTGAGAAGGATATAGAATATCTATCATTCCGGGAAAAAGCACTGTTATGTGAAGCGGAAATTCACGTGGGCGAAGCCGCGGGCAAAAGCTTGCCTAATATAATACTAACGCAATACTTTATCTCGATCAGCGTTGAATGTCCAAGTCTGGAAATGTCAAAGCCGTAGAATGTCAAATTCTGCAATCTAAGGTAAAAGACAAATTTTTCTTAATTTTTATGAAAGAAACTAATTCAAAATTCTTTATTTGCTTCACTGATATTATTTAATATTCATTTCGGAATTTTAACATTGTATCGATACAAAATGAATGGAAGAAGCGATGAAAGCATGCTGTAGTTTAAACTATGATGCAGGTTTCAAGGAAACGCCTTTTACCCATTTACGAAAATTTATGCATTTATATCTATTACAGTTAATGTCTATGCCTACTCATATAATGGCCAAAATACAAATGCAAATGGTGATGTTAGCAATTCGAAATAGATGATAGTGCCTTCTAAATTGTTAGGTATTTGTGGCAAGAGCATTTTGTGAATTTTTGCAGTAAATACGACTAATACTTGCCTATTCCGATGGTTCGGCAACACGCAGAGGATCTTGCCTGCGATATTAGAATATAACTTGTCAGTTTAATTTTAATTGAATAAATGTGCTTACTATAGAATTTGGAAATAAGACATAGAAGTGGCGTAGACCTGTTATTTTGTTGCCGCCACATACAAGCTGATATGATACTAAAGCTATATGCATGTTATTATTTTTTAAGTAAAATATGTAATTAATAATAAATAAGGTACCTTTATTATAGTTATTGTACGTTAACTTCTGTATTTTTATTAAAATAAAGGTTAAATAAATACGTCAATAAATAAAGCTTAGCTCACTTACACACACTCAACCAAATTGACTTTACGGTTAGAATTAGAATTTTCAATTACGTACGGCAGTAGGTATAGTTACGTACTTACATTTATTTTAAGTAAGCCTCAGATGTTTTCATGTAAAATAAATGCAAAAGATAGCACTTCAATTTGTGGCCTTATTGTTCTAAATAAGAGTTATTATAAGTACCTATACTAATAATAATGGACTGAGTAGTTGGACCACTCTACCCCAGGGATAACATGGTTTCTGATAAAAACAAGCTTTAAGGCCATGTCGTACCCCACATTCAAAATAATTGTAATTTTTCATGAAGAAATTTACCTAATTAGAGTTTAATTACGAAGTGAAAAAATAAAACAGGATATAGATTATTATCTTTATGAAGATTTCAACCGTGTACTTTTTAATAAAAATACATATTTTCGGCTTAATTAATTCATAAAGGCACCGAAAATTTAGAAAAAATTAATACAACAATAACATATATATATCCATACTAATATTATAAATGCGAATGTTTGGATGTGAGTTTGTGAATTTGTGAATTTGTGAGTTTGTGAGTTTGTCAGTTTGTGAGGATGTTTGTTACTCAATCACGCAAAATCTACGGGACGGATTTCGATGAAATTTGGTACAGAGGTAGATAATGACCTGGAATAGCACATATTCTACTTTTTATCCCGGGAAAAAGCACTGTTCCCGTGGGAAATTCACGCGGGCGAAGCCGCGGGCAAAAGCTAGTTTTATATAATTAGTTAATATATATACTATATTAAAGTTTTAACTGCTTAGTTAAAACTTTAATATAGTATATATATAAAATTACTTATATATATATATTAATATAATATACTTTTGTTTTTAGACTAATATTTTTAAAGATATTTGAGAAATAGTTGCTAAATCGGTACAAAATCTGTTCGATCCTGTCAACGAAAGTAGAACATTGTGTTGTGCTTTTGCACAACACAATGTTCTACTTGCAACACAATGTACTATCTTATTGCAACGCGCACACGCTTAACCGCGGCGTGAATATGAATTTTGTTTTTTGCTGTTTAGGTCAGACCTCGTCTTAACAATCTAATCCATTCATACAATCACTCTAAATTACAAGTAGAAATGTCACGTACCTATTATCTAAGCCCAACTGAACCTCTTCAGATATTTCAAAATAATACAGTCGTTTTTCATCCTTTTAGAGCAAATTGAGCATCTCAAATAATACGCACGAGCCCGCCCAGCAAATACAATAAAATTCGTTTGAAGACAAACCGACCAAATATTGTACTTTAGCAGAGAATTTAGAGTCAATATCTTGTTTTTAAATTAAACATAGAAAAGCTTTGTTTGTATTTTGTGATGGAAGTAATCAAAAATTAATTATCAGATTCAGCTGAAAGGTTAATTAACCGATTCTTTGAAGATAAGGAGAGGTTTCTTCGGAAAAGTATGTTTTCGAAGGAAATCCAAGAAATTGCCTGTTAGCTTTTATTTATATTATTTTATTTACTTCATAACAAATACATAGGTTTTATCTACCAGTCAACCAATAAAGTGAGGCCGAAAAAAGTTTTGTAGGTTTATTATGTCCTATTGTTTTGTTGAATGTGCAGAATTTTTGTCCTGACTTAATTTTGCTGGATTTTTTCTCGGTACGAGAAACTTTTTTCTTTACATGTTGAAGATATCCCTAAAATCCCACAGGAATGAAACCGCGGTAATAAGATAGTCTTTAAACAAATGAGAAACGATTCAGCTGATGACAGTCGGACAGACAGAAGATTCTTTGATCAACGTGAACTTTGATCAAAACTTGACTGAATAGCTACTCGTTGGTAGACAGTTATGAGATAACGTCACAGCGATGATTGTAAAAAGTTTCTCTCCGATAAAATAGCATTTATTATTAAATAAATTGAATGAGTTTTATGCACACTATTGACACTGGAACAGAAATTGAACTTGGAATATTTATACCCTTTATATTATACCTAAGTGATTAGGTTCTAACAACCTTAATTATTCATTGAAATTTTTATTTTTTATTTATTTATTATTTTGATTACACTGGAAAAAATAATTTCACGTGGATAAAGACAGCTCAAAAGACATAGATATACAAATCCTATTATCTATGCATATAATCAAACAGTAAAAATATTTTGTCTGTACATTTAGTATTTTTGACTGAAATGGATAGAGGGACACTTAAAAAGAATAATAGAAAGCAAAAAAAAAATTTTGGAATTTCTTGTCTGTCTATCTGTCTGTATGTATGATCTCGCTAATCTCCGAAAGTACTGAAACGATTTGAATAAAACTTTTTTGTTGTGTAGCTATTAAAAGCCTAGGCAACATTTAGGCTATAATTGATTTTAAAAACTGGAACACCTGATGAAGAACCAAATCAGAACAGTTAAACTATAAGAAATATGGAAATGGTGCCTTAATAAAAGTCGTTCAACCTGATGAGCATTTTCTGCTGATGTATAAAAATTGAAGATCTGGAACATCTGATGAAGAACTGCAAGAGACCAGCTACACTATAACATATTATATGGAAATGGCGCCTTAGCAAAATCGATCTTACTTGATTAATCTGATGAACATTTTCTGTAGACGTATAAAAATCGAAAATCCGAAACATCTGAAACAGTTTGGGACACAAAAAGATTTTTCATCTAAGCGAAACTCACGCGGGCGGAGCCGCAGACGAGACAGCTAGTAATATTATAAATGCTAAGTTTGGATGTGAGATGTTTGTTACTCAATCACGCAAAATCCACTGGACTGATTTTAATGAAAGGGGTTGTTGCACAAATGTATGGGGAGCCGGCTATATCATTAAGCACCTATCTAAACTTTTCATTTTTAGGTCAGTATCAATGCCTTATAAGTAAATCCGATAAATTCGTAGCATTTCTATGGTAACAAAATCAACAAAATCGTAATGAAGGTGGTGGCCGACACCCATTATGATTTGACGTTGACGCGCTTCATTTGACAGGTTCGATTTCCGGTACGTTCAAAAATGTACTTTTACTACATACGTGCCCGCGGGAAAGAATTTGTTTATTTTATTTATTATTCATCTATTTATGTGAAATACACATATGTTTTTATGATATTGCTTGTAACATGTGTTAGGAACGTTTACTTTAATTAATTTTCTAAAATATAATGAAAATATCGAGCATTATATCTGATTTTCTGTATCATATTTTCCGAACGTACGTACGGGCGCCATGTCAGTATGGCCATTATACGACATTAAGCGATATCAAATGTATTTTTATACCATAACAAGATCACGAAAAATCAAATATATGATAGTTTTAATCGGTTTTTGATATTATTTCTGATTTTTGGGGAACTGCTCATGATATAGCCTGTTATGGAACATGCCCTTTGGTACACGGGTAGAAAAATACCGGGTATAGCACATAAGGTACTATTAACCCGAAATACCCACGGGAGCGGAGCCCCGGGATGCAGCTAGTATTTCATAAAATTATTCTCCTAAATTAATACTTTATCTATCTAATCTGTATCAATAAAAACCGGCCAAGTGCGTGTCGGACCACGCATAAAGTAGGGTTCCGTAGTCATTTTTGGCACCGCGCTGTTTTGCATTTCTTGCATCATCATCATCTCCCTAGCTTTTTCCCGTATCTCACGGGGTCGGCTACCTAAACCTGTTCTTTTGCAAAAAGTATGTATTTTTATTTTATTTATAATTTCAAAAGTATTAATCACAGGATACCCGAAACAATTTTAAATAAGAGTTTCTGCGCCTGTTTCTTTACGTAAGTGATTTGAATTTTATAGGTCTAAGACTTTAGAAATTACAGGGGGGGACACACCGTGTAAACGACTTTGGCGGGCTATCAAAAAAATAATTCACCCCCCCCACCCCCTTTACATATATGGGGAGGTAACCTTAAAAAGGGGTAATTTTAATTTTTAGTATTTTTAACAATGAGATCTATATGTGAAGTATCCTCGAACCAAGTTACATGCAAATCAGTCCATAAACGTAGAAGATATTCTGCTGTGACAGACTAGGACGGACGGACTGAACGATCTTATAAGGGTTCCTTGTCGGACTACGGAACCCTAATAAAATGGTAGGACTACGTAATAAAATATTCTGCAATAGGTAGAGGAAGATAGCGAACCTACCTTCCCATTTATCCGCGTAAGCCTCCAATTAAACTTTCAAGAAGAAATAAACAATTTTTTTAACAAACATTTCTATACTTATACATATAATAAAACAGTAAAAATATTTTGTCTGTACATTTAGTATTTTCGACTGAAATGGATAGAGGGACACCTAAAAAGAATAATAGAAAGCAAAAATATTTTTTTGGAATTTCTTGTCTGTCTGTCTGTCTGTATGTATGTACGCGTTTCACGCAAAAACTACTGGACGGATTTGAATGAAACTTTTTTTGTTGTATAGCTATTAAAGCCTGGGCAACAAATAGGCTATAATTGATTTTGAAAACTGGAACTCCTGATGAAGAATCATAACAGACCAGCTAAACTATGAGAAATATGGAAATGGTATCTTTGCAAAAGTATATCAATCTGACGAGCAATTTCTGTTGACGTAGGTATAAAAATCGATGATCAGGATCATCTGATGAAGAACTCCAAGAGGCCAGCTACACTATTACGTATATGGAAATGGCGCCTTAGGAAAAGTCTTTCAACCTGATGAGCATTTTCTACTGACGTATAAATATTGAAGATCTGGAACATCTGTTCCCGTTCATCAACATATATTCCCGCGGGACACGGGATAACCAAATGGCTGAAATTTGGAGTACTTGAGTTTAGGTTACTACAGTTTGGAACACAATAATGATTTTTCATCTAAGCGAAACTCACGTGGGCGAAGCCGCGGGTAACAGCTAGTTTTTATATAAAATCCAATTTAACAAAAACTCAAAATACCACGAATGAGGCAAATGTCTTGTACACGTGCCTCATTAGGCAAATTTTATAAATACACAGTCGCGTTTGTGTATTATTTACATTATAACAAACAAATAAATAACATTAAAACGTGAATCCGATTACATTTCGTGCCGACATTATTAAATTGTAGAAATTAACGAGCCATCCCTTTCCTAAAACAAACAAACTTCCATTCATCAAAACGAGGAAAATAATTTCCACGGATATACATATTAGACTAGACACCGCATGCCGCTCTACTGAGCGTGGTTTCATTTTTATTTTTATTTTATTTATTTATAGGAGGAACGATAGAAGGAAGAAGGGGACCAGGGAGACCAAGACAGAGTTATATGAGGCAAATAAAGGAGAAAGTGAATGTAGTGTCGTATAAAGAAGTGAAAAGAGTTAGCAATGGAAAGAGAAAAATGGAAGGAACTCCACCGACAAGAGCCTCGCTCTTAAATTTTATGATGATATGATGAATTTGTCGCTGCCATATGTACAATTTAGATAGGTATAGTGATAAATGGTCACAATTTCAAAAAGGTAAGTACTCCACAATGGTTCATTCTTGTCAGCCGTCAGTACTCATATGCCGCGCTGAATTTTCTTTTTCGATTTTGATATATCCGTAATAAACCGTGACGAATTGCGCAGTTATCAATCTTGAAAATTTCATAGGGCTTGTGATCCGCAATAATGGCCGGGACTCCGAGATAGCCCACTTTTTTGGGTAAGTATAGTATTTAAAAAACGTTGACCCTTTCGGTACGCCCGGCAGATGCAAAACATCTGAGTACCGTGGTACGTCAGCGTCACCGTCTAGGCATTCGGTTTGATTTAAAAAGTACCACCCCTGTCTATTTAGTATTTTGTGAAGATGCGGTATCTAGATTTATATATCTGTGATAATTTCTATTTCTTGCCATCGAGTTCTTCGTAAACAAGGGTTACGCGCTTTCTGAAAACTGAATCATTAAATTGTATCTCAAAGAGATTTTAAAGCTTAATTATATTTAATAAACATATCTTTGATTACACTCATTATATAAATCACACCTACTCATTTTGGGCGAACAATGCAGGGAAATTGTTGACCAATATTAGATAAAACTACATGCCTAGAGGATATTTTCAAAATATTGGATGCTAGACTCGAAATTAAGAAGAATTTGACTGTAGAAAGACATAAATTCTTTACCAAATCTTAAAAACAAAACTAGGCGTTTTAACACCAAACAGTAATATAGTAGTTCTATAATGGTAACTATTATGACTGCTTGTCCTACAAAGGTTTTAATACAGCTCTTTGTTTCTATGGAATTAAATAAAATTTAGATCATCAAGCGTTTCCGGCATCTTAAAAAACATTCTTTAATGAGTTGCACTGCCATAAATTATGAAAAAATATATTTAATATATTTTTTCTCTATTACTATAATAGTACTATTAAGTACTATAGACGACCTTATTGATACTTTTCATAGCTATTATACTACGACGTTGCTTCCTCGATATTTATATTCAATTCACTAAGCAGCTCGCTCTGCTATGTACTAGGCATGACACAATTTTAAGAGATCTAGGATAAAATAAAATAAAAGAAAATTTGTCCAGACATCCGATTTTCACCCCACCGTAGGCTAGATACGTCACTGTCCGCCGCGTCTCTTCATCTGTATGTATCTGTTGTTATAAATGTTTGAACATCAGGACTGATGAAAATCGCTGACCAATGCTGGTCATCATAACAGGTATGTACTCATACCAAATATCTAAACATTGGGGCGCATAGAGCCCAAGAGAAAGCTGGGAAACGGAGTTCGGTATACTGAGGAAAGGAAATCCACTCATCAATCGAGATGATTATTCGCCAAATGTACATAATTTAGATAATTTACCTATACACGTATATTACAATATACACGTCTGGTACATTTATTCAATACTTTTAATAAATCGACTGATCAATCGATCAATCAGTTATTTCCTTTATATTTCATATATAAAACAGGTACTTTATGTCACTATTGACAGTATTTTAAATAAACTGTTCAGGCGATCAATTTTTTCTCCTAAAAGTTTGTATCATGAAATATTTTCATTGTCAGTCCGGGTGAATCCGGAATCACCCAATATCGGGTCAATATCCGATACCGGTCATTTTATTTTTTTATAATTAGCAACTCGCTTCACTGACAGTTGCCCATGTATCTTTATACATAAAGAACACATACATAAAGTTTTATACATAAAGATTATGATACATAAAAATTCAGCTTCTTGACTGATTTTTTGCAGATTGCATCCAATTTCAATAAGTAATGATACCTAATACAAACTGTGTACTTACTTATTATTACATACTATATTTCAATACTAACATATGATCAAGCTTATCAATCCAATTAACCGGCTGTTACGTTCACTGTAGTTGTACAACAGCAACGCTCTAAAGCACCTTATAAATGGAATATAAGTGCCTTAAGCCAGTAAGAGTAGTGCTTTCTTTTTGGGCAAATTAAAGTAAGATAACAAAGCACTTGTTCCTTAAGAACTAGACATTAGCCCTTAGCTCTAGCTTGAGCAAGCAAGTACTGAACAATATTAGATACTCAGTATGTTGTTTTTAGTTTCTATTTATGGGGATTTATTCAAATAGCCAATATGGCAATGGGTTTTTTCTGATCGTAAATGTGTTGAATACTCTACGTAAACTCGAATCTTTGGTACTAATACCCCCATAATTCTATTAATAATTCAATTTCCTCCGCAAATTTAATTCAACAACTGGATACATAATTATAGATACCTGTCTTAGATGCGAATTTTCTGATCAAAAAAAAAAAAAAAAAAAAAGATGTAAAGTAGTATAATATGGACCTTTATTTTTTCTACAGCTACTGTATTTATTACAAATTACTCCTAGCCAAGGTCATCTGCAACGACTTGCGTGAGTAAGTTACCATTTGGTATAAGGAAGTAATCTATTATCGAGAATCTAATCACAGTTAAAGACTCTCTTGTCATTACACGTCCTTTGCCTATACGTTACAGAACTTTTAGATTCTTCTTTTGGAAAACTAAGCATCATAACTATTTTCTTTATAATATGTATTTGTTACTGGAAACATAATAAGCTTGTACACAAAGTACACTTGAATTTCGTTTGTTGAATTCAGTCTTTCGTCAATAGTTCTAACTAAAGGCTCGTGCATACGAGTACGTACTCATAACAAAAAGTTATAGTGAAATCATCGTACTGTGGTAGGTACCCAATACTACCTATAGTTTATACTCTATGACTGTGGCTGATTCACCTATATATTCGGCTAAGCTAAGTACAGTCTATAAAAACAGTGTAGTTTATATAAACAGTATATTTCAGCAGAAATGTACCGACCTCAAATTTGCATATTCATGTTTTTCTCTTGCAAACTAATATATATTTGTCAGGTGAATATATTCCTCGAGTACTTATGGAAAGAATCCTAAATTAGTATAGTGTCCTTTCAACTCGACACATTAACCATCTAGTTGTATATGTTCATAATCAATACAATAAAGCTTTCTAACATAAGTAGTAAAAACTCTAGTCGCTATTCGTAAAATTAACTTTGAGCAAGCATCTCTGCCTGCGTTGAGTTTGCTATTGCAGACTAAAAAATGTTCATCCATCACATCTCTCTTAGTAAATATTTACGTTTTAAAGTTAACATATCTTATTCCCAAATAAGCCTGTTAAAATATCCTGTCTCACAGGAAATAACTATAGTGTACTCATAAAACTTTTAATCTGTTTCTTGTTAACTTCTTTTTCTCCCGAAATATCAAGGCTAGCAACCAAAGTCTGTATCCTACAGAACTTAAACATTGTATTTGAGAAGCTTTAATATTTTTTCACCATTTTGCATTACAAAATGAAAAAACCGTAATGGCTTGGCATCACATAGCTTATTCGAAGAATTTTTTCTCCAATTTCGTATTATTATTTTTTTGTTTATATCTAATATCTTTATGGAAGATAATCGTAGATACAACTACATTTGTATATATTCATGTAATTAACCATCCTTTATCAAAGTATCTAAGGATCCACTTTTAATAGCTCACATTAAAAAATAATAATAATTAGTATTATTATAATTAAATAAAAATAAAAATCTTGCAAATTTCGCAATGGTTCTAAACATCTGCTTAGTGAATTGAATATAAATATCGAGGAAGCAACGTCGTAGTATAATTGATGGTTAAACAAACTTACCTTAATGAAGTTTGACCATAATTATACAAGACGTTGCTTCCGAAGATATTTATAACCCGCCCGTCCCAATCAATAAGTATAATACATTTTACCATATCCCAAGCGCCACATTCCGAAATTTGATTCTAAAGGCAATGAAGAGACGCGGCGGACAGTGACGTATCTAGCCTACGGTGGGGTGAAAATCGGATGTCTGGACAAATTTTCTTTTATTTTATTTTATCCTAGATCTCTTAAAATTGTGTCATGCCTAGTACATAGCAGAGCGAGCTGCTTAGTGAATTGAATATAAATATCTTCGGAAGCAACGTCTTGTATAATTATGGTCAAACTTCATTAAGGTAAGTTTGTTTAACCATCAATTTTGTACCAATGTAAAACCATCAAAACAAATGTCTAGAATTCTAGAGTGTTGCATAGTAATAGTTATATTTTCCAGCTTTACCGTTTAAAAAAAATATGACACATAAAATCAAATATCCGAAACAAAAAAAAAACCTGGAATATGCCCCGGACATACAATTTTAACGACTATAAAGTTTTAATACTTACACGTTTTATTCTGTTGTTTTTGTTCCAAAAAGGTTGTAATAATCGTAAATTTATCCAAACGGTTAACCGTTTTTGAGATGGCAGTTTTCGCTGTTTGTTTTATTGTAAACGATAACTGTTAAATCTTCGTCTTTCTCAATTTAGCCAGGAGGTTTAAAAGCAATAAAAAATTAAGTTTTGATGTAGCGTGCAATTTTTTTTAGATTTCAAGAGCAAGGTAAAATAAAAAAGCTTGTTAGACAAATCAAATAAGATTTTAAACATTTGAAAAACCTTATTTTTGTGTAGGTTCTACTTGTGGAACTTAGTTCTAATCTGGCTTATTGTGTTAGAAATTCAGAGATTCTTTGAAATTAAGCTGACCTTTGCCATGTGCCCATTTCCAAGAAGTCTAATTTAGGCACGAGTATCTTATGTCTGTGAATTTAATTATTTAGGCAATTTGGAAAAAAAATGCTTAGAGAAAATTAGATTAATTCTGAGTGACACTACGAATTGATATGGGACGGTTTTCTGTTGAAGTTTTAATGAAATTAAGTAGGTATTGATTATATTACTTATTTTTATTTGGTAGTCTGCTAATTAACTCTTAAATTAACTAAGTGTATGGCTACTATATAGGCGCGAATTCCGATAAAATGTATATAAAAACAATTTAATTTTAATTGCTGTTTAAGATTTTCTTCTTATCGAAACGTATGTACATTATTGTACATGTGTAACATGATATGTTAGTTCAAAAAATTGAATACAACTGGAGTATTTACTAACTGTTTACCTAACAATCGAGAGAATTTTATAGATTTAGGCTAAAGGAAAAATATAAAAAAATAATTTATTAAATAAACTGAAAAATAATATTCCATCGACTTCAGTGGCTTCTACAAATAATGTAATTAAGTAAAGCCATTAATCTAAGGACGCTATAATTCTTTTAAATTAGGCCGCAACAGGCACAGAGAGAAATTCTATTCGCTTTAATTCTCCGAGAAAAATATGAAACATGAAACATGTTACAATTAAAAAGAAAAGTTCATGAGTGCCAGTGCCACGCGGCGCAGAACGCTCGAAATGTGAACTCCTTTATTTCTAAAGAGTTCTGAATTATCGACAGTGCAGCGTAGATTAAACGTGCTTGACTTTTATTGAGTTCGTATCAAATTGCGCAAGATATTGAGCTAAGAACTTAATGTAACTATATATATAAAAAGCTAAAGCAAGATACGAGATATGATGTTGCGATTAATGTAGTAACGTGTATCCAAAATTTTATGACGATCGGTGCAGTAGTTAGGTCATCCATCCCTTACATTACAAACAGTTTGTTTTACACAATACCCTAGAATTAATATAACTACTACGTAACAATACACAAACTTTGTTAACATAGTGCCTTATTCCCCATTCTTTGCTCTCAAATCGTGGGCCGTATTTAAAAATCCATACTAATATTATAAATGCGAAAGTTTGGATGTGAGTTTGTGAGTTTGTGAGTTTGTGAGTTTGTGAGTTTGTGAATTTGTGAGTTTGTGAGGATGTTTGTTACTCAATCACGCAAAATCTACTGGACGGATTTCGATGAAATTTGGTACAGAGGTAGATAATGACCTGGAATAGCACATAGGCTACTTTTTATCC
Organism: Ephestia elutella; assembly: GCA_018467065.1. Lineage (NCBI taxonomy): Eukaryota > Metazoa > Arthropoda > Insecta > Lepidoptera > Pyralidae > Ephestia > Ephestia elutella. The sequence continues at coordinate 14,714,819 of CM031580.1, read as the reverse complement.
CGGGAAAAAGCACTGTTCCCGTGGGAAATTCACGCGGGCGAAGCCGCGAGGCAAAAGCTAGTAAATTATAATTAAGTAAATGTTAGGCACTTATATAAATTACATTATAATGAATTATTTATTTAAAAGTAACCTATGAAATGTTCACAAAACATAATCCAATACATCAATAACTTAACTACACAATAAAGTCCCAAACAAGTTTCACATAATAGAAACCATTAATTTCTCCCAGACACGAGTATTGAAACAATATCTGAAGGGTCCGGTCTGCCTCTGATTTCTATTCAGAGGGTCTCCACAGATTATAATAATAGTAAATTTCTATTGTGATTCAGCCAGTTAGGGAAACGAGTGGACGATTAACTAAACGTTTTAGGAGGGTTTATCTGGACTATGTCTCGAGGTAAAATCACAGTAAAACCCTTAGAGAATTTAACCTACTGGAGGCGATGTGAGCGTAATTTAGTATTAAAAAAAGTTTGCCACTTTCGGTGAGGGGAAAACACGCACACTAATGCAATGCCCAATGTCAGACATCATAATTTATGCACGTATACAAAGATAATGCCGAACACTAGCTTAAAAACTAAGCACGCAATTCCAAAGGAGATGAGCTATTTTATAATTCAATGGCAGAATCATAATATGAAATCTGGCAGAAGGGGATGCCTCTATGGTAAAATCGTATTAGTGCTATCAATCAATCAATCAAATACTTTATTTGGGTTGTTCCCAAAGTACTCCATTCTTTTGTTCTAAAAAGATAAGAATCTCATACATGTGTTCCCAAGTTACTCCACGAAATTATTTTTATTTAAAAATACTTATTATTTTGTTCCCATTCTACTCCATAGGTATTTTAATTTATTCTCAATGTACTCCGCACATTATTTGATATCAATTCTCAAACTACTCCATTTAAATAATTATAAAATATTTCACTATGTACAGTCAGTCACAAAATCGTTCAAACAATATCGTGATGATTAAAGTTCTGAAAAAGATTCTAAATTAAGGAGAAAAAAGGAAGGAAGTTTGAATTGAAAATGTGTCTTACATGTTAGCTTGTTAAAATGGATGTACAACGAATGTGAGTCGCAACCTAGCCGCTAAGACGGAAATTGGATGTTTCTTTTTATGAAAATATTTTAAGTTTTTTCAAAAATTTAATTTTATCAGTTACTTTTTGAGTTTCCCTCAAGCCGAATTCCTACATTTACATATTAATCATGAATCTCTTAGGTGGAAAATATGTAAAAAAAGCTCATTTATGAATATGTTTTCGATTGTTGATTTATGAATATGTTTAATTGTTGAATTATAGGGAATATATAAATGTTGATTATTGAATTGTAAAGTCTTTTATTTAAAATTGTCTTTATATATAAAAATATTGTAAGCTTTTGAGCATGACTGTACTATACGTCACCTACACTTTTTATTCTAATTATTGCTTTTTGATATCAAAATCGCGTGGAGTATTTTGAGAACATTTTAATTATTTTTAATATTATCGCGGAGTAGAATGAAACTTAATTTAAAATATTATTTTTTTCATGGAGTAGTTTGGAAACATTTTTTGGTGTACTTTGGGAATAACCCCTTTATTTGTAAATACTTTTTACGTGCAATTTGAAATATTCGTTTGTTCTACAATTGTCTACCTATATAAAAATGTCTCACAGATAAGGTATACCATAGTTACAGACAGAAACTGTGTGGAGTAGGAGAAAAGATGTAACTGATGTTATTGTTGGCTTTAGAAATAAAATGAATTGTATTAAAATTACCGTGTTTAATTTTAGCAATAACAATAATATGTAAATCTAACATAGGTATACATGTGTTTCTGGGCAACAAAATCAGTGTACTTTTTGTGTTACACGAGAATTCGACATTATTTATAGTCGCAAGAAAATAGATACCTAATATATGAAAAAATTGGGAGGATTTTGCCCATTAGTAGAATATAAACTAGAGAAAAAGCAGATTGATTTTTATATATTTATATAGATACATGGAATTTAAATCCTACTAGACGGGGAGTATACTGGTTTGAAGACGGTGTCGAGTGCAAATGACGGGGATTCCTTTTACGAGGCACGGCGACTGTTGGCGCCCGCCCAACAACCGGTTGTGGTTTTTTTATTGCACCTTGTAAGTTGACAGCAATTTTGTTCACTATAATGAAGAATAAGGGATGCTGCTGCTATGTTGCTACTATAGTGCGTCAGGGATGTTCGCCGAAGAATAGGCTGCTTCTACGTCTTTGCATGTGCGTAGGGTGAGAGCGAATAATTTCATTTCTTTTCACTTTAATCCAATTTCTTCTGTACCTATTCAATCTTGCCTTGTATAAGTTGAAGAATAAGAGAATGTTCTTCATGTATTGACTTTTGAAACCTTTCCTTGCCATCACAATCCAGGTGGTCTTTGTCACCTGCTTTCTGTAAAGGAAAATATATATCTCAATATATCCTTAGCATTAAGTTATTTTATGACGTCAACTAACTAAAAAACAAGAATGTGACAATTTATAAGTGCTATTTTTAAGCCTATATAAATATAAATAATTGACTTTGACTTTATCACTGGGTCTGGGTAATACCACAGTATTAAAAGAGTAATACTCAGCAGATGTAACTTGGCAAGCCGCGAGATGTGAGTTTAAACTATATCACAAAGCGATGACACTAGGTAATGATAGCGTACGTAGCGTTAGAACATTCTAGAGCTTTCTTGCCTTTGACATTAAACGCTAAACACTACATTGCTTTAGTTTTGTCTTGTGTCACAATCACATAACTTACAATCTGTGTTGAGATTTGTCGAGGTTTTGTGAGAATGTAAATGTGGCATTAGATATGGGAATTTAGCAACATAGTATGTTTTGTTTGTTTGACTAACTTAACGTTGAAACGGTGCTATATTAGGGTGACACGACAACCTCTCACTTATTTTCATTCTGTAAAACGATTAACCGGTATATTTTGTTAAAAGCTTCGCTTTGATTCCTTCCTTTTATGCTATTCCAGGTTTTAATCTATCCGCATAGGTACCCAATTTCCTTATATTCTGACCAGTGGTTGAGGTGAGATTGGTATCAAACAAACACACATCCAAACTTCTAAATCATTCCTCAATCCTTCAAAACGCAAGCCGCCTAGGTCATTGTTCCTTAATTGTTGAAGTTATACTGTCTCACCTCGCCAGGGTATAGACCAAGGAGTATTTAGAATGAAGGATGCATGCGGGGGTGAAGTCGCGCGCCAACGATATGAAAAAGCAATCTGATCATATGTTTTCGGCGTCCAATACGCGGCCGGCATTTTAGCCTGAAGTCGTTATAGTTTACGATTTTTAAAATTTCGCGATTATTTGAGCCAATCACAGCGACTACCGTATGTTTCCCGCCCGCAAAAATCGGTCAACTGTGATTGTATCGGACAATATGCCTACGCGCTCTCTATTCTAAATAATCCTTGGTATAGACAGTGATAGCACGAGACTTGAGTATGAAAAAAAAATTAAATGCTTAAAATGACTGAATATTCAGACATTGCTTAGCCAGAATACTCCTGACGAAGCCCGTTTAACTCGATTGATTTTAGTTTGCTTAGCTGATCTGCAGGTAAGACCGACCTAGCACAATCTACTGCAAACCAAACTTCCCTATATGGACATTAGGGGTGAATTGACAATGAATTTGGTTAAGATGATTTGGATACAATACAACTATAGGTTTTTTCTGGTCTTCTTCTGAATAATCTTAAGAATCCGAGGGCAAAACGTAAATATTTTTTTTTTCAATTGTGTACATTTTGATTCATTGTATACATTTTAATTTATTAACTTGAAAGTTAACTAAATACTCTCTTCTCTGTAGTATAAAAAGCACATAATATCTCGATGGTCCGAGGAGTACCTATCAATGTTTAATAAATTTTGCGGTACTTATTTTATCACTAATATGATTATTTTATTATTTTTTTAAAGTTCTGTACAATTACGAACAGAAAAGGAACAAAGTGGAAACCTTATTACTGTTATAGAATTCTCACAAGATCTCTCTTTGAAATAATTAAATCTCAGCCATTTTATGATGACCGCATCAAGAGTCGAGCTTTTGATTCCCGCGAGTGTGCGAAGACCAAAAGTTTGTGGAAACGATTATACAATTGGGTAATTCTATTCTACTGCAAAAAAAGTGTGCAATTCAAAAAACATGCAAAAATAAATTTCAATCTCGGTTTCTTTTTTTATTAAATATGAGAAATAGATGTCTTTTGTCTTCTGGTTTATTAATAAAAGGTGTTAGAACGAAAATTGATATTTATTTATTTTTTGAAAATGTAAATATCACGTTCTGTTATCTGTGCATTTCAAAGGTATCCACATTGCGATACCAAAAAAATATATAAAGTTTGAGTTTAGGGAATTCTTTATATCACAAATATGGCGTTATTATAATCTAATTCATGATACTGCCAACAAAATAAATGCTGATGCAATTTAACAATACTTTTTACGCGATTCTACTTTTGTTACAAATTTGTAATCATTTCTGTGATCCTAGCTAATTTCGTAAATAAAAGCTATTAACATTTTACTTATGGGTAAAATTTTATGCGGTGACAATACTACATTATCTGTTATTTTTGGCACGACTGCAAAGTAAACAGGGCTTGCATTTGTTTTGTGACAAAAAACTATTTTGTTTGTAATAATTGGTATGTAAAAGTTTGTGTGTCATCTCTGTTCAAGCTGCAAAAAGGTAAGTTTAAAAAAAAATCTCAAACAATTATACGCGGGCGGCATTGATTTCAATGTTTAATTATATGTACACATTAGGTTAAACAGGTAATAACTCTACTTTAAATCCGATTGAGCGGGTATTTCAAAATTTTATCATTTCTGTGATCGTCACGTCCTGTTATGATATATATATATATTTTAATTTAAGTATCGTTGATGGTTTAATTGACAATATATTAAATAAAAAATAGTAAATTTATGATTTTTTCATATAAAAAGTTTTCATTTATATAAATAAACCTCGATAACAGAAGTGATCGTGTGATCACAGGATTGATTAATTGATAGTTTCCGCTGCAGTTTGGCTCCTCACACTCGAAAAAAAGAAAGAAAATAATGAAGCAAAACGTACAATTCGTTAAGAACAAGTAAAGCAAGCTATGAGATGGCACCAACAAAAGTTGACACAAGAAAAACTTGAAGAAAGGACCGGGAAAGTGTGACACAGTCAAAGGATAACGTATGTGACGTCATTTCTGTGATCAAAATTTTAGAATTTTTATTATTTTTGATACATTAGTTTGATTTTGATTTACTTTGTTTTTGTTAATTTGCCTTTGGTATCAATATTTTAAAATAATAATAATTTGTTTTTAACGTTGCTAAGAACCACTTACATACAAAATCATCATATCTGTTATGTACAGCATCATTCCTGTTAGCCGCTTATTTTAAATTTTGGTCATTTTCTCGGAAACTATTGCGTAACGATCTCTGTTTGTAATTTTTACAATCATTGTTTTTATTGTTTAATAAAATAAAGCCAAAATAATTAAAGAATCATGAGAATTTTATTTATTTATTTTTCTTCTTAAAAAAGTAGAATGACCCTTTTCATTACAAAGTCAAATTTTGTATGATAAAAATACACAACATGGTGGCGCCAGCCGCCGTGCTATGTAAAAATCAAAATGATAGTGGACTGTAGTTTTTGATGATGATTTGCAATGCGCTTGTTGTACTAGGAGATATAGTTGCCGTCACGTAAAAAGGCCGATAGCGGTTAAGCTGCGCAGTAGGCGATATATCGGTCTATGCGGTGAGCGGGGGTCGGGCTGGTCTCATCCGGCGCGCGCTATTGGTTCGTCAGTCGTACCCATGCGCAAGTTTCACCCCCTCCTCACCCTACCAGCGACCTTTTTACGTGATGGGAAGTATACGAGCTGTTTCGGGTAAAGGACGAGACAGGTAAACAGCTCGGGAAAAATGAAAATGCACAAACCTTTGATGTGTACCCGCTGGTGGCGTGATGTTGTAGATCTTCGGGCCGCGAGTAACGTATCTATTTACACAACACAGATCCCAAGTAACATTTTAGGTTTTAGAAAGATTTTAAAAAGGTTCTAGAACCTTTGTATGGAAATCTACTCGTAAGTCTTAATAGGCTCAATAACTTTATGTTAACCATATATTAACCTCCTGTGTGCAAAAAGGGCCCACGTTTTAGAACCTTTTCGAGAGCTACAGCAAAACCTATAGTTCTTATCAGAATACCTTAATTTAACGTTAATATAACCTTGTATAGACAGCTTTAAAAGTTATAAATTAATCTTGGATGTAACCTATGACAACTTAAAACCTTTTTGATGGACTTGAATAAATGCCTTTTCAAGAATCCCGGGTTTTAAAATGTTTCTGTTTAAGATATTTTTACACAAAACACCAATCGTGGTTTTAAATACTTTATTTATAAATGGCGATTTCCTAGCTGTCATGTACAACAAGTTTTAAAATGGCGAGATATGAGTGATGTATTCATAACGAAATAATTTGGAGCTTGTTGAAGTCAGGCAATATTATAAAAATACTGCGACTAGCACTTTATTGTGAAATGTTAGGATAATTGGCTGGTTATACGAGACGGGCCTTTCGAAAGTTAAAAATTTTGAAGATATTTTAATACAATATGAGTATAAAATGAAGTGGTTGGTGGCAAATCGCATTGAAAATAAAACTTCTATCCAAAGAAAAAGCATTATAAATTAAATCGTACAGCATACTTTTCATTATATTGCCTTTTGGATAAAATATTGCTATTTGCTTAAATTTTTTTAATTATTTCAGTAAAAAAATATGGCTGTCGTTAACAAATTACTAGAGAGCATTTTAATTAACCTTTTTAGGATTGTAACAACTACAAGCTTTTTAATGTTTGCCGAATTAGGAGCTAAGGGTTATATCGCAGAGCTAGTTAAAACGACTAAGCTATTTTCGCAGCTCTAAGGTTATCGCCAGGAGTAGTTCAAAACTTACGAGTCGCGAAAACAACCGCTGAGCATATTTAGTTGCTTTTAAGATTTAGTTGTAGAAGCCGAATGTGCCGGTTCATCCCGTTCAATTTGCAATAGCGTTGCCGGACTATCGATAGTTTGACTATCGATTGCAGTTGACTATCGATTGTTTGTTTGTTGAAATATAAGTGTCATTAGTATCGATAGTATTGATACTATCGATAGTATACATCAATAGTATCGAAAAGCAATAAACAATAGTTTGGGTTATCATCAATAGTATTGCAAACTATTGGATATCGATACTATCGATGTTATCAATACTATCGATGTTATCGATAATATCGATGTTGTGCAGAGCAACTACGCTCTGCTGCCAGAAAATGTGCGCAGAGCGAATCCGGACAAACGAAGCGGCGGGAAGAATTCTGTACCGGAACTTCACCGGGAAAAAACCACCGGTAAAAAATAAGTACCGGGAAGAAATCTCCACGCGGCACCACGTTTGCCCGACTAAAACCTAAATAACTTAACGCAGTCTGCTACCATCGTAGCTTATGAAGGGAGCTACAGGGCCCAATATGATAACCTAACCTATAAATTAATTACACTTAAAAAACACTTACCAAGCTAAATCTTCTTTCTCTTCGGATCCAAACTTGAGTATCTTCGGGAAGGGGGAATTCCTAATCACCCTACCTAACCCTTGAGATCTCAATTCCCCAGGACAAATAAATAGATTTCTTCCCGTAGTTTCACTCGGGAACAGCCAGATGTGAACAGCCAGCCACATTTCACCTCTCACAAGAAAAAGTCACCATGACGGGTACACAAACACAAAGTTCAATAGTTATTTAACAAACAGGAAATTCACAAACACAACTCAAGCTAATTAGCAATCAAAGAACGCGGAACCTCTCGCGTATTAAAAATCAAACCGATATCGCATGGGACAATTGCGACCGTCCGCGAGCCATTCGCGCTAGCAGTGGTGAAAACCCCGAACGCCCTCTGGCGGCAGCAATGCGAAACGCCCGCGTTTAGTTTTACCCAATATATTACAAACATCCCCCCGTCCCGGTCTGAGAAGCAGACCGCTAGCTTACTCTACGGGAAGGCGGGCGAGAGAGGTCACACCTCTCCTTAAAATCGAACCGTCGACCAACACCTCAGCCACACGCGGAGTGCCATCTCCGCCAAGAATCAAACGTAATATGCGAGCTCGTCGCCAAAGCAATGAGGGCAAATTTGCCTCTTTTAACAATACTAAATCACCCTCCCTGGGAGGCTCAGTCCTGTCTGTCCACTTCACTCTTTGCTGCAGCAAATGCAAATATTCAAGCGACCAGCGACGCCAAAAGTCCTGGCTCATTTGCTGCAATATTTGAAAACGCGACAACCGATATACGCGTTCATCCTTCCACGGGTATTCGGGCAGGGCATTCAACGGCCCTCCCACCAAAAAATGACCAGGGGTGAGAGCTTCCAAGTCATTTGGATCTGGAGATAGCGGACAGAGAGGACGAGAGTTGAGGACCGCCTCAACTTTACAAAACACTGTGGCCAGCTCTTCAAAAGTTAGAGCCGTTTCTCCGATAATGCGGCGGAGGTGGGTCTTTGCGGATTTCACAGCCGCTTCAAAAATCCCTCCCCAATGGGGGCAACTTGGGGGACTAAACTTCCAGGTTATTCCCCTTTGGGCAGCAATTTGACTTAAACTAGTACAATTTTTATCAATAAACACAGAAACATCCTTAAGATAATTTACAGTTCCCTTATAGTTTGTGCCATTATCAGACCTAATAAGGGAAGGTAGACCTCGACGCGAAACAAAGCGATCCAACGCGGCGACGAAGGCCTCCGTAGTCAGAGCCGATACCACCTCCAAATGGACAGCCTTGGTGGCCAAACAAACAAATACACACAAATAGCCCTTCACAATACGGGCATTACGAAAGGGAGAAGCCTTGATCGAAAAGGGACCGGCAAAATCGGTTCCAACGCCGTCAAACGGCCTCGAAGGTCGGATTCGATCAGCGGGCAAATCACCCATCTGTGGTTGCATCGTGGATGCCTTCAACCTATAACATGCAATACATCGAAACAGGACACTACGGATTGCTCTTCGGGCAGACAAAATCCAAAACTCGCGTTGCAAAATAGCCAACAAAGCATTGCACCCAGCATGGGCGTTACGAATGTGTCGATCAGACACCAAAAGCTGCACCAAGGGTCCGCCCTTGGGCAACAACAGAGGATGGCGAGTCTCATATGGAAGATCCGCCTTCCGGAGCCTGCCTCCAACCCGAAGAAGCCCATCCGAGTCGATGTACGGGTTCAAACGAGCGACCGCGCCCTTCAACTTAGCGCGTCCGTCGCGCAAGATACGAAGCTCTGACTCAAACCGTCCGGTCTGCACGACACGGACCCAATGCAACAATGCGCTCCGGCGCTCTTCTGCACCTGCAATCGGCTCCAACCGCTTTGCCTGTGGGTTTCTACAATTATGTATGAAACGCTTAATCCAACTGGTAACACCCAGAAGCTTATCCAAGCTGCTATACCGAGCAAGTAGCCAATCCGGCTCCGACGCCGTCTCAGCGACTACAGCATGTACACGGAGCCCGGTCAAACTCAAAGAAGTAACATCTGTCTGACAGACAGGCCAAGAAGTTTCTGATCCCATCAGCCACTCTGGACCCCACCAGAGCGGGTGTGACACCAATTCTGGTGCCGTACAACCTCGGGAAGCACAGTCCGCTGGGTTAAGCTCTCCCGGCACATGTCTCCATGTTATATCAATTCCGATATTCTGGATTTGGGAAACCCTGTTTCCAACAAAAACCTCCAAGGTATGTGGGGCCGCGCGCAACCATGCAAGCGCGACCTGGGCATCCGACCAGGCGAAGATGTCCCGTATCTCGACCGTGGCCGCCAGCTCACATGCAACGTGATGCAACAATTTAGAGAGAATGTGAGCTCCACTCAAGCTTGGGAATAGTCAGCCTAGTCCTGATGGGGGCGACCTTGCTCTTCCCTAACAAAAGCGAGACATTGACCCGGCCATCGGCGTCAACTGTCCGCATATAGACTGACGCGGCGTAGCCTCGCTCCGACGCGTCACAAAAGCCATGCAGGCTGGCTCGATATTTCCCGGGGGCAATATTCGACGAGGCAAGGCAATCCGATTGACTTCCTTAATCGATGAAAACAACTCGAGCCAATCATCCAATGGAGAGCCAAACAGCGGCTCGTCCCACGAGACGCCCAAAGTCCAAAGTCTCTGAAGAAGACACTTTGCAGAGAATATCACTGGACTGATCCAACCGCTTGGATCAAACATACGGGCTATTACGGACAACACCGTTCTCTTAGTCCAGACCTTTGGTATTTCCAAGTCCACTTGGAATGTAAAAATATCGGTTAGCGGCTGGTACTGCATGCCCAGCACCGCCATCCTGTTGGGATCATCCACATCCTCAAACAGGTGAGGGTTCTGTTGGCGATCCTCCGGGATCCCTTCTAGAACTTTAGGCTCATTAGACAACCACTTACGTAGCTCGTAGCCACCTGTCTTCAATATTTCAATCAATTCATCCCGCAGTAGGAGGGCCTCCTCAATACTTTGGGCTCCGGTGCATACGTCATCAACATACAAGTCACGTGACAGCACGGAAGCCCCACGGGGAAAGCGGATCCGTTCCCGCTCTGCCAATTCAAGCAATGATCTGATGGCGATATAGGGACTAGATTTCAAACCATACGTGTTTGTGTTGAGTTCATACACCGTCACAGGATCATCAGGGCGCTCACGCCAGAGTATCAACTGGAATCGCCTGTCCTCAGGATGTATGACTGTCTGGCGGAACATCATCCGGATGTCCGCACCAAAAACCACTTGATGTCTTCTAAAGTTCAAGATGATGTCAATTATGTCCCTATGCAATTTGGGACCTGAATGCAAACATAGATTCAACGAAACCCCGTTCGAAGTGGGTGCGGACCCATCGAAGACGGTCCTCAATTTGCCTGTTGAGGCCTTCACCACCGCGTGGTGGGGCAAAAAATAATGCTCAGTTGAGCTCCAATCAACTCGAGCCGGAGACATGTGACCCAAATCCTCGTACTCGCGCATAAATTCAATATATTTATCGCGAAGTACGTGGTCACGCTGCATACGTCGCTCCATGGACAGCAGTCGTTTCTCCGCAAGCGCCCTACTTTGCCCTAGGCTAGGACGTGTAGCAACAAATGGTAATCTAGTTACAAACCGACCGGAGGGCAACCTCTCCGTGGTTGATCGAAAGAAGGCTTCGCACTCAGCGTGTTCCGGATCCATCCTGGAACTCATAGGTGGCTCCTCCACCTCCCAAAACCTTTGCATGGTCTTGGCCAAGGACGCTGATGCGACGACCGGTGGCTCCTCCACGGTGCTATTATCAAACACAGGGCCCATCAGGGCAAAACCAAAAATCGTAGACACTGCCATCAGTGAAGACGAACCCAGAGCCTTCTGTGTACCCAACAAAATCCAACCCAATACGTCCGAGCCCAGGAGCAAGTCCACTGGGCCGGGATGAAAGACAAAGGGGTCGGCCAAATCCAGACCCGAAACCAAAGACAACACACCCGGCGGTATGTCTGTCGAGGGGTGCCAACCCGCAATGGTATCCATTACCATAGCCGAAGTCGTGATCCTCATTGTGGAGGACTTCAGCGAAGAAAAGGTGACAAGTGTCTGGCCCGTCAGACACTTCACTTGTATGCCACCAACTCCAAGAAGTGGCACAGGCGAGTCTTCCACGACTAAACCTAACTGGCGTGCCACTCGAGTGGTAACCAAACTGCTTTGAGCCCCTGAGTCCAACAGAGCTCTCAAATTAATGGCTTCCCCCACGACCCCATACGCGGACCACCGCGGTAGGGAGCAGAACCGTCCGCGGCTCTGTCCCAGCAAGGGAGCAAGCTAGTTACGGGCTCCCCACTCTCTCCAAACCAGGGGGGCGCCACTGACCCGGATAATATGTCGGGCGAGTGCACATCCCCATCTGAGGAGGGGCATAACCCGCGGCCCGGCCATACATATGGTACGGCGGGTGGTACTCCAGCCGTGGGTACTCGTGCAGCGGCGGAGAAAACCGCTGCGGCTGCATGTGTTGGGTATTGGTAACCCGCGTGGAGGGGGGTGTCCCCACTCTCACGTCCGATCTAGGGCCCCCGCCCATGGGGGCCCTATCCGGGGCCTGGCCAGCCACATACTGGCCATGACCTTGAGGCGCGTGGTCCCGGTCCGCCAAGACCCGCGCAGGTACGCGACCCCCCTCCCGAGGGGGGGTGCGACGAGCGAAGCCGCGTCCTTCTTCCAAAGGTGGAGGGCTTCGCGCAGGAGCGCCCCCGCCCATAGGGGACCCCTGCCTCAACATCCGGGTGCCATCCCCGTTCCGGTTCATGCAGAGCATCGCGTGGTGCAGCCCACGGCATGCACTGCATGGTATGGCTCTGGGACAGTCACGTGCATAGTGACCGCCCAAACAATAAAAGCAAAGTTCATGCCGCTTTGCCATGCGGCGCCGATCTTGTACTGGCAGTCCCTGCCAGTCCCTGCATTGCAGCAGGCTGTGGCCCATCCGACCACATTGCAGGCAGTCCGCGTCCCTCGCGACTGCTGCCGTGTGTGCAACCCGCGCACCAGCTCCACGCGGTGGCGGTTGCCGTCCCTGTTGGGGCCTCCCTCGCCATGAGGGTTCCAAGGGCCTACGTTCAGGCGCTCTGGATGGCGCTGAGTCCGTCATGGTATTCTCAGCAGCCCGTGCCTCAAACTCCAAAAACTTCACCAAGTCAGTGAATGTTGGTAGGGTGGTGCTATCCCGCTCCGCATTTTCGCGCTCAAACCGCGAGCGGATGTCATTGGGCAATTTGCCCAATACAATGTGCACCAACAAAAAAGACCATTGGTCCACCGGCAGCCCCAGTGTGCGGAGCGCGTTACAGGCCACTGTAACGGGCGTGAGCAACTGCAGGCGCAACTGTGCCCTGTTGGCCACCTTGGGCAGGGCCATCAACTGTGCGGCGTGCGCATCCGCTAACAAACGTAAGTTTTGGTAGCGGGAGTTCAATAGCTCCCAAGCCGTATCGTACTGGTCGTCCTCCACCCGGAGGTGCTGGATGAGCGACCGCGCTTCATCCTCAAGAGTGGAGAGGAGGTAGGCCATCTTCTGGGCCTTCGACAAATCCTGTCGTGCTACGACCAGGGACTCAAACATATTTTTATATGCTACCCACTCCTCCATCCTACCCCCAAAGTGGGACAGCTGAAGGGTGGGGAGCCGACCAGTAACCGCTGGTCCTTCCTGTCTAACAGGTGTGCGAGGGGCTGGTCCGCCAGCCTGTCTCGCCCTTATTGCGGTCACCGCCTCCGCGATATCATCGTGCAGACTCAGGATCTGGTCCATGTCCGCCATGTGACCTGCGTAGGCCTCCGGGGTAAGATCGGCTTCGGTAAGCGCCGCCATGGCCGCTTCCGCGCTAATCAATCGTGAGTGGAGGTGATCCGCTCTTAGCAGTATGGCGCCCTCCCTGTCCTTCCGGGACAGGAGTCCTCCGGCCGTCACAAACCATCTCAATTCGTTGGCGAGTGTCGCCCTAGCATTGGAGGCCTTCGCCATCGCGTCAAGTCACAAACAAGAAATAACAAAAGGTAAATAAAAAACAACAAAATCAAGCAACTACACGAAGAACCGCGGTAGGTATGAGAATGGCACAAACCCGGAACGCACGGTACAAACCGCAAACAAATACAAAAAAGGTTACAAATATTCTTATACAAACAAACTAAGAAAAATCTAATAATTTTTACAAACAATTAATTATTTTTTACAAACGAACAAATAGAGGGTAGATAAACTACGCTCTGCTACCAGAAAATGTGCAGAGCAACTACGCTCTGCTGCCAGAAAATGTGCGCAGAGCGAATCCGGACAAACGAAGCGGCGGGAAGAATTCTGTACCGGAACTTCACCGGGAAAAAACCACCGGTAAAAAATAAGTACCGGGAAGAAATCTCCACGCGGCACCACGTTTGCCCGACTAAAACCTAAATAACTTAACGCAGTCTGCTACCACCGTAGCTTATGAAGGGAGCTACAGGGCCCAATATGATAACCTAACCTATAAATTAATTACACTTAAAAAACACTTACCAAGCTAAATCTTCTTTCTCTTCGGATCCAAACTTGAGTATCTTCGGGAAGGGGGAATTCCTAATCACCCTACCTAACCCTTGAGATCTCAATTCCCCAGGACAAATAAATAGATTTCTTCCCGTAGTTTCACTCGGGAACAGCCAGATGTGAACAGCCAGCCACATTTCACCTCTCACAAGAAAAAGTCACCATGACGGGTACACAAACACAAAGTTCAATAGTTATTTAACAAACAGGAAATTCACAAACACAACTCAAGCTAATTAGCAATCAAAGAACGCGGAACCTCTCGCGTATTAAAAATCAAACCGATATCGCATGGGACAATTGCGACCGTCCGCGAGCCATTCGCGCTAGCAGTGGTGAAAACCCCGAACGCCCTCTGGCGGCAGCAATGCGAAACGCCCGCGTTTAGTTTTACCCAATATATTACAAACAGATGTTATGGATACTATCGATAGGCCTATCGATAGTGTGACTATTTTTCAAGGTTACAATACTATTAACAATACTATCGATAGTCAACACTATTGCTGCAACACTATCTTGCAATCGATGCTGTTGTTTATAAGTCGGGGAGACAACTGATATTTTTTGAGGATGCCTTTAAAGCTTTAGAATATTCTTGAAGGACTTTAATTATGCCTTCAGCTCATAAACAATATCTTATTGGATTGGGTTTTTACCAAGCAGTCAAAATTAGTTTGCCTGGACAACTAAATACAGCCTAAAGGTTTGTAGTAAGTTATAGAAATTACTTAAAGGCGAGTTTAACATTCCATAACTTTATAGTTATATCAAACCTAAAATTTAAACCTTTAGATCACAATTAAGCATAGTGCTAGCTTTTTCAGAACCTAATCAGGAGTCTACGACAACTATGAGATCCTAAGTCTTAATGCTCTTGAAACACGAGTCAAAATTACTTTAATTTAAACTCTTGTCCGCGGCTTGAAGGTTGTAGTAATAAACAATTAGTTTTAAGACTTATTAATCATTCTCAAATACTTTTTACTACCAGATAGCATAACAATAACCTTCTAACGACCATTTTCGAACCTAAAGGCATTTTTTACAACCTAGACCCGAATCAAATGTTACTTGGGATTGTTCTAGCAGATCACACAGTTTTACGCACTTCACAAACTAGGTGACATGAAAATAGGTAATTTTCTATAATTGGTTCACGGCGGCCACGCGCTTTCAACGTGTGAGAAATGGCTTCTGCGTTAACTAGAAAGTTAGGTATTCAAAACAACGGGGTCGGAAGTATTTTTCGACATATCATAAATCGATTGCATACGGGAAAACAACATATCCCTTTTAGCTATCAATAGTTATAATTGAGCTTCCTTACTAAGGCGAGGTGCCATGGTAAATAGCTAAAGTACTTGCCTGCACTATTATAAACGACAATCGAAAGCGATGGAGAACCGAATACGATACGATTACCAACGCACGCAGTAGGTAAGTACCTAGTACGTGGGCCAGTATAAGCTACTGACTGGAATAGTACGTACTTAGCTATATTTCTATACCAAAACGAGTATAACAACGAATTATCACTGTGCGGTCCGTTGAGTGACGAATGACCTTGAACCTTACCGTAGTACTTATATTAATTCTGTGACCTTACGTAACAACAGAAGATGTGGGAAAATCGAAGCACCCACTAACATTTCTATATCCCCTGGGACAGCGCAGCGTAAGTATCATCCGCCAATTGTAAAATCTTCTGCTTCCAATAAAAATACGTCATCAACTTACGCTTAATATTTCGCTGCTGACTTGATAAAAAATATGCTGCATAAATTAGAACGTTGTCTAAAAGAACTGTTTTTGTTATTTTTATTATTTAAGTTCTCCTGACCGCCTTCTTTTCAGTATGAAATTGACTGTTACTTCTCTCTTCTGAAGTAAATCAATAAAAACAAAAACAGAGATTTCCACCTTTTGATTTGACATCATTTATTCTATAAAATGCTACGTTCATTCCAGTAAAAGGAGTTCTTCGTGGCTTCGCATTTCATATCTATATAGGTTTAGTATACGCACACATGTAAGCTTTTGACGAAAGCTTGTTTGTATAAAGCACAGTCATTGGAAGTTTTACGATCGCGACCGAGCCAAATGGGATCATGAAAAGGAGATCCCGCCTCGATACGAGGAATATGTAAATGATTTTTTTTATTAATACAGAGTGTTGATTATTAGATGAGGTGGACTGAAACGGAAAACGTAGGATTTTCATAGTTATTTCATAGTTTTCTCTGGTTTGTTTTACCATTTTTGTCCATATAAAATTACTAGCTTGTGCCCGCGAATTCGTCCGCGCGTAATTTACTATTGTTAATTTCTGCGGTTCTAAGCTGTGTATCAAGATGTAACCTACGACAGATTTTAGGTAAGAGCTTCTGTTATAATACAACAGTGAAAACCGCATCAAATTTGGTTCAGTAGGTTTTTTTGCGATGCGCGTACAAACATATACACAGAAAGACAGACAAACAGACAAAAATTGTTTTGGCTCCTATTAGCCTTACAGAGACCCCTTATAATGTTTTTTCTTAGATGTCTCTTATGTATGTACAGACCAGTTACAGTTTTATAATGATGTACCAAGAAAAAGAAAATGGAAATTTATTATTATTTTCAACTTCTATAGTTGATGCTGCAAAAAATGAAGGTTTATTATAAAATATTGTAACATGAAATGGCTAGACTAAATCAATAAAATTCTATATAGCATAAACTTTTACGGTCGGCGCGAGAAAAAAGCAGGCAGATTATAGGTTATATCTGTAACCACACACTATAATAGTGTTTACAAAGATCCAGTTTGCCAAAATTTAGAAATTCGAAATTAATTTATTATTTGGGCGAAGGCGTCGGAAAAATGATAGTTATAGTTTCTTGTTCTAATACTTAAATAATGAATACATCAACTTGTAGGTAGAATAACTCCTTGACAAAATTCCTAGTGCACGAGTAGCGATATTTTTGATTTGTAGTGCAGCGTTCCCATCCAAAAGTTCCAAAAACAATGCATGTATTGCAATCGAGATACCGTGGAATTGTGTGAGTGACATGTCACTCTATAGCCTTTTCTGTTGGAAATATTGACTGCTCGGTATTGTTCTATGCGTGAACCAACTCTGTTTTTTTCTTTTTACATTTTATCATATAAATTCATCAAAGATGTGGACGTTTTTAAAGTATTACGTCATGTCAACGTGACGTTTTTGGATCTTTTACCCTAAGAAAAAACGTAGGTATTGCTTTTATGGAGTTTTGAGTCATTCAGTAGCAAAGTCAGAGTCGCTCACAACAAACTATAGTAAATCCCAGAAAAAGCAATCAAATGAAAAAAAAAAATAAGTTAAATAAAATAAAGAGAAGTTAAAAAGAAATATGCCATAATTTCATGTCTAACAGCCTATTAAAACGTCTAAACGAATTATGGATTTATTTGTCAACTGAAAACTGGCACGAACTTTTCCCTTAAGATTAGTTCTCGACATAAATTTCTCATTGCCATTATTTCTAAAAATTGCTAGATTTTCAGATCTTAATCATTATGTTATGAGAAATCTTCCTCATTTTTGGCGCGCTTTGGAAAACAAGTTTAGTTTTTAGTTTCAGCTACTATCGTTAGATCAGTCGTTAACTTAAGACAGCTTGAAAAATCTGACAACTTAGATCACTTACACACACACAAAACATCATTAAAAAAATCTTTCCTATCTAGATAGGTACAAAAAATTAAGGTTGACATGCTTCCATTGCTCTGACACCACTGCATGATGATAATATTTGATCAGTAAATATTTCAGTAATTAGTTTTAACTTTTTCAATATGCTGTCGTTATTTCAAGCGGCTGAAAATTTTAATTACCTATATGAGAATGTCCTTTGGCTGTGGTTGAAGAATTTAAGCCGGTAAATGTACAACAATGCTGACATTTTTGAACTATGCCCGAAAAAATTGAAAATAATATGCGGGTTGTTTGATTAAAATTTTGAAAATGTGTTGAGTTCGAAAGCTCTGCGCAAAAGTTTATTAAACGTAAATTTAAAAACATAAAACATAATGGAGCTTTTCGGCGAAATCGTATTTATTTTGTAAAAGCTGGGATAAGTCCAATATTTGTGTTAAAAAGTGCACTTAAAATGTTTTGTATAATGTTACATTTTCGTGGCTTATATTGACTAAAAAATAAAACGACCGTCGTCGTCGTCCGATTTTAGACCGTAGATATGACAAAAGTGTTAAATTTTGTATTTTTTATTTAACGCAGTAACAGAAACCCACCAGGTATATTAGTGTAACAAAAGTAGGTATATACAGGCTGAGGCCAAAATATATTATTAAAAACACGCTGTCAACGACAATGCAGGACCGGATTTGATAAATGGGATCTCATTGTTTATGTAAGCGGTAGATGCCGGGTCAATATACCTCCTTCTATTGGTCGTATCTCGTTCGCTGGTTGATGCAATTTTATTCGACACTGTTGTTGAATTTCCAAGAGAGTCGTTGTGTGTGTTTCATTCCAAATAATGACCACGACCCTCAGTCATGAGGAAATACGACTAAAAGAGAGAAGAAAACAGAGTAGAAAGACTATCGCACCGAGTATAGCATTATGTCGCTCACTTGGTTCACTGGGGCTTAAACTACATTTAATGTTTCACGATAGCAGTTGAATCAAGTGATAAGGGTTCCGTTTGTGCCTTTTGAGGTACGAAACCCTAAAAATGTCGCGAGTTATGATTAGTGATAGCTAAAAGTGAACAGAAAAAACTCGGGATGACTGACGCGCTTAGCATTTTGTTTCTCATTTTGAGGGTTTTACAATCGACAATTTGCCTACTGCAATAATGAAACCCATTCAGATACTAAATTCCCATAGGACAGTACCATGTGTACTTGACTGTACTCTGGTTGTATTAGCTTCGAGGAGGAGCTTGATTAGCACGACTTGAGACCAGCTTTGTGCCGCTTGTATTGATCACACATTCAACGGATATCTGGGAAAATGGTATTCAGCTTGCTACAATACAACTCCTTCCTTTTCATGGAAAAAATGAATTAATCATTGATGCACGAATCATACTCGTTCTTAGTCGATTTTGTGTAACTTTGCTGCTACATTTTTATACAAATTGGGTTTGCTCTTGACCACAATCTTGCCCAAGAACAAATGAGTTCTACGGTGTAGCTTACCCAGAAGCAGCCTATTCACAATATTTTAAATTTAATACAGATGCAATGCTAAACTCTTAGAATGATGATCACGTACCTAGCTCTATTTGTTTGTTTGTTTGTTCGTTCGTGAACAGGGGTCTTTATTTAAAAGCATTGGCCACTAAGAATCATTATTAAAAAGTATGTCAAATTGTAGCTCCAATAACGTTAGGAAAAGGAAAATATGAAATGCAATATAATGTTAACGCGCTGGAACCTCTGATTTGTGATTTAAAAGATACTTTTATATCATTTAAATTGAATGTTAACTTGACTGAATACTAAAAAGTGTCTCGTAGACATTCCTCCGATTCCAACGTCTCGTTATAAATGTACCGCAATTAGTTTTAACGATCAGCGGTGATCAATTAACAGTCGCCCCGATATCGATTCAATGGGAACTGAGGTTAAAGACGAGTTTTAACTGATTCGAATAATTTCCTATTATTTCAAGTTTTTCTCATGAATTCAGAAATTACTTTCTTACTATTATGAATGGAATTTGATTATTACGAATACAAAGGTTGAATACGGTATATGATATAGGTATACAGGGTTATTTTGAAACCATTGGCCAAATTTTCGCAGCAGATTTGGTTGATGAAATTGAGCAGGTTTCCAAAAAAATCTATGTTAGAAAATAAAAAAAATTTTTTGCTTCCCATACAAACTGTCGATCAGCTGATGGGACTTAGTATGGAAAGTTGAAATTTTATGTTACTCTTTTACTATAAATTTCTTTCGGAAGTAGTTGTATTTCAAGTACTGAGCATATTGTAAAAATTTGGCCAGTAGTTTAAAAATAAACCTGTATTAATTTAATTTGAATTAGTACCAATCTTATTATATTATTATATTTGCACACCTTACCAAGGTAGAATGTAATTGGACACCTAATTTTCAAGATCATTCATTATTCATTTTATTGCAAATAAAGAGATTTTAAATTTTGAATATAGTTTGTTACACGAGAGCTGCTGACAAACTGTTTCACATTTTGACAGATTATGTAAAAACGTATTGTACTGTTTTGTTTAATAAATAAATATAAAAAGTACGTTTGTTACCCTAAGTACTCTCCTCCACGGCTGTACAGATTTTAAAGAAATTTGGTAGATAGGTAGAGCGTACCGTAAACCTTGAGAAGATACAAGGGTACTTCTATCCAAAAGTCCCATCGGATAGGAACCCCAGGGAAACCTACCCCAGGGGACCTACTTGAAAGCATAAAATTCTTACCTATTTTCGTACAATTATATACCTAATGACTACAGACAGCAAAACTTATATAGGACTGACAAATAAATTCGTAGTAGAGTGGTTCGGCGACGACGCATTGAAATGTGGGCTCCGATTACGCCCTCACCTTCGACCCCATTAGACTAGCTTAGAGCAGTGGAATTGTTCCAGTTCATTCTCTATTCCTTTCCTCTATTTCCTTTCGTTATTTATAAATCAAATGGCATTTCAATTTATTCCGTGACTCAATCTATTTATTAGGAATTTGACACACACTACACCCTACACTTTTCACTTTATATCTCTTTCCACCTTTGCGCTCATTTATGTATTTACTTTTTGTTACTGCTTTGTATGTTCTTTTCTATATATATTTTCTATATTTCATTATATATTTTCTATATAATGGCACAACAAATTGTTGATCTATCTGTTTATATATCTACCATAGTCTAAAAGATAATCGACATGTGTTTCTTGCTCACTGATGCACGTCCTGAAAAAAAAAAAACATTTTAATCAGGCCTCGTGAGAGTTTAATTCAGTAATTATCGTTTAACGCACAGAATTTCGAATGAAGATTAATTTATTTCCACCTGTGACCAAGTAAATTACGTCGATAAAGTAGCCGTTTATACATATATTGTTGTTTAAATAAAACAATGTTTATCCAAACCACAATATATAATTAAGGACAGTAATCAAACTTCTGTGTACCTAGCTTTTATCTTTTAAAAGCGAAATCTATCTGTGCCCAACTGGGAAATGTACATACAGGGTTATTTTTAAACTACTAGCCAAATTTTCACAATATGCTCAGTACTTGGAATATAACTACGTCCTAAAGAAATTTATAGTAAAAAAATAACATAAAATTTCAACTTTCCATACTAAGTCCCATCAGCTGAATTTTTCATTTTCGAACATAGATTTTTTGGAAACCTGCTTAATTTCATCAACCAAATCTGCTGCGAAAATTTGGCCAATGGTTTCAAAATAACCCTGTATAAATAAATAAACACAGCAATTAGTAAAATCGAAACGAAGAAGAAAAAGAAAGCGAAAACAGCATGGAAGCCAACCCAGCAAGACAAAGAAGAATTCACGTCGAATTCAGCAAACAATAGAACTCAATAGTAAGTTATTTCGATCCGGGAAATGCAGAGTCGCTGTTATCGGATAAATAAAAGTTTTAATGATAAACAAGTTTAAGATAGGAAAGCCGTTAACGACGCAAATGACCTGAAAATGAATTAACGCTTAATGAGCACGCGTAATATAAGTATATTACAGCAGCGCTAAAGTGATGCGAAATGGAATGGAAATATTATTACAATTTTGCCACTTAATTTTGACTGTTTGCATACTTGAATTTTAAACGTTCAGTATGCTTCGCGATTTAAATATAATATAACTGTTTTGTTAACAGAACTTCGCATGACACCTTTTATATTCTTAGAGGTAATTGCAGCTGACGTTTCAAGTGCCGTTGCATTTACCATGGTCGCAGCCAGACTGGAGTATATGTCGAAAAGAGTTGTTGGACTTTACTCCAGTCTGGCTTACTTAACTTTAGAAACAACTTTTGGGGTGAAATTTAACGTTTAACGCATAAAAACATTATGTTGGTGATGTTAATCATTTAAGGGTTTCCTCTTTGGGAGCCGATCTTGGGTGCATCATCAATCAATCAATCAATCAATAAATTTAAGAACTTCTTTCTTGTCGGTGTAATTTCCATGTATTCCTGTCTTCTGCCATCGATTTGACCTCTCTATACGACACGACCTCTACCTTCTCTTTAATTTCGTCTATAAATCATCAGGTGTCTCAAATTGACAATTTAATTTAGCTGACAATATAGACTTAAAATTCAACAGGAGTAGACGTCTAATGTAGTAAGTAATGTGTAAGTAGTCTAGGAGACTAAATAGTCTCGTAATATAAACAAACATCGCAAGCTATAAAAAGCTTATAAAACAATTTTGTTTTATTTTAGCATTCAAAGAATTGCGTTCTCCTTAATTAAGTTACAAAATTATTTACTTACCATGAATAAATAATCTTATCGGTATAAAAAAAGTTTCTTTGTTAATAGAAGTACACGAATAAGTAATGAAGGCAAATGGAAAAAATATGTTTTCGTTTAATGATTTAAAGGCGACTTAACTTTCGCTCATTCTATTCAGTCGCAAATAAAATTGGATTTCTCTTGAATTGTGTCTGTAAACAAAGCAATTTACTGTACCTATGAATAGGCAGTTTGTATAGCTAGAACTAGATTTAGCCTTCGACTTCATTCGCGTGAATGTCGCTTTTCACCCCATTAAATTCAAAAGATTCTTTTATTTATTTTATTTAAATTCTTTATTGCGCAAATGCAATGGTACAACAGATGGACCTTTGGGGTAAACAGAACTTTAATTGGGTCTTATAAAGGAATTGTTGGAAAACGAAAGGGAAGGGAACAGAAGGGAGATTATTCTTGGTGCTCCCTTACTGGCAGTATAACTGGATGCCGGGATTAGAAATAAAATACTGTGGTAGTAGAACTTGTAGAAAAATATATTATAAAATCAAGAAATAACTAACGCATCAACTTAATATGTCCCTAAACGAATATCAATGACAATCTGTCAGAAAAAATAAAAAAAAAACAATTGGATCATTTTCCCTTCTTTAAATAATAATCTTTTTTTGTAAGCGGCCAGAATTACAATAAAGAGAACAATTTATACAGGCAGTTATAATCTGTTGTCTCTGTTACACTGTGTTACAAGATAATGAAAAAAAGAGACAGCAAATGTTATATAACATTATAGAACTGTCAGTGTGGGAGCCATAGACATAGAAAAAAAATCATTCTTTAAAATTTTTCTAGCTCTATGGTAGGAGCACCATTTCTTAGTAGAGAATGTCTCCAAATGTTTCATTTCGTTCCCCAACGTTTCGTCTCTGCGTTGATATCCCAATCAAATACACTAAGCATTCAGTAAGCGCCCAATTTTGTAATATAGATAATAATATAGATTCAAATAATGCAGCAAGTACTTAAGAGGTAGTCCACTTAGAGCACTAATCCGAACAGCACAAACGCGAACAGCACATGGCCTTGTCCACGAACAGCACATATAACTATTATACTTATATATATATTGATTTGTAAATACTGTTGGAACCTAGTGCTGTCTGCTAATGTGTTCCTTATACAGGACGATATTAAATAAAAGATATCGATATTAATTATATTGATCGTTTATTAATTACACATACCTACTTTCGTTGGTACATACGAAATATTATGTCAAGGCGACATTTAGTAACAAAATAATATCGCCTGTATAAGGAACACATTCAGCGGACAGCACTAGGTTCCAAGAGTATTTACAAATCAATATACATAATATAAGTATAATAGTTGTATGTGCTGTTCGTGAACCAAAATAAAATAAAAAATTAGAATCCACGAACAGCACATGCCAAAATATTAAATTGTGCTGTTCGCGTTTGTGCTGTTCGGATTAGTGCTCTAAGTGGACTACCACCTCGTACTTAATACTATACGTACCCACTATAAAAGTTTGTGAGAATATATTTGGAGATTTGTTACATTTTTACTCCTCACTACTCCGGATTACAATGAAAGGTACCTAGGTACTTATACAGATAAGGTACGTAAAGTTACTTAATTCAATACATATAGCATAAAGTTTATCATGAATTTTAGCAACATAGGTGCATACATAAAATAAATCCTTTGTTTTCTCTTCACATAGGTTTGGCACAAAAGTAAGTGTAGTAATAACTTGGGTATAACTTAATTTACTTGTAATGCGAGAGAGTGATGTCTGAGATGGATTTCCTAAGAAACCTGTGATACAGATCACCATGGACATCACTCCACAGCTATTATGCGATACACTTTGTAAGTAAACAAATGAAACAAGATAATATGCGTGATTTAATTTGAGTGCACGGAATTTATCCGCGCGCAAGCTAGTTTGAAAATACAACACGTTTGGTGAACCTGTGTTCGTTATAGAGTTTGCAATTACTCAGTACTAAAATATAGAAGCTAATAGCGAACCCCAGTTAATTTACCCAGCGCACTCGCCCATTAAGCACACCAGCTCTTTATATCAGTGATTGCAGCATGTAAGATAACTCAGTTAAATGCTAGTTTTGCTTTGTATAGGGTTGTAATAGTACATTGTTACCGAGTGGGTGAAAGTAACTTTTTTATGTTCCGGGACGGGGTTTGGAATAGTACGAGAGACACTAGGCCAATGACAACTAAGATTTTCCCCCGCTACCCGCTACCCAGTTCGCCCGCACTCATCCAATCCGCGTTCTAAATAAATGCTCGCGGGGTCGCGGGCGGCGCGGCGGCTCAGAGGTGGATGGTTAAAACATGCGGGCAATTATACGTATTATTTTTTTAAAAGCTTTATAAAAAGATATTAAAAAAAGTAAGTAACATAATCCCTGCCTTATCTTTAGAGTAATTTATACAAAAATTCTCAATCTTTTTTTTAATGTATTGCTTGAATAATAGCAGTTTAAAGTGTTAATTATAGGTGATTTGGAGGCAACTTCGCAATTTTTTTCTATCGAGAAAATTTTATGCAATCGTGTTTTTGAGTAACATAATCCCTCGTGCTAGTCCTGAAGTTTGCTATATCTTAATTTTACATTCAGTTTTACATAAATGTAGATATTACAGACGATCATGTGAAGCAATCTAGCCTAGTACGGGCCCTTAAAAAGTCCTTCACCCGAGGTAAACACTGTGCTTTTCATTACGAATATAAGGAAAGTAAAAATAAAAACATGATTTAACTAAAGAAATAAAGAGTGAATTATACGGTAGCATAAACAAAACTCTAAACTTGAAAAAAAAATCGGATTGCGGCTTTGGCTTCCAGCTATTTTTTTTCTGTGGCTGACCGACTATTTAGCTAGGTATTAGATTCTTTTCATTTGGTTCCATTATTGAAAAAATGATAAAAAAATCTAGGTTATAAAAAAATTTCTTTAACTTCACGTTATTTCAATTTTACATAATATGTTGTATGTGTAGAAAGTTGGAACATGGTTCAATAGAATAACGTGAAAACAGAACTAGTTTTTTTTTAAATAATTTGACAGCTGTCAGTTGAAAACGATTCTCTCTAGGGCTGAAAAGTATTACTTTCATCACGCTTTTCAGGCAACTTCAGACTTACTTTCAGAGTACGAGTAATGAAAAGGTTATTAAATTTCGAGTCTGGATATCCGTATGCAGATATCAATTATTGAGGTATATTGATTTCGGATATAGAATCTGATATTGTACGGTGAAAACATATTTCGAGTAAATTCTTCGTTTCGGTTACAAGTTGAAGTGGAAACTTGTTACGCAAAGAGTACCTAGAAATTTAATGGAACTCAAGTGGCTATTAGTGTGTAGTAAGAAGCTATTGTGTAGACTAGAGTGCGCTCGGGTAGGCAAAAATAAAACTTTGTGTAATAAAGATTTATTCTATTGTATTACATACAAAGAATCACGTCTTTATCCCTTACGGGGTATGAGAGCCAAGAGTTGTGAGACTCGAAGGCTTAGCTTTCTATTGTGTTGTCATAAACTGTGGCGCATATGTTTTTTTATATATATTTTTCGGATATCCGTTACCTACTTACCTACAATTACGAAGCTAAGTCGCATCCCTAATTTAGATAGTACAGTACAATGCAAACGGAAATGGTTATACTAGAACAGCTTCCGCCAGATCGTTCCAAACCTTGATAGTGAGTTTATTGCATATGCATAACGCAGGCATTAAAGTGGACTGTAATAGTATTATAATACATAAGTTTTTTCCTAAGGCTTCATTGGCTGCAATTTCGTTTTGCATATAAAATTATCCGTGAATATCAAGATAACATTTAAATTAATATAAAATTTCGATTAGTTATGAGGGTCTTAACTAAAAAAAAATACTGTTCATTACATTTTGGCCAAGTAGCTACCTATCTATTGTAAAATTAATAATATTTTTTTTGAGATATCGGAGTCGACCCCATACTAAAAGCTGCTCATATTCATGAGAACTTTCAATAGTAGAAAGTTCCAGATCTCAATATTTAAACAATAGCACGGAAGTAATATAAGTACTACGTACATAAAGGAAACTCCCTGCCCCTCCCGCAATATGGCACCCCCCGCACTTTATACCCCCACCCCCCGTTCTTGTGTGTCTTGGGACGCTATGACTATAAAAAAGGACACATTGACGTGTTGACTGACGTGTTCACGGATATACAGTTTCATTTGTAATAGTACTAGGTATATTTGACGCCCCGTTTTTATGAAGCGCCCGTCCTGTGACAATAGTCAAAATATTGTGATGAATTTGTTATTTGATTGTTTAAAAGTAAAACAGTAATTTAGCCCCATTTTCAACCGAACACGTGTTTCCACACAACTTAAACAAGTCATAAGGAGGAAAGTTGGTACGGTTATATGCAAATGATGAGGTCCGCGTGAGGATTGTTGGGAAGTTCGGCTGAAGGTTGATTCCCTCATTAATATGCATTACACTGTACATCAAGCAATTTAAATTTGTTGGTGAGGGTATAATAGATTGCTTTGTTGAGCAGTTAAAATTCGAATTACAGAAAAAACCTTCTACAGAAATATACTGGTCAAGCGCGATGGATGCGAGTCCATCGAGGGTTCCGTACAAAAGTTTCATGGGTATTATAACCCGTCACATGGCAAATTGTGACGTTTATGGTCATCTATGCGTTGATGTTCAACTCATTCCACTTTGTACTTTTTTATATCCATAGGACGCCTCAGATAAGTCGACAGCATGTATACAGGATGTCCCAGAAGTCGACGTCAAGCCGTAATACGGTGATACGCCTTATCATAATAGTTATCAGAATAATATAAAAAAAAGTTAAGTCGTGTATTTTACAAATTATTGGTTGGCTTAGAATTTAAGATTACAGGTTACAAAAGCACTATTAAGGATAACATAAGAAAGATAAAATTGGAAAAAAGTAAAGATTTGTAGGAACAAGAGGTCAAAAATCATCACAGGATGTACATTTTTTTCCAATTAACAAAAATGCAAATAATTTGTAAATTACACGACTTAAATTTTTTTTATACTTTTCTGATAACTAATAAGATAAGGCGCATCACCTGATTACGGCTTGATGTCAACTTCTGGGACATCTTATTATATTTTTTAGGATTTGCTATGAGTTAATTAGTCTCCGAGACCCCGTAACAATCCTGATTTTCTTTTATTTAAGTATTCCATTGTTTGAGCTCTTTACCTAACCCTATTTTTGTGGTTTGCTGGTAAAAAAGTGAAGCAATAATCCGTTCAAAAGATGCCAAATTTTTTACGTAGAATTGCGCATAAAATCTCTTATTACCGGAATAAATAAAACCGCAATTACTTGAGAATGCCCAAAAACCACGGACATTTTTCAGTTTGACTTATCGGCACAATAAAAAAGATAGGTCAGGAGTAAACAAAATGGCTGGCATCACTTCCTTATCCCTGGCGAGTCGTTAACCATTAACCCAACGTTAGGGCTGGTCTCCACCAAAAGCGGAGAGGAGGTGTGTGAAGTGAGGAAGAGTGGAAATGTTTATCTGTTCGGGTTTTACCACTGAATCTGTGCGAAGCGGAGTTGAGTGTGTTTTTAGGCTATGTCCACATAAAATTTACTATTGTTTATATATCAAGTTCTAAATGGTTAAAACATGTGTCAGATTTTAAGTCAGAGCTAATACAACTGTAAAAAGCGCATTAAATTTAATTCCGTCGTTTTTCCGTGATGCGGGTACAAACATACAGACAGATCAAGACATTTTTTTTAAATGAACCTTTTGCTGAAAATATGTAAAAGAACTTATTTTCATTTTTTCTTATGGGTTTGCTCTTGACCACAATCTTGCCCGAGGACATTAAATAAGTAGGTAGATAAGTATATTATTACTTAATTTATGTAACACTTGATCGCCACTGTGGTAAGCGGAAAACAATAAGTACATTGCTTTGTACCGGTACCGTATTTTGGCGAATTCTCACTTAGTAGGTACCGTAATGTACCGGTACTTACCGGGAGTCTATATGGAGAATGGATATCGGTAAAAAGCTATAGTTTAAACACATCTCCTCTCCGCTCCAGTGGAGAGCAGCCTTAATTCAACGTAATCGTGTTAGCCGTAAACCGCTTTGCTGGAACCACAAACAAATTAACCCATTTTATTGCTAATAAATGGGGGCCATAAACACTGCATCTATAGATTTCTGAAGGCAAATGGCTAAGGATAAATAAATAGGGGAATGGCTCAGGATGTGAGAAATCAACGTAAAGAAAAATATTTGCGTAAAGACTGGAATAATCGTTTCAAATTTTTCACTAGTTTGTGTCTACGAACTTCGTCCACGCGTAATTTACTATTGTTTATATCTCAGACACAGGGCGGGCGCTTCATAGAAACGGGGCGTCAAATACAACTACCACTACAAATGAAAGAGTGACTTCCAACGGCCCCGGCGGGCCCGAATATTGCGTTGACGGGGCCGTTGGAAAAAAAAATTACCAACGGCCCCGGTGTGTTTTTTAAATGGGACCGATAGCATAAAAAATTATAGCATATGCTGCGGTAGTGGTTAAAGGGGGGGAAATTGTGTATTATTTTGTAGACTTTAAATATAAAATGCCGGGGCAGGCCCGCCGGGGCAGGCCCGCCGGGGCCGTAGGAACTGTAGTATATCCGTGAACACGTCAGTAACACGTCAATGTGTAAGTTTTCATAGTCATAGTATCCCAATACACACAAAAACGGGGGAGAGGTGCGGGGGGTGCGAGGGGAAGGGAGTTTCCTTTCTGTACATAGTACTTATATTAATTCTGTGTCTCAGGTTCTAAGCGGCGGCGTATCAAAATGAATCCTGCCCCAGATTTTAAGTTAGAACTTCAACAATACATCTGTAAACACCCAATCATATTTTAATCCTTTCCTACCTTTGTAATCTTAGCTTTAAGTAATTTTATGACGTCAACTAACTAAAAACAAGTAAACGACGATTTAAAAGTGCTATTTTGTAGCCATTTAACTAAAATCATTATTGACCGAGCGAGCGAAGCGAGCGAGGGCTATAATTCAAGTTGGAGCGAAAAACACATTGTTTGTATGTATGTATGTATGTTTGTTCCGCGATAACTCTCGAACCGTTGTTCCGATTTTGATGAAAGTTGGAATATATGTAGGGATGGTTAATATAATTTTCAAGTTCGTTGGGCATCACAATCGGTCCAGCCGTTTTTGAGATATTTAATTTTTTGCGAAAATAAATATTGTATTTTAATAGTCGCGAGGTCTACGTTCGCAGCGAACGACTAGTCATTTCATTTCAATCAGTAGTTTCACACACATAAAATGATACGCACACATATTCAGTACATATATAGTATTAATCAAAAAACATAATCAGTATCAGTTCAGTATTAATAAAAAATAAAAAAAAAAACATTATCAGATCCGCCAACCCAAATTTATTGCTTAATTAATTTTATTATGAATTCACCTTTATTTTCGATCTGCACTTTATTCAATAGTCAATTTGTTTTCATCGCGGCATGTTTTTAATCAGGCAGGTTGATTAAATCAACAATACAGTCAACAGCACATCAACCTACTGAAATTCATTGCAAATCCCCCCTTATTACCTTCGCATGAGATCTATACAGGGTAAAATGATATGACAATGTGACAAGGATAATTAGACATGTGGTAAAAAAGCGAACTAAATTCTGAGCTATTAAAATTTCTTATTCAAGCGTAGGTGGCGCCCTCATTCACGAGCCAAATGGTCCTTGTCGCACCGTACCATTGATAAATATTGTTATTCGTTTAAAATCCAATTCAGGGTTATGGTACCCAAATTAACAAGCATTTTGCAATTAGCATCGCATACATAATTTTATCTGATTCTGAATTAATAAGAATTTACAAACGGTAAAAGCAAATAAAAAGTATTATATTGATTGAAGTAAAAACTTCTGCAGACGAGATGACTATATTTTGTGGATATTGAGTTAGACTGAGCTGAAACGCTCGGCTGTGTAACGTTCTTTCAGATTCGTTGGTTGTATGAAAGAAAAATTTAGAACGTAACAAAATATAATTTGTATTTTTCATTGGATTAATACAACAAACAATTGGATTATTACAACCCATCTCTTCCCGTGGGTGTCGTAAGAGGCGACTAAGGGATAAAAAACACCGGAGGATGGGCAGCAGCATCTTTCCGCGTACTATGCCATCACACTGCGATCGCCAACCCGCCTGCCAAGCGTAGCGATTACGGCAAAACCGGATACGGATAAAATCCTTGGGGAGGCCTTTGTCCAGCAGTGGACGTCTTTAGGCTGAGAGAGAGAGATTACAACAATTATAATGAGACCGCCAACATGTTTGAAATATAGGGATCAAAGCGTAACTTCTCTGACAAAAATGAACGTAAAAACCTTATGGAATTAAAAAAAAAAGCCTTTGAGTCTTAGAAACATGTTTTTTAGCTGACGTCTATAATGTTACAATTATTTCTTATATGTTATATTGATTGCTTTCTTATATTTTATGCTTATTTGCTAATAAGTAGGTACTTAGGGTAAGGTTGCCTTAGTCGTACCAGCGCTTAAGTCGTACCACGTCGATATCTGCGCACTCGTCTTGAAAAGATGACATCTAGCGGTGCAAAATGGTTCTACTCAGTCGCACGGGTAAACAATAACACGCGGCGGCTTGTTGGATTTCGCGATCGAAAAATAATGAAAAAGTAAGTTTTTGCACAGTTTTCACTAATATTTTTACGTCAGTCGTAAGTCATTTCATGTAATATTATGATGAAAGAATTACTTTTCTCATTCCTGATTGATTTTGTAGTGTTTTCTGATTGATGTGAGCAAGGTCAAACGCTAAACGGTTTTTAGGTTATGTTATTAATTTTGATTTATAACTTTGTGCACCCCGCTGCTTAAGTCGTACCTGTAGAAAATTCCTAAATCTTACTGGTACGACTTAGGTGTTATGGAAATATTTTTCTAATAATTAGTACTTTTAACTATTATTATTATAATGAAAAAGACTGAAATCGATCTCGTAGCATATAAATCTACGCAATTTTTTAATTGTCAAATGTCTTTTACTTGAAATTAGATATAATTACTCGAAGTACGACTTAGGCTATACGTAGTACGATTAAGGCAACCGGTTACCTTAATTGTGCCGAAGGAAGGTTTTTGAAAAATGTTAAGAACACAATTTTATTAAGAGATTTTTAAACGTCTATTAATGTTTTCTGTTACGTTAATAAACGAAGATTTTATATTTGCAAAAATTTTTGTTTTATTTAAATTATAATAGAAATTATAGTGATTTTTCCTGAAGTGGTACGACTAAGGCAACCTTACCCTACTTTAGAATCTTTGGCCTTATAAATCTCTCTCTTTAAAATAAAAGTAAGTATGTGAACCAATGATATAGCTTTTCATCAATGTAAAAACGGCAATTCAATGAAAACTGATATGACCAATACTTCCTAGCGATGGCCATTCAGCAATAGCCAATTTTTATTTACGTTTTAGCAATATGCATCCCAGGTCTGTAAACGCCGTCAATATGTACAGCTGGAATATGAATACCAATGTAGGCTTCGGTCAACTATATGTAGGTTGCGAGTTTTAACCGGTGCTTGGCTTTCATATTTTTATATGTACACCTACCACACATACACACAGTACAGTACACCTACACACACATGTACACACACACAGTAGGTACACGTACATAGTATATCTACTATTAATTGTACATGCAAAACAGTACATAGGTACTAGTCTTTATAGTGATAATACTAAGTGCGAAAGTTTTAGAGGATTCTCTGTCACTCATCAGCTACGAGTATTACAGCGGGGGAAATTTATAATATGCATACATACATAGAATCACGTCTTTATCCCTTACGGGGTAGACAGAGCCAAGAGTCGTGAGACTCGAATGCCACACTTAGCTGAATAGTGGGCTCTCTGATGGAATAGAGATTCAGGTATAGTGACAGGTTGCTAGCCCATCGCCTATGAGTGGAGGAATCCCCAGTTTAAAACCCTTTCCCTCGATTGACTTTTACAATCTGCACGGGAAGAGAAGCAGCTGGTACATTCTATGTTTTTTCTTCGCTCCCAGACCAGCATGGAAACAATAATATAATATGCGATGATACCAAATTCCGTTTAATACCATCGATCAAATATAGGTATTTGAAATCAAATTTATTTTTGGTATCATCGCATATTATAAATTTCCCCCGCTGCATCTGTATATCTGACCTCGTCATCTGACATGTTTTAAAACTACGGCCAAGTAATCTTATCGCTCCCAATCTCTAGTCTCCACTTCCACGTAAGGTTATGATGCGGAGTTGAGAAGCTACTTTCTTTCTGGTCGTGTCACTTGGCACCATAGACTTATTATATACTGGCGTAATAGTCTATGCTTGGCACCAACAAATTTTCTGATGAAATATAGGCGGGAAACCGCATTTATGTTGCCAGTATCCAACAGCATTTTGTCTATGCCCCGTTGAACTCCACGTCGTAACTCAGAACATTCGGTTTTATGAATGTTTAAATTTATGAGTGCTTACAGAATAAGTATTATTTTTCTGAAACATACGCTGTGTTATTGGCTTTATCTTTTGAGTTATCGATGTAAATAGTATTCATGAATATGTCTTTTGTAACTTGAAAAATCGGTGATAGTTAATAACTTTTTCAATACAATTTCATTATATAGGTTTTAAAGCCAGATTTCTATTAAAATTTCATAGCTGCTTATGCTGCATAGTTGCAGTAATGACATACGGAACAGAGACGTGGTCGCTTACTATGGGCCTCATAAGAAGGCTCAAGGTCACCCAAAGGGCGATGGAGCGCGCTATGCTCGGAGTTTCTCTGCGTGATCGAATCAGAAATGAGGAGATCCGTAGGAGAACTAAAGTAACCGACATAGCCCGCAGAATCGCGAAACTTAAGTGGCAGTGGGCGGGGCACATAGCTCGTAGAACAGATAGCCGTTGGGGCAGAAAAGTTCTCGAGTGGCGACCACGAACCGAAAAACGTAGTGTTGGCAGGCCTCCCACTCGGTGGACCGACGACCTGGTGAAGGTCGCGGGATGCGCATGGATGCGGGCAGCGCAGGACCGGTCGTTATGGAAATCCTTGGGGGAGGCCTTTGTCCAGCAGTGGACGTCTTTCGGCTGAGAGAGAGAGAGAGAGAGCTGCTTACAACATAAGCCGGCTCAGTTGGGAAAATTACACGTTTCACACACTCTCTGGCGTTAATTCTGATCCAGTACCTAGCACTTATATATCTTAATGCGTAGGTACCAACATCGGTTTACAAATATTTCTCCATCATTTATTTATTTCTCTCTTTAGTCGTATTTCCTCATGACTGAGGGTCGTGGTCATTATATAGAATGAAACACACACAACGACTCTTTTGGCAATATTAATGGGTGGTTTGCCATTGCCTTCTCCAATTCATACACTAGCTGATAATCATCAACCAGAGTGCAGGTTTCCTCACGATGTTTTCCTTCACCGGAAGCAAGTACCGGAAGCATTTATTTATTTACTAGCTGTTGCCCGCGGCTTCGCCCGCGTGAGTGTCGCTTCGTAGGAACCTAAACTCCAGTACTCAAAATTTCAGCCGTTATCCCTTGTCCCGCGGGAATAAATGTTGATGAACGGGAACAGATGTTTCAGATCTTCAATATTTATACGTCAGTAGAAAATGCTCATCGGTTGAACAACTTTTGCTCAGGCGCCATTTCCATATATGTAATAGTGTAGCTGGTCTCTTGGAGTTCTTCACCAGATCATCCTGATCTTCGATTTGTATACGTCAACAGAAGATGCTTGTCAGATTGATAAACTTTTGCTAAGGTACCATTTCCATATTTCTTATAGTTTAGCTATTCTGTTATGGTTCTTCATCAGGTGTTCCAGTTTTCAAAATCAATTATAGCCTATATGTTGCCCAGGCTTAATAGCTATACAACAAAAAAAGTTTCATTCAAATCCGTCCAGTAGTTTTTGCGTGAAACGCGTACATACATACAGACAGACAGACAGACAGACAGACAGACAGACAAGAAATTCCAAAAAATATTTTTGCTTTTTATTATTCTTTTTAGGTATCTCTATCCATTTCAGTCAAAAATACTAAATGTACAGACAAAATATTTTTACTGTTTTATTATATGTATAGATTAAACAGTTATTGTACACATAGATACATGAAAGAAACTTTAAATAATAGGACAGAAAGTACAAAGGTGCTGCTTATTTCAATTTCTTTCAGCAGACCAATGAGATATTGTTATTATGATTATTCCTTGACTAGTCTGTGTCCGCAACGTCGTCCGCGCGTAATCTCTCTCTCTCTCTCTCAGCCGAAAGACGTCCACTGCTGGACAAAGGCCTCCCCCAAGGATTTCCACAACGACCGGTCCTGCGCTTCCCGCATCCATGCGCATCCCGCGACCTTCACCAGGTCGTCGGTCCACCGAGTGGGAGGCCTGCCAACACTACGTTTTCCGGTTCGTGGTCGCCACTCGAGAACTTTTCTGCCCCAATGCTGCGCGTAATATCTATTATTAATATTTCAGGTTCTAAGCGGCGTATCAGATGAAATCTAGGCCATTTAAGTTAGACCTTACAACAGTGAAAACCGCATCAAATTTCGCCCAGTAGTTTATTCGTGATGCGCGTACAAACATACAGACATGCAGACAGACAGACAGATAAATATTTAAAAAAATCATTTTGGCTTTTATTGGCCCTAGAATGAACCCCATATTTTTTTTTCTTAAATTTCTCATATATATAGCTCTATAGTTATAGAGCAGTTACAGTTTTATCCTATGTATTGATATTGATGATTTAAATTTCTTTATTGCTTTTGAAAATAGACACGTGGTAACGGCAACCACACAATCGCTAGTCGTTTGCTTCATTAGAGTCCGCTTGTACAGGGCATCGAGCGACACCGCAATGTCCACAATCATCCATCGACACCCTATTACGAGGGAACCCCAATTGAACCTTTATTTCAAGAATTTCCATAAACTAGGCGAAGTTAGGGCAATTTCGCCTGTGATTCATAACAAGGGAGATTTCGACTGTGATTCAATTCAATTTGAATGTCTTAAAAATTTTCTGAATTGGAAACTGGTTTCGAAAACACAAAATAACCCGGTTTCGGAAACAGAATTATTTTTTTTAATTGGTGACGAGTTTCGAGAACAGAAAAATTATTATTTTTTTTAAACTAGTTTCGGTTAAAGGAATATTATTCGTTATTCGCAACTGGTTTCGAAACTTTGGTCTCGAAGGTGGCCGAAGTGAACTTAATTTATTTAAATGCAAAATGAGTACATAAAATTATGAAAGAGAAAGTTTGCCCATCAGTTCGACATAACCTGACTAAAAAATATCAAAGAACCAGTATCTATTCATCCTTACATCATGGTTCATTTATTTATTTAACCCTTATTGCACAAATACAAATGGCAGATTAGGTGGATAGTCTACCTTTGGGATAAACAGAGAACTTTAAGTGGGTCTAATAATGGTGGTTATGTCGTTTTGAAACGCAATATACACTGGAAAAAACACATACATACATAAATAAAATCACGTCTTTATCCCTTACGAGGTAGACCGACCCAAGAGTCGGGAGACTCAAAGGCCACGCTAAGCTGAATAGTGGGCTTTCTGATGGAATGGAGATTCAGGTATAGTGACAGGTTGCTAGCCCATCGCCTATGAGTGGAGAAATCCCTAGTTAAAAGCCCTTTCCCTCTGAAAAAAAGACTTACTTATCCCTTCTACTGTCCGATCCATTTTAAAGGTTAAAAATTACTTATACACAACCAAACTTTCGTCAACCCATAACACAAAAAAGTGACTACGATAACTTTTTGCAATATGTAACCAAAGCCAGTCGGCTAATAACAGTTAACTTTTTGTTAAAATCTAGTCAACTTTATTAGTATTTTGTCAAACTTTAGTTATTCCTGAAATAGCCAAAGTAGTTAGGTTATCCTTTTTTTAATGTAGTTTTTATAATAGCACGTACTTTATTTTGTCTTCTTATGTAACGTATACAAAGGCGGGATTTTCCGAAGATGATAATTTACAAGGAAACCCTCTGTTGACACCTAAAACCAGGGAATATCCAAATTTCAGCAAAAACCCCTTTCCCCGATGTTATGAGGTAATAGAATAATAGTAAACCTTAGATTACAATGTCAACCTCGGGACACATGGCTACTGAGTCTAGCGATCTAAATACAAATAAGGGAACTGTCGGGCATGGTTGCTCATATTCATTACCTACTTCCATCAGTAGAAATTTTGTCTATGAATTATTCAATTACGTGAAGTGTTGTATACCTATTACTTATAATTGCGTACTAAACTTAACCATGTTTTTTATTCTCCAACTTAAGAATGGCAAGGTTCAGCTGCTACTTTTATAATTATTATGCGAGTTACTTATGCATGAGTCTTCTCTTCATCTTCTTCCGTGCCTTATCCCATTATTTGAGATCAGCCAGATGACCTTCCGCAATCGGCGGTCTTGTCCGCTATTGAAGAACCATGAAAGGGCCTCTGATACACTCGTTCGGAATTTTTTCGAGCCTCGTCTCACCTACATCCATCGCAAAATTTTCATCCCAGTTGAGTTGAGGACCTTTTCCGTGCCGAATCAAAATGACAATACGGGATTTAAGAACAAATATACTTTATTACACGACTGACCAAAAAGGAGTGTTATGTTTTAAGGATTCATGTATGTATGTTTGTATGTATGTAAGTTTCTTTATTCAACCACTAGCTGTCGCCCGCGGCTTCGCCCGCGTGAGTTTCGCTTAGATGAAAATCTCTCTTGGAGCTTTTCATCAGATGTTCCAGATCTTCAATTTTTATACGTCAGCAGAAAATGCTCATCAGGTTGAACGATTTTTGCTAAGGCGCCATTTCCATATATGTTATAGTGTAGCTGGTCTCTTGGAGCTTTTCATCAGATGTTCCAGATCTTCAATTTTTATACGTCAGCAGAAAATGCTCATCAGGTTGAACGATTTTTGTTAAGGCACCATTTCCATATTACTTATAGTTTAGCTGTTCCGTTATGGTTCTTCATCAGGTGTTCCAGTTTTCAAAATGAATTATAGACTATATGTTGCCCAGGCTTAATAGCTATACAACAAAAAAAGTTTCATTCAAATCCGTCCAGTAGTTTTTGCGTGAAACGCGTACATACATACAGACAGACAGACAGACAGACAAGAAATTCCAAAAAAATTTTTTTGCTTTCTATTGTTCTTTTTAGGTCTCCCTCTATCCATTTCAGTCAAAAATATTAAATGTACAGACAAAATATTTTTACTGTTTTATTATATGTATAGATAGTCCTTAACGGCTTAACAGATTTTGATGTGAGAGAAATTTTTAGATTCCTTGCATTCCTCTGAGTGACATAGGCTATGTGAGTTGTAAGTCGTGTTTATTATTTTTTTCATAGTTAGCATGTTTTACTCATCAGTCTAACCATCCGTGTGTCCCATACTCGCACGTTGTCGAGTGGCCACCATCCCGCAATCCTAAGCAGTGCTATTAAGATAACAACGTTCTATCCTTTAAGCGATACGCGTGATAATGTGGTTCTAAGTGATTGTATAGCGGTGTGCATAGCCGCAGAATGTATTTGGAATTTAAATTTTATGAGGGAAAACGGAAAAATGTAACCGTATTTTTAGTATATTTTTTTTAATTCAAAATCTATTTGTTTTCAGTAAATGATTATAATATCAAATTAAATAATACATTTTATAAAAAGTAACGTTGTCATTTTGCTTACTGCTTGCTCATAAGATTCGGCACTGTGTCGATAGATAATAGTACATTGTGATATAAGTGCGGTAAGCTGAAA
Organism: Ephestia elutella; assembly: GCA_018467065.1. NCBI lineage: Eukaryota > Metazoa > Arthropoda > Insecta > Lepidoptera > Pyralidae > Ephestia > Ephestia elutella. The sequence continues at coordinate 14,676,002 of CM031580.1, read as the reverse complement.
ATTACAGCCGAGGCGATATTGCTAGCCCAAGCCGTAGGCGAGGGCTACAAGAAAGGCAGAGGCTGTAATTTTCAAAGCGCACGTATGTCATACGACGTTTTATAACATATTTGCGAGGAAATATTTAAATAAAACTCGGAAAACGACAATACCAAAGAAAAAGCGCGCGGTATAATTTTACTTGTTCACAAATTACCGATGCGCGCGCATCAGCACTTTTTTTTTAAGGCAAATGCACAAAAAACAGCCAGTATTACCTTAGTATTAATTATATTATCTGTGGTATTACTAATATAGAAAATTAATATTTTTGTTTTGTTGCAGATTAATGGTTGAAATTTATTGTCAAAATTAATTTAAAGAATTATTTCTTTATTTATTTTATCTCCTAAAGTTAATTTTATTCATAAAATGTTGACCACTTTTCTGACATAAAAACTCTTTGCTAAGATCTAAAAAAAGTATCGTTCGTTTTTAAACGGAGCGTGCGATTTACTTTACAATAACGCCCAAGTGCGTAATGAGATACAATACAATATTGAAATTGGTGTAATAAGTGACACTTTACGAGCAAATAATTATGTTATAAATATGTATAATTTTGAAACTTACGAAAAATTCGTATATTAAGGATAAAGCGAAGGGCTGTTCATTAAACAATTTCCGCTGGATGGCGTTGATAGCAACATTTTCCGTTTTATTTTTTTTGTTGCGTTGTTGCAGTACTTATAGGCAAACATTTTGAATTGGCGAGCGGTAAACATACTATTTTATTTATTTTATGGCCTACGATTATATTTCAGTCAACATAATGAAAAAAAAGCTTTAGAATAGAATCTGCCATGAATCTTCGTATCTCTACACTCACTCACACTACGACGAGAGCTTTCAAAATGACATTAAATATAGCGCAAAACATTGTTATAAATATATAAATACGCTACTAGATGGCACTTATTTCCAAAGAGTGTCTAACTACAATAATGCCAATCGGACTGGCTGGCAGCATAAGAAAAAAGAAAAAGAAATTTAAAAAATACAAAGAGCGAAAAATAACCTATAATTTCTTCTTGTCATTGTCATATTTTGTAAGAAAGCAAAAAAATATATTTATGAGAATTTATTAATATAGGTACCTATGTAGTTCAAGTTCGTATCAATTGGACTCAGCAACGAAAAAGTCCTCCAGCGCGTTGCAATGTCTAGACTTTTGTTGCAAACTGTCAAAAAGCGCAAAGTTGAAATATTTGGGACACGTTTTGCGACACAACAGATATCAGCTGCTTCAACTTATGGGAAATATAGAAGGCAAGAGATGTGTTGGAAGACGCAAAAAATCATGGCTGAGAAACATATGTGAGTGGACCAGAGTCACCACGGTTGAGGAGCTGTTTCGCTTAGCGACGAACAGAGAAGAGTTTGCGAATCTGACGGCCAACCTTCAGTAATGGAGAGGCACTAGTTCAGTAGTGCAAAATCATAATTAGTAATAAGAAACTGTAATTTAAATACCTATCTACCAATAGTTTCAGCAGTTTGGATTTCACCACCTCTTAGATTCCCAACACAAATCTAGCAATAGTTCGAACATCCATTTTCAAAAATCAATCAGCAAGCAGCACCGCAGACGTTATGGTCATAATGTTCTATTAAATTGTATGACTAGAATTATATTTTTTTAAATAAAACTAAATAGTACATATTGTTGACTTTTATTTTTAGTAATGAAGTGGAAATTTATTTTCCGAACTTTTTTTATTAAAGAAAACAAAAGATTAGGTATAGTTATTCCTTTCCAACATAAATTGTTAAATATTGCAGTCATTATTCATGATGACTCCTTCATTGCTTTGAATGACTATGAATTTGAATAGTGATGATAAATTCTTCATCACGACAAACCTGTGTTACAGTTTTTGTTTTTGTATTACAGAATTAGTGTATAAAGAAACACTTGTGCTGTGCATTTCCTGCCACAGTATTGACATTTGACACGTGCCAATACTATCGATAGTCCTGCAATGCTAGTAGATAGATATGTATATAGTGTAGACTTACATCGATACCACGACGAATATCGATATCTTTTATTGTTGATATAAATTAATATCGTTTTTAAATATGCAACAAGCTATATTATTAAAAAAAAACACGACTGACAAGTTTTTACTCAAAAAGTAAACCTATATACAAACATATAAGTAATATACATTTTTCAAATCGCCTTTTAAAGCCCTTCAATTTGATACCCCACTCGATAAGATTGATCAAATTTTATTGTTTTTTGGTCTGCTATTTATCGCATATATAATCCGCCATTTTGTTTTTATGATGACGTCATTTAGCCTATATCACTCGTAGGAATGCAAGGAATCTAAAAATACCTCTCACATCAAAATCTGTTAAGCCATTCAGGACTTATGGTGGAATAAAGAAACTTACATACATACTTACATACATACATGAACCCTGAAAACATAACACTCCTTTTATGGTCAGTCGTGTAAAAATAAATCTGCAAATAATAAATGCGTATTTTATGCATAAAGTGAAAAAGTAATACACAGGTAGGTACCTTATTTACATTTTAATTGATAATTTGTTAATACTTATCCGAATCTGATCGATTAGATTCAGCTGTCAACGGTCAATAAATAAAAAGAAAAGTTTCAATGAAATGTATTTAAATAAAATCGGAAAAAAATAATTAATATAAATCACGGAGGTCGAGCCCACCTCGACTTTATCGATAATTCAAAGTATCGATACTTCGTGCCCTAGAAGTTCTAGGATTAAATTAGACGTTCAGAAAACATGTTGTGAAATGCAAACTAAAAAATAATTAATCAGTAATATTTGTTTTCTTTGAAACTAAATATAAATGTATGCACATATTCCTATAGTTTATTTTTTGTAAATGAATACCTACGTGTATAATATCTACCTACTATAATGTCTTTTGATAAAAGTATTTTCAAAATTAAATTGTTTAAGTTTCAGAACGAACTGTTAAGAATGTAAAAAAAGCAACGTTGCCATCTTACACCTCGCACAGATCGGCAACAACGTATCGATGAATGCCTGAGATGAATTCGCACAAATATCCCAGTCCAGTCATATACGTAATGGCAAGCTTGTAATAATATATTAAATCTAGGGTTCAGTACGTATTTTTATGAAAGATTTTTTTATGGTGAAATTTAAATTTGATAACTGGGACTTTTGAATGTGAAGGCAGGGATATCTGAATATGACATCTTGACATCTGGATGTGAAGACCTGGGTGTCTGGTCATGTGCATATGAAATGCTGGACAGCTGAATATGAAGACCAAAGCTTCAGGAGATGATCACCTGAACATCTGGAAATGAAGATCTGAAAATGTGGAGCTGAAGACCTGGACATCTGGACATCACCTGCACATATAAATTTGAAGACGTGGGAGTCTGGTCATGTGGATACGAAAACCTGAACAGCAGGACATAAAGTCCAGGACATCACATCCAGATGTACAGGTGATGTTCAGATGTCATATTTGGATAGCCTGTCTTGATATCCAAAAGTCCCAGTAATCAAATTTAAATTTCACCATAAAAAATCTTTCATAAAAATAAGTATATTGAACCCTAAATTGTATTTAATATTGAAAGTATTGAAACTTGCTATTTTATAATTTTTAGCATTTCATGATTTTCTTTTGTTTTTCACGTACAGCCGATGGCGCTGTCAAGGCAAGCAACATCGAGGCAGCATGCATTTAGGTCTCAAAGTGCTTTTATATAAATAGTAGTAGTCAGTAGTTTGTAATAAATCTGCTAGACGTCGCCCCTAAATGTCACAAAATATTACGCACACATCAACAAGAATCTCAATTTTTGTCGTATTTTAAATGCCGTTTTTCTCGTAAATTATTATACATTATTATGTTAAATTCAACATGAGAGCACAATTACTTCATAAGAATTGGAAATTCGATTTTATTATGAGAATCATTAACGAAGTTTAGAGCATTGCTGTAGAACAAAATATATGGACAGCCAAAGCTTGGCTTTCACCTTAAGGGTCAGAAAGATTGAATAAGAAAGTTAGATTTCACCCCCGACCCCCTGTAAGCTACAAAGGCGCCCTCATAGAAACTAAATAGTAAAAATTAGCTCCATCTATCACATAATCTGCAAACCATTTAACAAACTGTTTTTTTATTTCAACCTTGTTCAACAAATTTGTTCTTGAAATACTTATTTAAAAAAAAATCTAAATTAATGAATGCAAAATTAAGGAAAAGTAAACAAAAAATGTGTTTTAGTCAGTGTTTTCGTAAAGCTACTTACGTAGTAAATAATTCATGTATAGTACGTTGAAATATGTAATGTAACATTTCGACAACAATGTCATATTAGCATTTGGCCAAGTGTTAAGTTTATGAAATTAAATTCGAAGAGTGCTAGGTTCGAGTCCTTGCTGTTATTTGGGAATTCGGTTTTCTTTTTTAAACATAATTTTATGGTGAAAATGAGTTTGTTTTTTTGTTACCTCTTCACGTTTTATGTACCTACTGAACCAATCTTTCTAAAATTTCAAATACACATACCTAGTTAGAAGGACGGAGAAGGACATACCTTTCATCCCGGGAAAAGCACAGTTCCCGAGGAAAATTCACGCGGGCGAAGCCGCGGGCAAAAACTAGTGTTATAATATAACATGGGAAATTTCACATGCATTTCGAACAAGTTGTTAGAATAATGGTTACGTACGTACAGACGAAGTACGTCAAAACGAGAAAGACTGTTCAAATCTCCTCTGTGATATTTTTTTTTGATTTTTTTAAATTCTAATACATTATTTTATTTATTTTTTTACACTAGCTGCGCCCCTGGGCTTATTTGGGCTATATATATATGGGCTTACCCTATTTGCTATTCCCGGTATTTTTCTACCCGTATACCAAATTTCATCGAAATCCGTCCAGTAGATTTTGCGTGATTGAGTAACAAACATCCTCACAAACTCACAAACTCATATCCAAACTTTCGCATTTATCGACCGAGCGAGCGCAGCGAGCGAAGCGTCTCAGTTTCCACTAGCCGAAAATTCTTTTGTCTGTCCGGATGTTATCGCCTACAGGTCGCATTTCTGAACCGATTCTCATGAAATTTTGTAAGCAGGTTCGGTAACTTTATAGAATTTTTTAGTCGAGCCAGTTTTTCGAAATTTTGAAAAATGGCCGAAATATATAAAAAAACCTCATATCTCAGCTATTTAAAAAATAATTCAAAAATTTCATTAGACATTTTTGTTATTCTTATTAAGACGCATTTTTTTTGTTTGAACAACATAGTAAAATTCAATAAAACCGCTATAAATCCATATGTTATAAATTCTCATACGATAGTTCACAAAAAAATCAATAGATGGCGCAGCAAAGCTTTTAATACTCGCAAAATCGCTAATACGTTTACAAGAGTGACTTGATTTATTTATTAAATAAAATTAAATGGTTCTTAAAAAATCATTTGGCTTTTTTTTTTTGTCTTGCTTGGCTTTGAATTGTGTGTATTTATTTGGTTAATGGTATTGTATTGTGGATTGCTTTGCATGGTAGAATTATCTTTATCACTTGAAATAGTTCTGATATCAAAAAACTTCATTGTATGATTAGAATCCTATCATAAAGAAAAGTAATATATATATAACTAGCTTTTGCCCGCGGCTTCGCCCGCGTGAATTTCCCACGGGAACAGTGCTTTTTCCCGGGATAAAAAGTAGCCTATGTGCTATTCCAGGTCATTATTTACCTCTGTACCAAATTTCATCGAAATCCGTCCAGTAGATTTTGCGTGATTGAGTAACAAACATCCTCACAAACTCACAAATTCACAAACTCACAAACTCACATCCAAACTTTCGCATTTATAATATTAGTATGGATACCTACATACCTACTAATCAGAGAGATTCGATTTCAAATTGAACTCTCTTTTTTGAACTTTAATTTTGTTGTGCAATACATTATGTTACTGTAAAAGCTCAAACTACGGTAAATTCTAAGATTTAAGAGTAAGTCTTAGGATTTACCGACATGAGTTGGTAAATGTAAGGATTTATGAAAATAGGATGATTTTTTTGGGCTTTTACAATTAGGATTTAGTACATGCTAGGTTTTACCAATGACGGGTGGTAAATGTTGGGTTTGGGAATAAAACAAAGAGTAATTCTTCCCTCAAGTCTTTTCGGGTGGTCATAAAAAAAATAACCTGAACCTACCTTCTTTTCCGCCATCAAAGTCTTTCCGGGCGGTCTCAAAAAAATAACCTAAACCTTATCTATCAGTCATTTACCATGCCTTTAATGTAAATCCTGAGACTTACCAAGTGAATGGTGGTAAAAGTGCGAATCGCAAAATTATTCGGGCTTTTACCATTAAGAGTTGGTAAATCTTAGGTTTTACTCAAAAATCTTAGGATTTACCGTAGTTCGAGCTTTTACAGTAACACATACATATAACCAATAGGTACCATGCATTTCTGACGACTGACGACCTCCGTGGCCTAACGGTCATTACGCCCCGGACGGCTACACCAGAGGTCCCGGGTTCGATCCCCGGTCGGGTCAAGATGGAAAATAATCTTTTTCAGATTGACGTGGGTTTTGGATATTTATCTATATAAGGTGGACACAAATTAACTACAAATATTTTCAGGGCTAATTACTGATATTATTTAGAAAGTATATCAATGGTTTTTTTAATTTTCTACACGCTAGTTTTCGAGAAAAATTAACGTTTATGTTTTTGAAAACCGTAACATTATAACATCCTGTATACAGCTTTGCGTAAAATGACAATTAAAATGACACACCCAAACAAAAGCCGCCCCGCCCACCGGTCGGTCGCTGTCGTTTACGTATAATAAATCGCTTGACATCTCTGTCTTTCACGCACTTTTCATAAATAAAGAGGAATACAGCAAATCAATTTCATTCAACTATTAATTGGTGGGAGGAGCTTAAAGAGGTATGAAGTCTACACATTTAACTACAGTATGATACTAAATGTCATCATTTAATAATATTTTTTTGTTAGAAAAAACAAAAAAAAAAACTAGCGTATCGATTTTTAAAATTGTATCTCCAATACGTTTATTTAGCCCCCTGGAGCCAGCCCTGAAAATATTTGTAGTTAATTTGAGTCCACCTTATATATATTTGTTATAAAATATAGTATTGTTAAATTAGCATCCCGTAAAGTCTTGAACTTGCGTTGGGGCTAACTCAATCTGTGTGATTTGTCCGTCTATATTTATTATTATATTATTATTTATATTATTTGAGGCAAAAAAGGCAGGTTTCAGTAATTTTTTTAGTGGTATTGACCAACCACAAGAACATATTTGGGCTTATAGGTAAAATATGAGAACTTTTTACTTTCTTTCCAGCATTGGTAGTCAAAACTCTTTTTAGCCAGGGACACGGTAAAATATCGGTTATTTCGTGGAAGGGGCTTTCGCGAGGTCTACTGTTCTGACAGAACCACTAGTAATATTAGTAGGATACAACATAAGAAGAAAAAATATACACAGTCTGTCAAGAAATAAATTTAGTAGTGTCGTGGGTAAAAAGTGAACCAACATTATCCGATACATAAACGGTACAAATTAGAAAAAGAGGCGCCCTCTTGTCTGTCGGCTTTCTTATCGGAGTATAATTAGAACTTCAGAGAAAAATTCGCAGGTTCGATCCCCAGTACATTTTTTACTTCATTTTTTATTTGGTAATTATTTTGTATTAATAATTTTTTGACCATTAATGAGTGTATTAAAAATGTATTTGTTCAAGAATAAGCATTTTTCGTGATTCACGTCGCTCTCATGTCGCAAAGCAGCATCGTGCTGTTTTGACGACTTTTTAAGAGCGCCATCTAGTTCTTGATTTGTATAACAACCTCCATGTTGTTATATTTTACGTAAGTAAATTTGCGGAGCAATTTGACATGCGTCTGCCTTGTCTAAATGCCACCGGCAGTCTGAGGACAGAGAGGTAAGACGAGTTGCCATATGAACGACAAGGAAGGTATGATGTTTCCATTAAAAATTGCGTTGGACCTACGTGAATAATGTTATAATTTAAGATTGTGTAGTAATAAATAACCTGTTTTAAAAAATTCTTTAATTAAAAATTCAGTTATCATATGAACTAAATAAATGTTGAATAAAATATTCAAAATATCATCGTATTACTGAGTTTTTTGGTAATTTAGGTACAATGTTTAGGATTATTTCTTATCGAGCAAACTTAGTCAAATCATGTTTTCGGTTCTTGTAGTGTGTTGCTAATTTCCTAATCTATTATTAGCAAAAATTTCAGAACTGTACAGTAAGTGCAAGCAAAGTAATTTGGTAGGCAAAACGCGAAATTCTGTCCCTTAAGCAAGTTTTACTTTGCAGTAAAGACTTGATTTTGCGAAAATTTTTACTTCCTGTTTACGCCCAAAACCAATTACTTACTTATATGAATTTCACTACTAACCCCTATCGTATTAAAAAATGAAAAAAAATCCTAATGCTTCATACATTCTTTTGTATAACATTCCTGCGTTTTTTCACTCTTCCAATTTGTTTTAAATTTCCTCAAACCGATTCAGACATTACCTTACTTTTCTTATTTTCCGAATTAGCAAAGGTCTGCACTTTCTCCGCGAGACGTTTTTTTTTTGATTTACAACGATTCCAAAGCGTAATGTAAATTCTAACATTTCTGACAAGGAGAAATGGTTCTTAACTTTATCAGCTTAAAGTTCTAGATCGTATGTTCTTGTTGAAGTTTCAGAGCGGTGGTGAGGTGATATATTATGCACCTGCAGTTTAGACAGGTCATTAGTCATAGCGTTATAAAAATTAAAGTAGTTGGTTTTAACTTGGAAACCGTGAAACGGGATGAGGTTTTTACATTAACGTCGTTTCTCACACTTAGAGTAACTAATATGTGGTGATTGATGTGTTTTTTTTCTTTTGTTGGCAGTTGACTAGTGTGTTAGTTTCAAAAAGGGAAAAATATATTAGATACGATACGATACGACTCATGTAACACTTCTTTATTCTGTTTTAATTTTTGACTAAGGTTACAAAATAAACCTTGTTAATTTAACTAATGTAAAGGTTCCATCACGGCCATTCTGATGTAAGCACGTCCTCGGAAGATTCTCCTCTTAAAAGAACCACTCAGTTTCCATTCGGACATCCCACTTCTGATGTCAGAAACGTATTGCAATCAGGTGACTAATGTAAAACTTTTTCGACGCGTACTATTTAAAAAATGTTTGAAACTATTGACTAACTAACAAAATTAACCATAGTTAATTTTATTTAACTAATGCAAACGCTCCGACATATATGTTATTTCTTAGAGTTGACTTTATAATTTTTTTAAGCCGAAAATATATATTTTAATTAAAAAGTTAAAACTTTAATAAAGATTGTGTTCTATATTCTGTATTTTCCCACGTTGTAATTAAACTCTAAATAGGTGATGAAATATGACAATTATATCAAATATGGCGTACTACCCCGCCTGAATTTAAATATTTTAATCTAACAACAGCTTCATTTGGAATGCGTTGAGCATAGTGTTTTGACTTATTTGTGCGCGCTCTACTGGGTAGTTGAGAAAACATGATATTACTCTATGCACAGCATAAATTTGTGCTTGTTTTCAAGCGTTTTTAGTCTTCCTGGTGGAAAATTTGAGGGAATTAGTACAATTGTTTTAGAAGCATTATAGTGTATTCTTACGGTCAGACATATTAATGGTAGTAAGTCCTGTGAGTGTACCAATGTTTTTTTTAAATATCGTTATATTTAAAAAAGTTTTGGTATAAAAAGAGTAAAATCTAATAGTCAAAAAACTATAGGAAATGTACGTCAGTGGTGCCCTCGGAAGATCAGCGTTGTGGTTTCTACTGCAACAATATGCTGAGAGGGGGCCTTTTTGATATTACACAAATATTATGTATCTATTTTGTAAAAGATTTATGTTATTGTTCTCTTTGTTTGTGAAATGTCAAATAAATAAAATTTTCTTTCTTTCTTTCTTTCTTTCACATGCCGCCGCCATAAAAATATCGGTTAAAACATACATATGGTATAAATTTCAACTAGGAGCGATGTACTGAATATTTTTCTTTTTCGCTGGAAAAATTTACGAATTTTATAGTAATAGACAAATTCTGGCGATAGTAAAATACAATAAACTGCCTATCAAGTAACCCTGTATGCCGCAAAAATTGCGGTAAAATTGCAATGAATTTGGGTATGATGTGCTGTTGACCGTACGTCAATAAACTGCCTGCGTTGTTCGAATTTTAAACATTTACTTTTTTTGTACGTGTGTAATACGATGCTCAACATAATAAAACTCAGTTTTTTTTAAAGAATAATATTTTCACCGTCGTCGGCTGTTAATAAACTTGTTTCGGAAAAACAAACGGTAAGGTACTTTTATTTGTACGTGTATCGTGTAACAGGGACAAAATGAAATCCTTATAAATTGTTTTTTAAAAATTCATATTTTTAATTCTGTTAATAAACCTGTTTCGGAACAATTTTTACTTTTTGTATTTTTATGGGCAAAACCAAATCCGACTTAAATATATTCCACAAACCGAAGTCTATCAGAAATACAAATAAAGTCAAAAGCATAAGGGCAGTGTTTCGTTAAAATTTTGGTTGGAAATGAATGAAATCGGATTATGTTCTTCAAAGCGAATGGAGTGTAATCCTGTGTTTTGATGTGGACATTATTTTAACAAATATTTCTACATAATAACCGTTTTAGAACGGTTGACTTTTGCATATTTTTGCTGTTACCTTTTTGCAGCTAGCTCACTAAAAGCGGCTGAACTTTATAATGAAAATAATTAAGGAAATTTTCCTTCATATCGTATGGCGTACCTTGGATGTAGATAACAACATTTGCTACGCTATTGCATTCACAGACTTACTTTTTTATACTAAGTTTGTGATGTCCCATAGAGCAACACGGACTTGTTCTACGTGCGGAAGTCCGTGTTGCTCGAAGGGGATTGCAGTGACTCGGAGATGTTCGCCGAGGCAGGAGTGCCGGACTTTTTTGGCGTTATGAGAGTACCACAGAGCAGATAACAAGCTAATTATATAAAAATAAAAAACACGACTGACAACTTACAAAGCCTATGTCATTCGGAGGAATGCAAGGAATCTAACAATACCTCTCACATCAAAATCTGTTAAGCCATTCAGGACTTATGGTGGAATAAAAAAACTTACCTACATATATACATACTTACATACATGTACCCTGAAAACATAACCCTCCTTTTTTGGTCAGTCGTGTAAAAAGGCCCAAGTCAAATAGAGACTTCTATTTAGGTACTGGATGGAGGTTTAGCAAGTGAGACGTCCTTAGTAATTCGTTTCTAGGAAAAGCTGTTTTATCCTGAAATTCCTACGAGAGCGAAGCCCCGGGGCGCATCTCGTGTGTAACCTAACAATAATATGAATTTTGAAACTAACAGTCAACAACTAATACTTACATAGTGTACCCAAATTCCATGAATTGGCTGGATATGAAGGAAGGAAGGTAAATTGCCTGTAGCTGACGGTAATGAAAACTATCGGGAAACTAATCACAAGTAAGTGAAGAAGGTCAAAAACAAGGACTATAGAATAAAGATATTTTTTTAGGTTTATAGGTAGAAAAACAATTTCTTTGCGTGTATTTATTTCTACTTTATTTTACGTTCGAGCATTTTTGCAGTTATATAAATATAGACTAAACATTAACTTTTGTACCTTATGTACGAGGGATAATCGTTTCTTCGCTCACTAGTTGATGCTACGGGCAAGTGAGGTTTGTCAGATGGTTCAGAGCTGTTCTCTCTCTCTCTCTCAGCCGAAAGTCGTCCACTGCTGGACAAAGGCCTCCCCCAAACATTTCCACAACGACCGGTCCTGCGCTGTCCGCATCCATGCGCATCCCGCGATCATCACCAGGTCGTCGGTCCACCGAGTGGGAGGCCTGCCAACACTACGTTTTCCGGTTCGTGTTCGCCACTCGAAAACATTTCTGCCCCAACGGCTATCTGTCCACAAAGCTGTTATTTGAATTTATTTATTTGTTTTTCGGGGTCTTACAGCTAAATAACATCTGTATATAAAATACTATTACATAAAACTCTGCTAATGACAAGACTCGCCCTATTGAAACTGATGACATTATTGTCACACAATAATATGTTCAGGATACTGATGCGGCTGCCGCGCTTCTGTAGCGCGTCGGGGATGTTCGCCGAAGCACAAGTTGATGGCTTTGATGCCAAATTGATAAAGAGGGTCAAAGTCAAAGTCAAAGTCAAATATTTTTATTTATATTGGCTTAAAAATAGCACTTATAAATCGTCACTTTCTTATTTTTTAGTTAGTTGACGTCATAAAATTACTTAAAGCTAAGTTTACCACCGCCTCCAAAGCGCAAGTGGAGAAGAGGCGGCGCAACAAACTCCACTGCTGCATTTTCTCCAAAGACGTCACTTTACAACATATGTCTTACAATTAAATAACTGTATATGTGGACGAATATACATTGAGTATATATTATATTAAATGTCAAATTTATAAATTAATAAAAATTATAAATTAATAAAATAAAATGTCATTGAAAAAGGTAAAAGTACACAAAGTACCTAGAGAGTAATATGACAGTCTTAGGAGGTCACTGTACCAGGCTCGGGCCACGCATTTTGGTGGCCTCCCTGATGCTCAGAGTGCGTGACAGCGGCAACAGTCTCCTGAGGGTTATTGCAGGCTTGGTACAGGGTCCCTTTTTGGCACACTGGACCAGTCTGCATATAAATCCGAAGAAAAAAACATACTTGTAATTTATTTAAGTACTAACATTATTTTTAAGTTCTTTTTTGCTAACACATATGGATGTCTGAAATAAAGAAATTGAATTGAATTGAATATTGTACTATCTGACAGACCTCATTTGTCAGAGGCGCCAACTAGTTAACGGAAAACGATAATACATTACCTTTTACTTATAATAACTTAACTTACAATTTAAATTTAGTTACGGTATTTAGTTCTGTATATTTTTTTGTACGCGTCCTTTTTTCTGTGACGAAAGGTGACTCAAATTTGCTGTAGTATCTCTTCACTTTTCTGTCGCCATTTCTTTTTAGCATCACCTGTCTATCTAGTTCAGCGACTATGGATGCTGATGACGTGCTGTTAACACAATTATACAGGGTGAATTAAAAAACATTGGCTACATTGGCTAAATTTCTACTGGTGTTTTCGTGTCAATCTGACTCACTTATGGGAGCCTGGTGACCTGTATTTCAGGACCTACCTCTCAGGCACCAGTTCTCTCCACTTAGCTAAGGTTCTTTGCCATGTACTTAACTTTCAACTCAAATATTGTAAATATTGAAAAATAAACGTTTTATTTATGGCAACATTAAGCCTGCATCACACGTTTTTAGCCAAAACAGGCGTTACTGAATTGACCCTGGTGCCAAAACTAGATCATTATTGATAATAAAAATAGTACTATAGGCTTCTCAAATAACTGCTACTACTTATACGAGACAGATAAAAATATTTTGCCTTTTATTTTTGCGTAAATACCTTCCAGAAAACACGAAAAATACGAAAAACAAGGTTCACGGCTTTAACGAAATCATTATGTAAAACACAAATTATAATTTCTACATAATGTTAAATCGCGAGTTTATTAAACTAGCTACAAGTTGCTCGTTTTAGATTTTTGAAAAATAACTCGAAAAAAATATTATATATCGTAACAATTCACTAAGAAATTCCTCATACATTTTTTGTATGGCAAAGCCATCGCTCAATATATACGAGTTCCAAGCCCACGAAAAATCAGTCTGCCGGTAAGAGTCAAGGGGAATCCACGTCGCTCTGCTGCTCGGGAGGCATTTAATTTTCGCGTGTTCATGTATTCACAGACAGCAGAGAGTAATGTAGATCAGAGTTACATATTTATTACTTTTAATCTTTTTAAAATTTATATAGGTACCATTCTTACTCATGAATGATGGCCGACAATTTTTGATGAAATAGAAATCGTAATAAATCGCAATCATAGAAATCGTAATAAATCGAAATCATAGAAATCATAAAAATCAAAATAAATCTAAATCAAGATCCAAGATGGCGGACAACTTTTTTTTTAATTTTGCGATATGTATATCGTTTCATAAGTTTTTCAGTGCGCTGATTACGAAAATAACATTTTTTTTGAGATCCAAGATGGCGGACAACTTTTTTTTTCAATTTTACAATATGGGTATGTTTTTATAGGTTTTTCGGTGCGCTAATGACAAAAATAACATTTATTTTGAGATCCAAGATGGCGGGCAGTTTTTTTTTTTCAAGTTTTCAATATGGGTATAGTTATATAGGTTTTTGGGGACACTGATGACGAAAATAACATTTATTTTGAGATCCAAGATGGAGGACAGTTTTTTATTTTATTTTACAATATGGGTATCGTTTTCTAGGTTTTTGGGGACGCTGATGACGAAAATAACATTTATTTTGAGATCCAAGATGGCGGACAATTTTTTATTTTATTTTACAATATGGGTATCATTTTGTAAGTTTTTGGGGACGCTGATGACGAAAATAACATTTATTTTGAGATCCAAGATGGAGGACAGTTTTTTATTTTATTTTACAATATGGGTATCGTTTTATGGGTTTTTGGGGACGCTGATGACCAAAATAACATTTATTTTAAGATCAGCGTCCCCGAAAACCTAAAAAATGATACCCATATTGTAAAATAAAATAAAAAACTGTCCTCCATCTTGGATCTCAAAATAAATGTTATTTTCGTCATCAGCGTCCCCAAAAACCTATATAACCATACCCATATTGTAAACTTGAAAAAAACTGTCCGCCATCTTGGATCTCAAAATAAATGTTATTTTTGTCATTAGCGCACCGAAAAACCTATAAAAACATACCCATATTGTAAAATTGAAAAATAAGTTGTCCGCCATCTTGGATCTCAAAATAAATGTTATTTTCGTCATCAGCGTCCTCAAAAACCTACAACATGTTAACCATATTGCAAAATTGAAAAAAAAAATTGTCCGCCATCTTGGTTCTCAAAATAAATGTTATTTTTGACATCAGCGCACCGAAATACCTATATAACCATACCTATATTGTACACTTGAAAAAAGTTGTCCGCCATCTTGGATCTCAAAATAAATGTTATTTTTGTCATCAGCGCACCGAAATACCTATATAACCATACCCATATTGTAAAATTGAAAAAAAAGTTGTCCGCCATCTTGGATCTCAAAATAAATGTTATTTTTGTCATCAGCGTCCTGAAAAACCTACAACATGTTAACCATATTGCAAAATTGAAAAAAAAAATTGTCCGCCATCTTGGTTCTCAAAATAAATGTTATTTTTGTCATCAGCGCACCGAAATACCTATATAACCACGTGAAAAAAAAGTTGTCCGCCATCTTGGATTTCAAAATAAATGTTATTTTCGTAATCAGCGCACTGAAACACTTATAAAACGATACCCATATTGCAAAACTAGCTGTCGCCCGCGGCTTCGCCCGCGTGAGTTTCGCTAAGATGAAAAATCTCTCTTGGAGCTTTTCATCAGATGTTCCAGATCTTCAATTTTTATACGTCAGCAGAAAATGCTCATCAGGTTGAACGATTTTTGCTAAGGCGCCATTTCCATATATGTTATAGTGTAGCTGGTCTCTTGGAGCTTTTCATCAGATGTTCCAGATCTTCAATTTTTATACGTCAGCAGAAAATGCTCATCAGGTTGAACGATTTTTGTTAAGGCCCCATTTCCATATTACTTATAGTTTAGCTGTTCCGTTATGGTTCTTCATCAGGTATTCCAGTTTTCAAAATGAATTATAGCCTATATGTTGCCCAGGCTTAATAGCTATACAACAAAAAAAGTTTCATTCAAATCCGTCCAGTAGTTTTTGCGTGAAACGCGTACATACATACAGACAGACAGACAGACAGACAGACAGACAGACAGACAGACAGACAGACAGACAGACAGACAAGAAATTCCAAAAAATTTTTTTTGCTTTCTATTGTTCTTTTTAGGTCTCCCTCTATCCATTTCAGTCAAAAATATTAAATGTACAGACAAAATATTTTTACTGTTTTATTATATGTATAGATTAAAAAAAAGTTGTCCGCCATCTTGGATCCAAAAATACTATTTTTGTAAACCTCATCCCGAAAAATTGGCCTTCATGGGATGCCAGGCAAATGTTTAACATCTTAGCATCCTGGCACGACGGTCATGCTATTTTCTGTAGCGGCATTCGTGTCCATTTTACTGCCAAGTCGCGCAAAGTATGTTTTACATAAGAAAATGGTCGTAATTTTATTTTTAGTATTCACTAGCTGTCGCCCGCGGCTTCGCCCGCGTGAGTTTCGCTTAGATGAAAAGTATTTTTGTGTTCCAAACAGTTTCAGATGTTTCGGATCTTCGATTATTATACGTCTACAGAAAATGCTCATCAGGTTGAACGATTTTTGCTAAGGCGCCATTTCCATATATGTTATAGTGTAGCTGGTCTCTTGCAGTTCTTCATCAGATGTTCCAGATCTTCAATTTTTATACGTCAGCAGAAAATGCTCATCAGGTTGAACGACTTTTGTTAAGGCACCATTTCCATATTTCTTATGGTTTAGCTGTTCTGTTATGGTTCTTCATCAGGTGTTCCAGTTTTCAAAATGAATTATAGCCTATATGTTGCCCAGGCTTAATAGCTATACAACAAAAAAAGTTTCATTCAAATCCGTCCAGTAGTTTTTGCGTGAAACGCGTACATACATACAGACAGACAGACAGACAGACAGACAGACAGACAGACAGACAGAAAGACAAGAAATTCCAAAAAATGTTTTTTGCTTTCTATTGTTCTTTTTAGGTGTCCCTCTATCCATTTTAGTCAAAAATACTAAATGTACAGACAAAATATTTTTAGTGTTTTATTATATGTATAGATTACCATAAAACAAGAAAAAAAAAAATATATAGGTACCAACAAATCCTTTGCCGGATCCCTGTCACTTATTACTTCGGGTTGGCGGCAATCTCACGTCGATGTGTGCGTGTGACTTGCACACAGCCAGCTGAGGTCTATCAAATACCTAAACTCGGTCGGGCGCGCGGACGTGATACACTCTTAAGAGACCACCATTTAATTTTGGTGAAGAAATATATCGTGAGGAAACCTGTTCAAGTTCACCGTATTTGACGATTCTCAGCCAGTTAGGTAATGGAGATGGAGTTTGCGTTGGCAAACCACTCCATTAATTATTAAGAATCGTTAAGTAAATTTAAATCAATAAATGATTTACACTCTAATTTCAGTAATCACTATCTATTATCACATATTTTAACAGGTCAAGATACAGATAAGTATCTTAGCACTTAAATATACAGAAACTTTTCGATAATTTTCATAAAATGTACAGAAATTAAATAAGATTTCTTAGGATAAAAATTACCTTATCCTGACTGGAGTCATGTATTCCAAAAATGTAATTGAGTCATTTAATATGGCCTCCGTGTTGTGTAGTACCATCTGAAATAATAGACATTAATTAATCGTTTTATTTAACCAAACTAGCCTCGTGTTCCTCTTAATTATAAAGAAAAAAAATAAGATTTCTGTTCTAGACACATATTTTTGTTCCATAGGCCTATGTTATCCGGGATAGCTTAAAGACCTTATTAATACGTTTAGGAATCATGGAGTACTAGCTTTCGCCCACGGCTTCGCTCGCGTGAATTTCCCACGGGAACAGTGCTTTTTTCCGGGATGAAAGGTACCCTATGTCCTTCTCCGTACTTCCAGCTATGTGTATACGAAATTTCAGGAATAATATAAAAATAATATAAATTATAGAAAAACAACTCAACTATGTATTGTAAAAAAAAACTAAACTATAAGACATTTATAAAATACTAGCTTTTGCCCGCGGCTTCGCCTGCGTGGGGACTGGGTATAAAGGGTACCCTATGTCCTTCTCAGTAATTCTAACTATGTGTATGCAAATTTCAGAAAGATTGGTTCAGTAGATAAAGCGTGAAGAGGTAACAAACAAACCAACAAACTAACTCACTTTCGCATTTATAATATTAGTTAGGACTAGCTGTCGCCCGCGGCTTCGCCCGCGTGAGTTTCGCTTAGATGAAAAATCTCTCTTGGAGCTTTTCATCAGATGTTCCAGATCTTCAATTTTTATACGTCAGCAGAAAATGCTCATCAGGTTGAACGACTTTTAATAAGGCGCCATTTCCATATATGTTATAGTGTAGCTGGTCTCTTGCAGTTCTTCATCAGATGTTCCAGATCTTCAATTTTTATACGTCATCAGAAAATGCTCATCAGGTTGAACGACTTTTGTTAAGGCACCAATTCCATATTTCTTATAGTTTAGCTGTTCTGTTAAGGTTCTTCATCAGGTGTTCCAGTTTTCAAAATCAATTATAGCCTATATGTTGGCCAGGCTTAATAGCTATACAACAAAAAAGTTTCATTCAAATCCGTCCAGTAGTTTTTGCGTGAAACGCGTACATACATACAGACAGACAGACAGACAGACAGACAGACAAGAAATTCTAAAAAATGTTTTTGCTTTCTATTATTCTTTTTAAGTGTCCCTCTATCAATTTCAGTCAAAAATACTAAATGTACAGACAAAATATTTTTACTGTTTTATTATATGTATAGATTAGGATAAAAACACTTGCATACAAATATGAATGAACCCTGAAAATATAACACTCCAAAGAGAATTAGTTGAACAAAGAGTTGGAATTGCTAACATTGAAATCGAGTCGGACTAACACGTTGTTATTTTTTTAATTTCACACATGTTATCAAAGTCAAAGTCAAATCATTTATTTTGTGAACATAGGTTTACATAGAGAGGTGTTAAACATTTAAAATGAGTTCCTCTAGGTCCCGCCATAAGGCATACAAAGTCATTAATTTACAATGTCATAGATACAAATTACAATATTATTGAGAAATTAAGTTATAAATAAATTAATTTAATTATTTAAATTTTATTATTGTTATTTGCAGCACACGTGTAAAGTTAATACAAATATATTTTCCGAGTCAATTCGAAGAGATTGTGACCTAAAGAAAATACACAAGAAGAAAAGACAAGCGCTGAGGAGGCAATTTTCGGGGCATTACAAAAAATCCTTTCCTCAAGAAATATATCACGTTTTTGGAATAGTACGTGATATAGTTTACTGGCAAGAACCGTAACAGTGCTAACAACCCTAGTTCAAAGAACAGATAAAACGTATTCGGAGATTCAATGCTATTCTTTAGAAGCTATTTAAAGTTATTCTAGTATCTATCTACCCCGTAAGAGGTAAAAACGTGATTTTGTATCTGTATCTAGTATGAGTGAGTTAAAAGTAATAATAAACTAGCCCAATTATAATTGGGATCCTAAATACAACAACCGTTGATTATAACACTAGTTACATTAATACAATCACATTGTATCTAAGTATAATAATCGAACTAAAATAAATGTATTATGTAATTATTTTTGTTACTCATTAATATAAAATCTACAGGATTTCGATGAAATTTGGTATGTCCGTAGAATATAACCCGGAATAGTTCATAGGGTTTTATGTCAAAATTCCCACGGGCGCGAATCCCCTGGGCGTAGCTTTTCAATAATAAGCACACACAAAAAACACTTTATGTTATTCGTTTTTCCCTTCATAATTTTTTAATGTTTTCATTACTTTTAAGCCCAATTCGGCAAATTCTAAATTCGGCAAATAAACACTTTCAAAATATTATTATTTACCATAAATAAAATAACTGTGAGTGGCTGTATTTTCTGCATTGTGAAACACTACGTTGTTTTCAATTTTATTACTAAGATTTTATTTGTATTTTACGATTGTTTATTAAACTGAGTGAGTGAATATATATTTTTTATATATTTTTATTAATAAATATTACCACGAACACTTCTCTAGCATAATTTATTGGTTATGGATTTCATTAGGTTATCAAGGCAAATCTTAGTTGTATTATTAATTTAATTTCACTCGTACATTAAAGCTGCAATTTTTTTTTAATTATTTTACTGAAAAAGAGCAAATACGAAACTCTGCAAGAAGGAAAGTCCAACAGGATTGTTAAAATTGTCTATTTCTTATGTTAGTTAAAATTTGGGTACAAACTGTGCCGGAAATTTTTATATAAATAAATTTCCGTTGAATATTAGGAATAAATGTTATATTTGTCTTCTTTGGAAATTTTAATTAATAAAATAATACAAATGTTTCGATAAACTTATTTGAAATCTAATAAAGTCAACAAAATTTCTCTAGTCACCATGTAAATTTAATTAAACTCTTAGTTTATTGTTTTACCAGGTAACTCAAAACCCTATACGGGTCTCGGGGAATTGGGTGAAATGGTCCCAGCATAGGTGGACTGATCACCCGTCTGGTACTTGCGCTGGCGTCCCCATATAGTAAAAAAAATAATAATAATAGTTTATTGTTTATCATAATCATTTTTCGATAATTTGAAATAAGTATACATGTTAGTAGAGCAAAACGTGGATTGAAAATACATACCTATATATATGTTGTCACAACTATTGTATTAGGAGAATATCCTGTAATGATAGTCTGTAAGAGTTGAAAATAAAATAAAATAAAAATAAAATAAAATATTTTTGTTAGGAATTTACCAAGAAAGTGAAGTTTCAGGGCCAGTTGTTATAACACTCACTTCTCGGAATCACATCCCATTTTAATATTTGTTGATAAATCGACCCTAAAACACCGAACTGGATTTATTCAATTCAATTTTCGTCGAAAAAAATATTTTTTACCGATGTAACCGAACAAATTGGTAAAAATAAACCATGTAAACAATTCTGTTTCCATTAAAAATATTGTTAACAAGAGCCCGAATAATTTAGATGAAAGGTCAGGTCGTTGACCCCAGAAGGGCTACGTCCACAGAGATTGAGTCAGTTCACAATATTTACAAGGGGTCACTAACATTCAGTATGAGACATCAAACAGAATTATTCGAAGCCTGGCAATACATCGTATCACTTTTAGGTGATGGTGGAATTCTCTCCCCGCTTCGCTGTTTCCTAACCCTTATAATTTAGGGATTTTTAAGGCAATATAAATGAATAGGCATTTTTTGAGTTTGTGCCACCCTAGATCTCATTTTTGTTTCTCAACTGACAAGATAGAGGTCAGACAAACTCCAATTTTTAATAATAAAAAGGTCAACTATCGCAAGGTGAAAATCGCTTCAATTTACCGTATATCGATGAAATTGATTATTTAAGGGATGTGATTAAATCGAATTTTGAAAAGCGCACACTATTCGATTTGATTAATAAGCGTTGGTACGGGTAGAATCAATCCGGCGGAAATACTTACAATGCTAGATACCTATGTAGTAAATAATTGTATCAATTTTGACCATGTCTCATATTATCTATGATATCATGTAATGACATAGTAGCAAAACTGTAGAAATGGCTGTATGTTTTACGTCATATGCTACCACTCGCTCCAAATCCATACGGAAGAAGAAAAATAATAAGGGGATTAATATAACCAAAACATAACTCGCTAGAGTTTGTTTATTTAGTATTTCATATAACTTTAAAAAGTAATTGAATCAGAAAGTCAACGCAGAATTATGAAAAGGTCTTCAAATTTGAAACCAGGTAACGATTTGAACTGGCGTGGTATTTTTAATTCATAACTCAATCAGAACAATTTGCATTCGGGATGGACTTCAGGAAGCAATTAAACTCTATGCATAAACAAAACATGGGTTATGTTGGCATAAAAAGAAATCAAAAATGAAATTGGACTCGCACAAAACTTGTTTACTAGTAAACAATTTAGATAAGTATTGCAACATAATGCCCAGCGTATTGAGTAATGCTTTGATCTACTATCAATACGTGGCCATAGTTCATTTTTTTAAAAGTCTGTACAGAAATGTCTTCAGTTCTGAATCGAATTTCATATTTACTTTGAAAATATTTTTTTACTTACTTCTTGTCGAAAAACAACAAACAAATTAATTAATATTGGTCGAAAAAATAAAAAAAAACTGTCAGCGCTAACATGAACAGCCTCTGTGAGCGAACCGAGGAGTAATGCGGCGAGGGAATTGAGTCTTTTGTTATTATCACGGAAATTATATGACACTCTCACGCTTTCTCATGGAGTGTTTGGGACGCTGAGAGAATATTTTAGGTCGTTAGACTCCGAATTAGCTGCCGAAATTGTTGAAATAATAACTGGAATTTGGAATTCATTTTCTTAGCCTTTGATTGATCACTCGATCTCAAGTACCTTTCGACGTTATTTATTTCTTGACTTTGGTTTATAAAAATACTAGCTTTTGCCCGCGGTTTCGCCCGCGTGATTTTTCCACGGGAACAGTGCTTTTCCCGAGATGAAATGTCCTTCTCGGTACTTCTAACTATGTGTAAAAGACATTTCAGGTAAATTGATTCAGTAGATAAAGCGTGAAGAGGTAACAAATAAATAAACAAACAAACAAACTCACTTTCGCTTTATAATATTAGTGTCATCTGGGTCCTAACCAGATGACACAGAATCGAGCGACCTGGAGAAGAGTATTAGGAGAGCCGACCCCAAAATAATAGGAAAAAGACTAAAAAGAGAGAGAGAGAGAGTTTGGTATATAAAATTATTATGAAAGAGTCCCTCTCGAATGATAGGGACCACTACAATATAAATATTTTTCGGCGTTTCTTCACAGCTGTGGTCGTTCTAAAATGCGAGCTTAAAGGTAAATGATCAACCTAAAATTTTATGAAAATTCACGGAAAGTATGCCTGAGAATGTTACATGATGATTTCAATATAAGACTTTGAAAATCGTGGTGACATGAAAGGGTTTCCATCGGTACTAGTGGTTCGTTATGTTCAGATTATCTTTGTTTCGGACGGCTTAGCCTCCTGGGACCCTATTTTTGAAAATGTGACTCACCAAAAAAGCGTGAGCCGAATGATTTTTCATTCGATATCCATTATTCCGGATTTTTGAATTGTCTATGTCGAATAATTCGCAACGAGTGCTATAGACCACTCGTTTTCGTATGAGTTGGTAGTCGAACATTTTTTACGTCAAAATCATGAATGACATAGACAACCGGATACGGATATAGATGGTGTCTATTAGAATTTCATTTTTGCGTTCCGTTTAACACTTACGTTCTCTTTGATTGAAAATTCACGAACATTTTTTTTACGATTCGTTACCGATTCGGTTTTCGTTGCGTAGAATGCAGCAGAAATTATTTCTCGCATTATTTTCATATCACTGGCAACATTGCTAGACGAGTGATTTCAAAAATACGGCTTTTATGTTTTTAGTGACATAATAGGACGAGTGCAACATAATAGTCTATTCGTTTTCGGCGGTATGTCATACTTTCAAAAATAGGGCCCCTGGACGCTATCAGTAGAAAGTAAATAAATGAGCGGCTTGGACCTATGTTAAAATGAGATTAATGCTTTCTTTCTAAATACTAGCTTGCCTTGTTCGTAATCTCTCTGAATCTCTTGTTCGATATTTCTTTTTCCAGAGATACTTAATGACCATTTAAACAAATGTGTGTGTATGTAAAATACCTATGTGTTGTCAGGTATGTGGGGCTAGAACTCACTAAAAACCAAACGGTGTCAACGCCTTCCTCCTGTCGTAAACACTGGAATACGTAGTGCTAGGCTACTTTAGAACTAACGTACATTAGGTATATACTTTGACATTGGGTACTTTAGAACTAATATACATCGGCCGGCATTTCATACTTCAACATTCAGTAGCGGAGTCCTCATTTGTGCTGGAATCGTGTGGTATTCTCTCGCTCCACAGTAGTCCACTCAGCTCAGGGGCCCTATTTTTGAAAGTGTGACATACCGCCGAAAACGAATAGACTATTATGTCGCACTCGTCCTAATATGTCACTTAAAAACATAAAAGCCGTATTTTCGAAATCACTCGTCTAGCAATGTTGCCAGTAGTGATAATGCGAGAAAAAAATTCTTTTTTTATTTTATTAAAGATGGGTTTGCTCTTGACCACAATCTTGTCCGAGGACAGAAATGAGCAATAAATATTATTTTCTGCTTTCACAAAATTCTGCTCCATTCCACGCAACGAAAACCGAATCGGTAACGAATCGTAAAAAAAATGTTCGTAAATATTCACTCAAAGAGAACGTAAGCGTTAAACGGAACGCAAAAATGAAAATTCTAATAGACTCTATCTACTTTTCTAATAGATCTATATCCGTATCCGGTTGTCTATGTCATTCAAGATTTTGACGTTAAAAACGTTCGACTTATTTATTCGTTGCGAATTATTCGACACATACAATTAAAAAATACGAAATAATTGATACCTATCGATTAAAAAATCATACGGCTCACACTTTCAAAAATAGGGCCCAAGCACGCTCTGGATCCCTCCGTCGCAGAACATCATATTCTCAAAACACCACATTCGTAAAACACCATATTCGCAAAACTCCACATTCACTCAATACTATTATATCCCTCTGACCCTAAACTTATGACGGAAAAACCCCAGAACATGGTCATTTACACTTTCTAAAGAAATCATCTAATTCAATTTCGATATCTCAAACATACCTATACCAGTAGATTATATCTTAGTTTTGTAATTTTAACCACATTTTATAGAAACCTTAAATAATAATTAGCACTTGTTACCATACATTTTCTTTCACACCAGCTAATAAAGAGTGAAAATATTTACGCCAGTACTTTACATTAAAATATTTACAACACTATTCTGTTCAGATAAAGTCTAGTTATATTTGAGAACCAAATATTTTACTGTAATTTTAAATAATAACTGGCTTGCGGCTTGTTTTAACACTACGTTGTGGTTATAAAATCAATGCTGATTGGACCAGATATAGGTACGTATATCAAACAAATATTGTTTTATTAATTTACTGTCTCTAAGATTTATACAAATTTAAAAAGTATTTTGAACATCATCAGAATGACCGTATTTATCTAATTCCAGAATTGGTGTGTTTATTAATAAAGTCTTAAAGTCTATATATATATATATATATATATATATATATATATATATATATATATATATATATATATATATATATATATATATATATATATATATATATATATATATATATATATATATATATATATAACTCAAAGGTGACTGACTGACTGACTGACGTAGATGACTGCAGGTAGATGTTATGACGTAGGCATCCGCTAAGAAATGATTAACGCAAGCGAAGCCGCGGGCGCCAGCTAGTATCAGATAAAAAACAAAATGAAATCAGAATTTCCTTAGGTACTACCCAACTTCGAAGCAATAACACGGTAAATTAAACAAACATGTAGGTAGAGTTTTTATATTTTAATTAAAAATAAGAAACTAGACTAAAATTTCTACCATTTCTACTATAAATTATTCAAAAATCCTAGAACGTTAATTTACATCACTTTCAGTTCAAATTGCGATCGTTGCCAGAAAAGTTTCCGCTCACTCGAATGACTTACTGACTGATTCATTAAGACTCGCGTTACAACAACGGGATTAGACGATGAATTTATTGCGCGGTCCGTCGCAAATGAGGATTCCATTGTTAAAATTACTGGGTCATTGTGAGGGACTGTGGAGTGTGTGTTTAGGAATCCACTCTCATTTCTTCCACAGAAAGGTCTTAGAAACATCACTTTATTTAAAACATTTGTACTTATTAAGTAAAATCTCTATTAACTTCTCAGATTTAGGCTTATATTTAAAACAATAATCGCGAGGTCCAAGTTCGCGGCGAACCACTAGTATAAGTAAATAATAATTTTACGTATAATACACATAATGACAACACGGCAAGTAGTTCGCCATTGCCTCCTTTTAAAACCTATAGTCGTCTATTTTAGCTGCTCAAGTACTTACCAATACCAAGTGACATTTAACTGCATCAGTGCTAATGGCATAATGGGCCATTTTAATGACGGAGTTAAAAAAAATACCATTTGCAGTGGCAGTGGCGATCTATTCCACCGTCACACCCCGATTTGCTAAGGTAAGAATCAGAGCTCATAGATCTTAAGTACTAAATAATTAGTAGATAAGCAATTAAACATGTACTACTTTTATGTATACCTTGATATACATATATTGTTTTTAAAAAGCTTAAATACACAAATATCTAATCGTACAATTGTCAATCAAACATGATAAAAAAATTTAGGTAACTATTCGGTAAAATATTGTCTTGTGATTTAAAGATTCAGTGGTGGTATTGGTATTGCCATGTCAAAATATTCAAGATAATCAGGTCTAATAAACAATATTTTCTTCATATTTATTTGGGTCCTGAAACTCTCACACCATTTATTTACACTTTAAAATACTCATATAAGAGTAAATTTAAGTCCAGTTTTAATTGATAACTTTAAATATCGACGAAATCTGTCCAGACGTTCAGTGATAATGTAAATATTATGCGTAGTTATAGATACTATGGTATAAGACTATCTCTAACCACAAAAAAATTTCATGCTACTCAAAGAGGTGGTATTGCCATGTAAAAATATTGTCTTGCTTCGTGACGCATCCATGACGTATAAACCCTCAATATAGACCTCATAATAAGGTAACAATACACTTATTCGTCAGCAACATGTCATCACGGGTGACAAATGACCGAGTTGACAGAAAGGGCATTCGACTAGGAGCGTTTTCGTGTTGTTTTTTATCGTTTCATGTCTGACGCGTGCGTGTGACAGCGCCTTTATGAAAACGACTTTTTATGCATTAGACTGTTTCCTATTTTATAGAAATTGCTTTTAGAACTTCCGTGTTATGTTCAAAAGTGCTTTTTGCTACCTACCAAACAAATTTATGTGTTGGAAATATAGACGAATTTGTTTGTCTGCTATACGTGACTAATTGCCAAGAAAGAATCAACATTCGTTTTTCACAACTGGTTGTGAAACTCAGTTGCCATGGCGGCCGAAAGGGTTCCGATCAGGAATCACTGCAATACGTATAGCTCCAGGTTGGCTTTTGAACACAGTACAAATTTCTTTTTTTTTAACGTGTACCTAAAGCACAGGGCGGGCGCTTCATAGAAACGGGGCGTCAAATATACCTACTACTACTACAAATGTAACTGTATATCCGTGAACACGTCAGTAACACGTCAATGTGTGCGTTTTCATTGGTTTTCATAATCATAGCATCCCAATACACAAAAGAACGGGGGAGAAGTGCCATATTGCGGGAGGGGCAGGGAGTTTCCTTTCTGTACGTAGTACTTATATTAATTCTGTGCGTAAAGTGTGGGGCGTTTTATTAGTCACTAGCTTAACCTAGAGTCTGTAAACAAAATTATGTATTAATTTCAGATTTTTTCAGATAACTCTTCATAAGTCAATCCGAAGCTTTCAATCAACTTGAATTATCTTCCTAGGTAATTCGAGTCCGTTAAATGTCCTTATCCTTACCAAACAACATCTTTCTAATCGGGAAATTCGAGCTTACAGTGCCTAATCCTTACCAAACCAAACATCACTTATCAAAGTATGTTTCCTTGGGTCATAAGGTAAACATCTAAACCACTTGACCTCGGATACTCCTGAGTAGAATATACTTGTGGTATTTTTATATACAAGCTTCGTATCTTATAAGAAAGTTATACTTGTGTCGTACACATGATAACAAATACTTCTCACTGCAAAATACAAATTAAAATTGCTCTTCGCCTCTGTCATTCCCTGTGTCTGACAGCATTTTAACACTTAAACCACGCTACGGATCCGATTTAGATGCGGTTATCACTGTTTTATAGGAATTTTCTTGAGAAAGGTAATTAGTAGGTACATAACTTTCACCCTGACTAGTTGGGCCGGGTGGCCGTCAGTAACGAAAAAACCTTTATCAAACATCATTAAAAAAATCTTCTAAAATTTTTTTTAAAATCTTTTTTATTTTCTCTTTTTTTTCTTTTTAAAGAAACTCGCAAAACTAAACAGTAATACAAGGACAAAATTATGTGGTTGCCAATACAGATAGGAGGAGGCTGGAGCCAGTCGATAAAACCGTGTTACAACATAATTGATTACCTATATCAATTTACAATTTGTATGTATAGTTCATTTCCAATTTGACCAGTCTTATCCGGTACAGACCGGTTGAGATACTGCACTTTTTAAATTAAATTCACATAAGTATAATGATAAAATTGCGTGAAATGTTCTCTCTACAAAAATACCTGATAACCATCTGCACAAATGCACGGCTCCGTGATGCATTCTTTAGAGAGAGCGTCATTAAATTCTGGCGGCGGATAATGATGATGGCTCGTCGTATTTTTCACTAATTTCAACTGTGAGTGAAAAAATTTCACATAAATTTATACATTTTTATAATTCTTCTCTGAAGCGGTGGTGGCCGAGTGGTAGGGCGCCCGCCTGTGGATACAAAATCCCAGGTTCGAATCCTGCCCGGACTACATGAGTTTGTATACCAATCTGACTCATGTTAGTTTTCATCGACCACCACTTGCTTCCGGTGAAGGAAAACATCGTGAGGAAACCTGCACTCTGGTTGATGCGATTATCAGCTAGTGTGTGAAATGGAGAAGGCAATGATAAACCACTCCATTAAAATTGCCATGAGAGTCGTTGTGTGTGTTTCATTCCATATAATGACCACGACCCTCTGTCATGAGGAAATACGACTAAAGAGAGATAATTCTTGTCTACCAAACTACGAAAAAAAACCTTCTCTTGTAACTGGTTAGGTAAGTTTAGTTACCAAAGCATGTTCATATTTAAGTTTAAAAATTGCAATGACAGGTCGACCATGAAGTCCCACTTGCAATGTCATAATCAAGTGCTTATATCCCTTCTACATATTTTTTACAAGCCAGAAACAGTGCCAGAAACAAAACACTGTAAAATTAAAACATTTTTCCATGGAAGTAGTAAGTACTTTGTTGTACAAAGGTACTTATTACTTCCATGCATTTTTCGTACAAAGGTACTTATTACTTCCATGCATTTTTCATAAAACGGTTGAAAATTCTCAGTGAATATGACGCAAAAGGCTGTTCAATTTTATTTGCACTTCGTCAAAAGAAAACCGTAGGCGAGAGCCAGTCACTTTCATAAACATTTCACGCCTCTCTTGCAAAGCCTGATTCTTTTTTTTTTTAATTTTTGCTGTATCACGGGAAAATAGAAAAATTAATACCCATAAAACTTAAAAGTAACACTACTAATAAGTAGGTATGTTTTTGCCTACAACTATTTAACGTGAGAGAATGGATGTTTGTGTGTTACTCTTTTATGTAGAAACCACTGGACGGATAACCATGAAATTTGGTACAAGACAAGATTAAAAATTGAAAAAAATTCCCACGGGTGCAGTACCCTGTGTCATAATCACAGAAATCGGAATTGTTTTATTTGCCAGATAGAAGTGCCATATGTCTTTTAGATTCAAGACGCATATCGCTTGAAGTTTTCAAACACATAAACGATCAAATATGATCAATAAGTAGTATATGGTAATATCTACTTGTAACTCTGTTTTATAAGTACGTAAAAATATATATATATTATTTTTATAAGTTGGTATATTATTCTCTATTTATTATGCTTAGCTTACGTACCGTATCATCTATTTTCAAAATAATACTAGGAGTATATTGTGTATTTTGTAAGCGATTTTTAACCCGTTATTCAAATTATGTTTGGCTAGTGATATAAGCTAAAAGCTTTTGTTAATGGCTATAATTTGGCAAACTTTCCATTACCGGCTCCTAAACGTATCCAGGCAAAGCGTTGCACTCATGCATTTAATTTTAGCCGACCCTGGTATATATTGTATACCGTAGTCTAGGGATATTTAGCTAATAATGAAAGTTTTAGTATATTACGCAGAACGTTCTATATTACCCGATTTTCTAAGAAGGGTTTCTTTTTGACGAGTAGTAATTCTCAACATTTGTATCTTCGAAAAATAGTATTATGCATACACAGCCGTGTTCACTTAAAACCTAGTGATTGTGATACGGAGATGACACCCTCAAAATAACCTCACAGTGTTCCTCTCAATGAAATCCCCACAACAGTGAAGCCACGGTGTGCAGCTAGCTATATTTTCTTGTTTCCATGAGCTGCAAATGAGGGGCATCCGAAACGTGATGACGCGTCGAGTCCAGGGATCAGCGGGCTTATACAACCTATTAGTGTCATTTGTGACAAACGATCGGGTTGTATGGTACCGTCATTTGGTACTATATGTATAGGATAGGATACTTTATCTATCTACAAAGTACTAAAAATATATATATTTTAGTATGTTACAAATCCTAATCCTAACTAATATTATAAATGCGCAAGTGAGTTTTTTTGTTTGTTACGTCTTCACGCATTATCTGCTGAACCAATCTTCCTGAAATTTTGAATACCTACACATAGTTTGATCTTTTGAGAAGGACATGGGTACCTTTCATCCCGGGAAAAAGCACTATTCCCGTGGGAAATTCACGCGGGAAAAAGCTAGTGAAAAACATTCCACGATTTTAGTTACTTTTTAATAAGAAAATGTTTCGGTAACAATAGTCAGGCAATTTGGATCCAAAAATTAATAGCATTTTCATATTCAGCATTCTTGGAAACCTGGAATATAGTAACATTATATTTGCAAGTAATAATAAATTTAATTTTACAAAAAGAGGATTTCGGTGAAATATTGTCCATTTAAAAATGAAGATTTTTCTTTATTGCTTTGTACATTTTTTTGTCAGACTTTCATTTTAGCTGCAACAATTTTTTTTTTTTTATTTGTGTGGTCCCAGTCGGCGAAATTAAATAAAAATTCAAGAATCCAGCGACTCACACCGCGGTTCCAGTGAGCATCGGTCCTAGTCGCCGGAATCCTCAACAATATTATTATTAGTAAAAATAAAAAAAAGACACGACTGACAACTCACATAGTATATGTCACTCGGAGGAATGCAAGGAATCTAAAAATACCTCTCACATCAAAACCTGTCCTAGCCGTTCAGGATTTATGGTGGAATAATAATAACTTGCATTTTTTATGCAAGTTTCTTTATACTTACATACATGCAGTTGCGGATTTAGGGGGTGATTATACCTACTTACTATGGAGATTCCATCACTCACAGTACATGTTTGTACTGTGAGTGATGGAATCTCTATTAAAGTTGTTAAATACAGGGTTATTTTGTAACTACTGGCCAAATTTTTACAATATGCTCAGTACTTAGAATACAACTACGTCCGAAAGAAATTTATAGTAAAAGAATAACATAAAATTTCAACTTTCCATAAATCTAAGTCCCATCAGCTGATCGACCAATTTGTATGGGAACACGGAAATATCGAGTAAAACTCTTACTTCAACAAGTTTATTCAATTTGTTTTTTTTTTGCTTATCTGCCCCTTTGTGCCCTCCCCCTCCCAGAAAAAAACCCTGCATAGATGAACCCTAAAAACATAACACTCCTTTTTTTGTCAGTCGAGTAAAAAATTGGCACCTATGTCTATTATTTTCAGTAAAAATAAATGCAAACAGTGTGCAACATCCCGAAGGATTTTTGTGGTTAGGTGTACATTTTAAAAGTGATTCACCCTGTTAACTCACGTTCATTTGTAGGTTGTTGACAGGTGTTATGTCTAGACATGTTCTTGTACTTGCGAGACCCAGGGGTATTACGAGTACATACTGAGAGTGTATTTACAGACTGCTTAGATTAAATATCTCACGAATTCTATGCAGAGTTTGTTGTATAATATTATGAAAAACTTTTTTAAGAGTAAATTTTACGATAATTTAAACCTAATAAATGAAAAATCGTTTTGCTTGTCTACTTGTATTATAAGTGTGAAAGTATAGTATTGGTGCCGATTATTTAACTTGCTGTACCGATTATGATAAAATTTGTCACATGGTGTATTACAACCTAAAAAACCTTTAAATAAAAACCTAAATTAATGAAACCTTTTAATAGGTTGTTGGTATATTTAGAAACATGAAATCAAAAAATGTATGAATGAACGCAAAACCTTAAAAATAAGTTACAATTTTTGTAAAGGACGTATCCTCATAAACGTAATATTACCTAAAAAAAAGTTATATATAATTTCCCTAAATAGAGCCTGCAGCTAGCAGTATAAATTAAAATAGGATCTCTTATTATATTACTGAAATAATAAATAAATAATAAATAGTACACAACACACTGTACAATACTGCAGTCAGTTAAAAACATGATACTGGCTGAAAATAACGAACATTTTCCAAAGTAGAATTAAAAACAAGAAAAAGTGTGGCAAGCATTTTGAAAATGGAACGAATCCGGCACATCCGCGCCGCTGCATTTTACATGTTGTCATCCAGATGGCCTCACGGGATGTTTTCCGTTGCTTCATTACCAGCCTGCCATTTGCCGCTAAAATTATAATGATATTTTTGAAGTGAAAACATGTTTAGGCGCCGTAACACTGTATTTTATGAATATTGAATAAGGCTAAGCAGAAACGCTAAAGTCCAAGGCTAGCCTACCTTACTTATAATTCTCAGTACCGAATAAATTTAAGAAATGCATAGTTTTTGATGTTTTGAAGAGCGTATACGTTCTTACTAGTATTGTCTAGGCGGCCCATTTTCAGATAGGAGGTGTTAAAAAGATTGACAAAATCACTGAGAAAATAATAAAAGAAAGCTCTTTTCTTATTTTGTCATTGTAAATTTTTACATAGACCATTTCCGTGGGCAAAACGTCAGCCAGACGCTCAAAATGTAATTAAGTTGCCATTTTCCGGATTCATGTAATTAATTTATGTTATTTGTGCAATAAAGTTATTACAAACAAAGTTTAAGCGCCTATATTTTACTTGCAACCAATTAAGTTGTATTCCGTTTCTCATTTAGATATAGGCCTCTTCTGTCATGTCCGATATACAAACAAATCATACAAGTTTCGTCTCCGTCTTTAATTTATCACCCAATTAAGATTTCCAGTCATTAACACATAAGATGAAGCAGTGGCCGAGTACCTAGTAGGGCGCGCCCGCCTTTGGCTGCAAAGATCCTAGATTCAAATCTAGTCCGGTCCGTGCTACATGAGTTTGTATACCAATCTGACACTGGATGGTAGTTTTCATCGACCACCACTTGCTTCAGGTGAAGAAAAACATCATGAGGAAAATTGCACACTATAGTTATTGATTATCAGCTAGTGTGTGTAATGGAGAAGGTAATGGCAAACCACTCCATTAGCATTGCCAAGATAGTTGTTGTGTGTGCATATAATGACCACGACTCTCAGTCATGAGGAATACGTACGACTAAACGAGAACACAATAAGAAATGAGTTGAAGCTTTACCAAGCTGATACCACATAGAGAAATAGGTAAAGGTTTATAGAGGTACAAAATTGACTCCCTTTTTAGGTCCAAAATTTCATGCGGGATAACTAGACTAATAAATTCAATTAATCGTTGTTCGGTCCAGTACATTTTATTAGCCCAGATTGCCTCTAGGGAAATTATGCTTCATTTCACCGAAATGACGGTCCTGTCGAAAATTTTGAATTATGTTACCTACCGATATTAATTTTCAGTTTTTTGAGGGTTAAGTATTTATATTAATTTTATTAATGTTTCAGTTATCTACCTCTGGTGGATAACTGGAACATTTTTGGAGTGTTATCCCACAACGGACGTTACGTCAACTCTCTTTTTATGGAGTTGATGCAATAGTATTCATTCATTTCTAAATTCAATCGGTGATAAAAAATTGAATGGAGTACCGAGCGTATGGGAAAACGAGAATAGATGGTGACGATTTATCATCTATGGTAAACTATAAAACTACTATGCAAAATATGAGTATAAATTGATCACAAGAGTATAAAAGTTCACTTCACAATGTGTAACTGATATTATAAATGCGAAAGTGAGTTTGTTTATTTGTTAGTTTATGTTACCTTTTTTCGCTTTATCTACAGAACCAATCTTCCTTAAATTTCACATACACATAGTTAGAAGTACTAAGATGGACATAGGGTCCTTATTATCCCAAAATTCCCACAGGAGCGGAGCCCGGGGCGCAGTTAGTACAACAAATGTTAAAGTATAATTATCAATTAATTTTAGAATGAATATTTTCTATTTCCACCTGTTTTCTTCTATCGATTTTACCTCCCTATCGTATATTATAATCGTCATATTATTATGACGATTTTCTTTTATTCCATCTATAAATGCCCTTGGTTTTTCTTTCCTTATTTTAGCTCGAAAAAGAGGATATATAATCTGCCAAGGCGATCTCGGACGAAAGAGGATATATATATATCGGACGAAGAGAGATATATAATAAGAAAAGTATCTCTTTTTTCACATCGTGCTGAAAACAGAATGTGCAATTCAGCTATTATCGATACAAGCTATACAGAATCCCATCTCTTATTAATCTCGCGGGTAACGCATCACTGCCGGCTGTAACATCGCCAAAATGAATAATATACCATTTTCCTTGTATTTTTGGGGTATATGAAATGCTGTTTCACGTATAAATATTCAGGCATCATAATAAATTAATATTTTTGGTTTGTTATGGGAAAGCAATTGAACCATATATTTAGACTGTCTACGCGAGCTCTGTTTTTGGATAATTTATGCAATGGAACGGTATTTATTTCTATAACATAAACAAAAGATACCGATCGACTAAAGTTGGGTATATCTACAATATTTTTGTTCACAAATAGCAAGTATGTTTAGCAAATTTTAAAAAGTGAAAGTCTTTTCTTTTACCATTGCCTCGAATCGGTCGTTGTACTTTTAATCCATTAAATAAATAAATAAATAATCAATAAATATATACAGACAAATCACACAGATTGAGTTAGCCCCAAAGTTCTAGACTTGTGTTATATGATACTAACTCAACGATACTATATTTTTATATATAAAAAATATAAAAATATAGTATCTATAGATAAACATCCAAGACCCAGGCCAATCTGAAAAAGATCATTTTCCATTTTGACCTGACCGGGACCTCCGCTGTGGCAGTCTGGCGTGATAACTGTTAGGCCACGGAGGTCATCTCCACGGTCGTCGATTACTATTTCATAATAAAAAATTATAAGTATTTTTTAAAACGCATTCAATTCTATTAATTTTATGGGTACATTTATAAACTAAACCATATTAAAGTGGACGTTATTGTATGCAGCGTGCCAAAACGACTAGCCATTTTGGGTTATATATGATCAACATTATGATTAGTCTATTTAAGTAGAGTACTAGTCGAGTAAGATGCCAAAACAGAAATGACTAAAATTGCCAAATTAGAAAACATGTTTTGTCGTACTTTCTTTTGTCATTATGGATAAAAATTCTTTGAATGGACATGGAATGAATTAATATGTATGTATAGAATACCATATGACCCCAAGGATAAACTGACTGATCCATATTTATTTTTAGATCGTTTAGACAAGCTTTTATATAAATTAAGAACGAAGCATAAGAAAAAAATTGTGATTGTAGGTGATTTGAATATAGATACATTAACATTTAATAAAGTCAGTGATGAGTTCTTAAATTTACTACAAAATTATAACTACATATCACACATAAAAGAACCTACAAGAAAAAATGCTTGCCTAGATTTGATAATTAGTAACATCACTGATGCAACGAGTAAAGTTCACAAATTGGGTTTATCAGATCACGATTCAGCACAGACTTTAGAAATTCCAGTAATAAAAAAAGATAAAAAATTAAAACATTATTTCATAAAGCGGGACTTTAGTTCAGAAAATATAGATAAGTTTAATGAATGCTTGCAGAATCTATCATGGTCAGATGTGTACAATGAAAGGGATATAAATAAGGCATTTGATAATTTCCATGATCTTTTAACTTTGTTCTTTGATCTATGCTTTCCTATTATTAAAATTAGAATGAGTTCTTCACCCAAAAATAATAAATGGATAACAAAAGGAATACGTATAGCATGTAGGACTAAACGTACACTTAGATTCTCCTACTATAAGAAAAGTACTGTTTGCAATAAACTTGCATATAAATCATACTCATCTATATTAAAAAAATGTATGAACACTTCACAAAAAATTAGAAATACAAAATACATAAATAAATCAGCTAACATATGCAAAGCATCCTGGAATTTAATAAAAGGTAATAATGCCATGAGAAATAAATTTATTAATAAAATTGTATGTAATGATAAAATTATAAATAATCCACTTGACATTGCAAATGCATTTAATGACGTTTTTACTGATACTGACCAAAATAAAAAGGGCTTTACTAATACTATAAATTTATGTACACAGATTAATGAAACTTTATTTTTGTATCCTACAGATAGTAAAGAGATTCTTGAAATAATTAAAGGGTTAAGAAATACAAAGTCAGTTGGACATGATCAGTTATCAATTCAAATTATTAAAGCCTCTAAACATATATTAGCACCTGTACTTAGTTTTTTGGTAAATTTATCATTTGAGCAGGGTAAATTCCCAGAAAAATTAAAGGTAACTGTGATAAAACCCTTTCCTAAAGAAAAAAATACAGATATTTTAGAAAACTTTAGACCTATCGCACTGAGTTCTGTTATTGCAAAAATTTTTGAAAGAGCCATGCACAATAGAGTCACCAAATTTATAAACAAACACGCTGTTTTAGACATTAACCAGAATGGCTTTCAAAAAGGTAAGTCTACTGTTTTAGCTGCCTTTAAGTTGATAAATAATATCCTAGGGCATGTGGATAAATCTGTCGAAGTTACAGGTATGTTTATAGACATGACCAAAGCGTTTAATTATGTATCACATGAGTTATTGCTTTCTAAATGTGAAAAGTATGGACTACGTGGCAATTCTTATAATTGGCGTAAGTCATACTTGAAAAACACAACTCAATATGTTGCTGTGACAAATTTAGACAAAAATCAGAATGAAACCATATTTCGATCAGAGTGTAAAACTAATCACGTTGGTGTGCCTCAGGGGAGCATCTTGGGTCCTTTGCTATTTTTGTTGTACATTAATGATCTCCCAAAAGCCACACAAAAATTCTGTACTTTGTTTGCTGATGACCTCGCTGTGGTTATTCCAAGTTCACCTAACACATATTGTACATACAACAATGACATAACTAAAACACTAAATGACATCACGGATTGGCTTCATAATAATAACTTAAACATTAATACAAAAAAAAAACAAAATATATACAATTTCATAATCAAAGAAATAATAGGGTAGCTAATCTATTGATAAAACATGATGGGCAGATAATAAGTGAATGTAATGAGGTAAAATTCTTAGGTATCACATTAGATAAACATTGCACATGGAAATCTCACATCAAAGATATATGTTCCAAATTGAATAAATTTTCTTATGTTTTATGGAGGCTAGTCAACATAACTAACTTAAAAACGACGTTGATGGCTTATCACGGATATGTAGCGTCTATTCTGCGGTACGGTATAGTCATTTGGGGAAACTCTGTTGACTTAGAGAGAGCATTTATTGCCCAGAAGAGCTGTGTAAGGGCTATGTGTAAATTGCCTCAAAGGACAAGTTGTAAGCCGAGTTTCATAAAATTAAACTTGCTAACGCTTCCATCTTTGTATATTTATGAAGTATGTTGCTTTGTTAAAGTCAACCCACGGCTATTCACACGTAATAGTGACTTTTCTAATTATCGTGGTAGATATCCAGATATGCTGTTGTTGCCTATAATGACAACAACACTTTACAGTCAAAGCAGCTATCCGATGGCTGTTCGTATTTATAATAAATTGCCAAGGGACTTAAAGGTCTTACCATCGCCATTGTTTAAAAACAAATTGCGCAATTTTCTAATTGAGAAATGTTATTACTCGGTGGAAGAATATTTGACAAATTAGATAAAATAAGTAGGTATTGTATATGTATTATTTTGATTGACATTTGAATTGTGAACTACTTACTTGGTCTTAATTATGACTTTATTATGTAAATGATTATTGTAGTTGATGAACTGATTTTAATATTTGCATGCCTAGCTAGGTTAAGAGTGAGGAGACTTATATGTAAACTGTACCACCATTGTATTTCACCACTTTTACAGCGAATAAATGAATATGAATATGAATATGAATATGAATGGACATATATAAGACGCGCCATTAGCTATCGACTAAATAGTCGATAGCCAATCGAATTCCGAGAAAATTCTCGGAACCCCAATAAAAATAACGTACCTACATCTATATTAAAAGTTAACCGTTGGCTATTAACATTGCCGGCAAAATAACTCTATCTCCATCTCTATCTCTATCTCTCTATCCCGGATCTTGGATGTTTATCTATCTATATATGTATTTGTTATAAAAATATAGTGTCGTTGAGTTAGTATCCCATAACACAAGTCTCGAACTTACTTTGGGGCTAACTCAATCTGTGTGATTTGTCCGTATATATTTATTTATTTTATTTATCTCCATGAAATTTCGCTAACGGCAAAAGTTATATCAAATAATATCAAATATACCTAAGCTAAGCTAAATAATGTAAGCGACAAAATTATCAGAACCACAAATTAATCCTAACTAATATTATAAATGCGAAAGTGAGTTTGTTTGTTTGTTGTTTTATTTGTTACCTCTTCACGCTTTATCTACTGAACTCAACGAACTAATATTTGTAATTCAATGACTGAACCAATCTTCCTGAAATTTCTCATACACAAGTACGGAGAAGGACATTGGGTATCTTTCATCCCGGGAAAAGCACAATTCCCGTGGGAAATTCACGCGGGCGAAGCCGCGGGCAAAAGACATACTACACTACTATGAACTATAAACTACTCATGTATCAGAAGTATGTACTTGCTTTTTGCTGGAAATTCATTTTTAGTTGCCTGCCAGTTCATCACTTACACAATAGTCGAGTAGTAGGTGATGAAATACCTAGCCACAATCAACTGTTATTGCATCTGTGCAATTTACACGCGTGCGCAATGAGCGGAGACAGCATAACTGGAATAACTGATGGCAATTGTATGTGTTTGTATGTCAGGCCGTGTCTCGGGGACTGATTTGCATGTTGGATGTTGGTGTATCTAGGTTTGAGGAGGCCACCGTATTTACTCTATGTACAGTCAGCGATATAATAAGATATCCAGATTGTACGTCTATATTTTTAGTATCAGTTCTATAAAAAAAATTCATTTGTGTATGTTTCATGTCGTGAAAAAGGAGTTGTCCAGTCTAAACGCTACAAAATAAACGCCTTTACTTTGTTTCGACATAATTTCGATTTTGCGATACAAATCATGTTCATATAGGTAGACATAGAAAAAATATTACAATTTTTTTTTTTTTTTTTGTCTAAATAAATAAATAAATCTTTATTTCAGATATCAAATGTCGGAAATCGGCATAGTAAATAGGATGGGTATTGAATTGTCGAAAGTATCTTTTTAATTTTTTTTTGGTTTACTCTATATAACTTACATACAAGTATTAGTAAGCCTTAAAAGTTTTGTTTCTTGCTAATATGAGTTATTATTTTTTCTTAGAGGAGAAATAATGTCTTTAATTTTATTTTATTTCAAGAGGAATATGTTGTAGATTATTTAGTATGTTAGGGTGGCGGAATAATAAATCTGTTGTTGTCTTTCACTCCCGGTGTTTCAGTCAAACATTACAAATATCCATTTACGTGTTAGTATTACAAAAAGGCCTTATAAAACTATGTTAGTTACTTAACCAAATAAAAACAGAAAAAAAAAAATCGAGTAGTTACTACTAACTTATCATTACATGAACCTGCGTGAGAAGTCGAGTTGACAACGGCCGATAGAGCTTTTGTTTTCGACCTCATTCAACACTCGCTCAAGTCCTCTCAACACAGGTGCATGCGGATCATCTGCTATTACTTTCAGAATGCTGTTCTTACTCTCCCTTACCCTTCTCAACAGTGATGCAGCTTTCTTTCGTATGCCAGCGTTGGAAGCCATCAGTACCTACGGTACTCAGCAAACATACTGGAGGCACTGCAAAGAAGAAGTGTTGCGCTTGATTCAGCAACAAAATCTTGTCTTATCTGCATCACATAGCAAATTTCATAACATTATATAGGTCCAACGCTACGTATAGCTATGGTATAGTCGGGGGCAGATATACCCTCTGAGATAGTATTCGGTTAGATATAGGGATGAGTTTTATTCATAGACATCACAGAAGATACTACCTGTCCTTCACCAACATAAGCAAAAACCATATCTGACATCCCGCTTCCTCAGCTATCTGTGTCTCTACGGAACTCTATGATTTTATTAGCCCCCGAGTGTACTATACTAAGTAATATATATCATATCTGCCAAAAGAAGGTGTTAAACTTAGCCATCAAACGTTTAACCTTCTCGTTAACAAAATTGCCTCCAAACAACATAATTTTAATGAAAAGCGATACAGTCCGCCGAAGTTACTGGTAATTTTCGTATTATAGGGGGAAACGTGGGCAAACTGCCATAAAAACGCGTCGCTCGAATAAAAACCTTTTTAATTCAGTTTGTATACTCCCGTATAACATAATAACGGCGTCGTTAAGTTTAAAATATCATTAAAGTAAGCGGAGTTCATAAATGAAAGGCTTAAGCGAACGGTTTAAAAATGGTCCGAATAATTTACAGAATTACTGGAAAAATCTCTGTATAATGCAATGTCATTATGACTTCTGTTATGACTGTGATGTAGGAAATGTGATATATTTATTTGCCATCATCACGTCTGTAATAGAAGATTCAGGCTTGAGTTTTAAATAAATGACTATCTTAACTCATGTTTGATTTTTAGCATCAGTATGTACTAAGACTAGGCAATTACGCGGTTTTTTTTAATTATATAGATCAAATAGTACTTCGACAAGTAAGTATTAAATTAATGTAAAAGTCATTGTTGTTGCATCTTTTCAGTTCGCAAAAATCAACTCATACGGATGCAGGCCCCAAACGACAGCTTCATACGTATATTATACAGTTAAATACTTAAATCCAATTTATCAGCAGCATCTACAAACTGTACTAGCTTTGCCCGCTTGAACTTCCCACGGGTACAGTGTTTTTTTCCGGAATGAAAAGGTACCCTATGTCCTTCTCAGCACTTCTAACTATGTTTATGCGAAATTTCAGGAAGGTTGGTTCAGTAGATAAAGCGTGAAGAGTTAACGAATAAACAAATAAATAAATAAACAAATACACAAAGGAATTAACAAAAAAACCCACTTTCGCATTTATAGTTGGGATTAATTTGTAGTGCCTATACTTAAAGAGCTATCGGTAAGGGTGGAATTCATCAGGGAAGACCTATGTATTTCAGTGGAGTTCATCAAATGATATGACGATTACATAAGCAAACGGTACACTGGCTTGTATGTAACTATACCACCTATAGGTAACTTTCATCGTCGTAAGGGTGTTTAGCATTATTTCCGGTTTTATTATCTCGTTTATAAGTATCGTATGCCGGAAAATGTTAAAACGCATTTGTTGTTAATGGTATTTTAATGTATTACCGAAATTTTCCATTTTTGCATATACGTCCTACGGTATTCAGTGAATGTACATTCGGGCGCAAAATGACGTCGACATATTTTGTTTTGAATGTGTTTTTTTTAACAACTTACATGTCCCACAATTTACATGCGTAAATCGTGATACAGTGATAAATTTATCGTTATTAAAATTGTTATTGTACCTAATAAATAAATCATGATCAGGGATATCTAGTTTCAAATAATGTGTATTTTTCTCCTTTCTCTCTCTCAGCCGAAAGACGTCCACTGCTGGACAAAGGCCTCCCCCAAGGATTTCCACAACGATCGGTCCTGCGCTGCCCGCATCCATGCGCATCCCGCGACCTTCACCAGGTCGTCGGTCCAACGAGTGGAAGGCCTGCCAACACTAAGTTTTCCGGTTCGTGGTCACCACTCGAGAACTTTTCTGCCCCAACGGCTATCAGTTCTACGAGCTATGTGCCCCGCCCACTGCCATTTAAATTTCGTGATACTGCGGGCTATGTCGGTTACTTTAGTTCTCCTACGGATCTCCTCATTTCTGATTCGATCACGCAGGGAAACTCCGAGCATAGCGCGCTCCATCGCCCTTTGGGTGACCATGAGCCTTCTTATGAGGCCCATTTTCTCATTTATAAATTGCTTTAATAAATAAATAACTATATTTTTATCTTATTGATAAAAATATCAGTGTTCGAACATATTGTGTCCGAATCGTTAGTTATCCTACCTATCAGGCCTCTTAATGCTAAATTCAATTTAGTTTTACATACATACATAGAATCACGTCTTTAATCCCTTAAGGGGTAGACAGAGCCAAGATTCGTGAGACTCGAAGGCCACGCTTAGCTGAATAGTGGGCTCTCTGATGGAATGGAGATTTTAGTATTACAATTTTAATCTTTATTAATTATCTTGTCAACATCTAGTCAATGACAGGAGGTGAAATGCCATTCAAACACTTTTATGAAAAAATAAGAATA
The DNA here is from genome assembly GCA_018467065.1 of Ephestia elutella. Lineage (NCBI taxonomy): Eukaryota > Metazoa > Arthropoda > Insecta > Lepidoptera > Pyralidae > Ephestia > Ephestia elutella. The sequence goes on along the minus strand of CM031580.1, from coordinate 14,633,213 downwards.
GTGCACTATGCCTGAAAATGTTTATATGTTTTTTCACCCGACTGTACATACTTTAGAGATGCGATGTTTACTCTGACAACAGGAAGAAATTATCTGGGCCGTTTTATTTTGCGTGGAATAAAATTCAATTTACGTGAAATATTTTAATCAATTCTTTACCTTGCGTGCCGAAAAGGCCATATTTATTAAAAAGCTGAGTATGTTATAATAAAACATGGATTAATTATTCGATATAGCTAACGACCTGAAGGAAAAAAAAACTCATTTATAATCTCTACCTATCTGTTAAGAACACTAAAAACTTAGAAATTAACAATTGGTGTTCTACACATGGGTCGACGATGTTATGAATATTGCTGGCAACAACTGGAGTAGCGTAGCCCAAGGTTGGCGTAGACAGAAGGAGGCCTATACCCAGCTGTGGGTCACGGAAGGCTGTGGATGATGTTCTACACATAAAGTTAGAAGAAAATATATTTTTTTCTATGTATGAAATGTAGAAGCTAGCTGTAAACCATTCCTTATAGCACTGTTAAAATCTCATAAATTGACAAATTTCAATTATGTATATTAAACATGTCTCGCTTTAGTAAATATGATTATATGAACTCAATGGCTTTGTAAATTAGATTAGATAGATTTCTATAGAGAAAAATATACTTATCAGTTATATATATAATTATCTATTATATAACTGACGTTATTATTTATAGAAATCAGTATATATATACTGAAAAGAATCTCACTTCTTCGGATATTTTTTTAAATTTCATCACAATGAGGGATTTACCGAGACCCAAATTAAAAAAAAAATAGTTCCAGATGAATTCATAGGCGGCGCTTAGTAAAAGGCGAGATCATTCAAAAAGCAAAAATGCACGAGATTGGCATTAAAAAAAAAAAACTAATAAAAAACATCTAAAAAGTATCAATATTGTGATTTGTGCAACTGTCAAACTGTTATGTGATTTTTTCTCTGCCTCTGGCTGACAATAAAGAGCGCACGATATAGGTACAGCCATTATTACAACTCGGCTTTCAATAAAGCTCCATCTGTTGAGATTTTTTTATACTGATTTTTTTTTCTTAATTAGCTGTCAGAAAAATCGCTCATTACCATTGTTGTGACCAGCCAAACACAAACTGGAGCCACAGACTATAACATTCTTACTATTACGTCACTTCGACCACGATCCGTCCTAAATTTAACAAGCAACAATTTACCTTCTGAAACTGAACAACAACAAAACTAACGCCCAACTCAAAATATACAAGTACAAAGTTAGAGATAATGTCGATAGTTGTAAAACTTGTAGACGTAACCAGGTCTTCATAGTTTAGTTAGTTATACGATCGGTGGTTTGACCCCACAAGGGGTATTTCTGGGTACAGTGCGACAAGGATCTTTTTGCACGTTGTAGAAAATGAAACAAATGTCTAAACTGTTAAAATTTCTTATTTAAAACGTAGGTGGCGGTTGCACGTAAGTGAGGGCACTTACGTGCAAAAAGATCCTTGTCGCACTGTAAGATTGGTTGCTCTTTAGTCGATTTCCAGTCAAGATTTATCCCTCGGAATCGATTGACTACTTGATTTCTGATGGCCAGTTGTCACTCACTCTCATACAATGTTATATTTATAATTATATCGACGAGTTTCAAGCCAAGCGATGACAGATATAATGGTTTCAAATTAGCAACTCCAACTCAATATTAACGCTATTGCTATGCGATAGTTTGAATCAATACATAATTTCGTCTAGGTAGACGTGCGATGCCAATGCGAAGCTTCGATTTTATGTAAATTTTGTTCGACTGAGGACTTTCTGTAGGTACGCTATTAAATATTCTGTGTCACAACCTATCAACTTGAGTAACTACCGCTTGTCGTGTATAAAAAATAAAAAAATAAATAAAAAGTGTATTGTTGCTGTGTGCGCAGGGGTCCCCAACTATTTGAAGCGAGGACGGGCAATATCCCTGCGCAGTGCGATTATACACGGACAATTACTTTAGAGAGAGCCGGATGCAGTGCTCAGGATAGAGCCTCGTACTTTTGAAGTACAAGGACCTCTTGTCTAGTAAGCCTTAGGCCCTAGGAGTCATGGGCAGGGTGATATCATTAATACAATATGGTTGGGATAGAATATAGCATTTTATTCCATAAACACACTAGCCGCTGAGGGCGGGCACATGTTATACTAATACCAAAATCTGATAAGTCTTTGCCGCAATTAAAAGTTAAAATTAACATAAACCAAATATAAGGTACCTGGCCAGGTCCGTACACAAACGTCTGTGCGCACTTAGAACGTTGTCCCGTTCACCGTTTTGTGATCCATTGGGTTCGAGCACTGGTACTGGTCGCGTCCTCAAAGCGACGCGGCGCTCCTGCACGCTCCGTTGTACGCGAGATAGTAGACGCTGGCTGGGCCTTCCGAGGTTTGCGCTGAGCCACACACGGACATCGGATCGAAGGCGGCGACGCGGCCTTTGGAAATAAGGTTAGGATCCGTGTGTTGCACCTTGGGGTCGCCGACGACGGGGCCTGCGCCGTTGCGTGCGGTCCACGGACCGGGGAAACCGCACCCTCTGGCGATGGGAGGACACTCCAGGAAGCGCCAATTCATACGGCCGGGCGGGCACGTGGATATCAACAGCTCATCCTCCTGACAACTTCGTGGCGGCAAATATCCCCTGTGTCCTTGCGCGTATCGCGGATTTTAAAGCTAAAGGTTAAACTATAGTCCCATGACGGGGTGCCGAGGGCGGCGAAAGTGAAAAAAAACCCCAAAAAATTAATAATTGCTCAAGCCATGTTACGTGTCTCGTGGCGGCCTATCTAGGAAGAGAGCGAATCGACTCCACTCGATTTGACATTTCATCTTGTCACGCTCCTTTTCGCTTAATTCGGACGCACGTCAAACCAACCTTTAATATTCTTTAAAAGAACTAACGTTTAAATAAGGTATTTATTCGTTGAATATTATAATAATCTAAGTCGACGATATTAAAGGAGAATAATTAAAATTCTACAACAATCCTACCATGATTTCTTATTTTTTTATGATAAGAAAGGTTTGTTAGGACCCTGAGACGGAACGTGTGTCACCAGCTGTCAATGTCAGACGTCCAACTCTGCAGATTTTGTTGACAGTCTAATTTAATCATAGAATGTTTTGTTATGAATGTTTAGTTTTTGATATAATTCCGTAAGTACACAAAATCGCGTCGAGTTATTGCTACCAATGGTTTCGGCGTGACTCAAAGAACGTTTTGATGTGCGGGTCTCCCTGTTTTCTTAATAAGTATTGTAAAAACAACATATGAAATTTGTGTACTGGTGTGTCACTTTCCCCTTCAATTTGTCTGGAGACTAATGGATTTGAATGCCTGCTATTGTGGTGAGTCGAGAGCCTATCATGCAGGTAATACGCCACAGGAATAGTATCCCAATATATCAACTATTTCACCTAAAATATGACATGCAAAGTTGACCAGTTAGAAGTTCAAAATAATTCTGTAGTTATCACTACAATACCCCCCTTTTCGGCAAAGAGGTTAAGTCGTACTTAGCCGAAACAGCCGGGGTAACCGGACAAAACATTCACCTATCCTACGGCAATATATTTTTAAATATAAAACTATCAGCTATATATGAAACTAACTCATGCTATTTCATATATTAAACTAAAATGTATGTTCTAGAGTTCTAAAACTAACTCAATTTATGTTGAGTGTCAGGAATACAGCGTCTGGCCAGACCGCTGCAATTCCCCTGCATTAAAAAATCATACTTGGATTTCTAATGAGATAATCGCAAGTAGCATACTAATAATAAAGAATTATCTAAAGTAATATAGTTCTTACTTATGTATAATAAGAAAAACTTTGAGATTTAATTAAAATATATGTAATCTAGCGTTCCTACATAATTTACTAGTTAGTAATTAAATTGTAAACCTAATAAAGTCTTTAAACTAATGGAGAGTTCTCACATAAATTGAAGTTTAAAATGTATAGCCGTTGGGCTGACATTGTATAAGGAAAAAAACTTATTTTCCTTTTTTTCTCAAAAATTAAGGAGTATTAATCCATATCCTTATATTTACTCTGGCGCCTAGAGTGTGTAGTTACAAAAGAAATTGGTTTTCATGAAAACGCTTGACAAAAAAATTTCACATGTGAGTCATGTCATATGTGAAAAATGAGGCCTCTGATTGGTTATACCAATCCAAAATATCAAAGTTCAAGATAAGAAAGTTGCTAGCTAGGGGACACACCTTGTGAGACTTTTATTATGTCCATTGACATGATATTTTCCAACTTTACCGGTTTCTATCTCCTGAAGGTCGTAAACAACATCCGAATGCTTCCTGACAACATTACATCACAAAGCGCGGTGTATTGTAACTGAACGCATCTGTCAGTTGTCACTTTGACAACTAACCTTCTGCACTTGCTAAAATCACCCCTTGTAGCTACATTGTCGATCTCGGATATTAATATTAATTTATCATATTTTTAAGTAAAACTCGTGTATGTTTATACAAGAAATAAACCTCCGAAGACACATTACTGGGTTTGATTTATTAAACAATACATGGCGCAGCCGAATTGGTAAAGAACTTAAGAAGATTGTTCCGGATTACCATTGACATCACATTTTTTCACTGAACACCGGTGAGTGTCATAAGAAGAGCACATGGCTGAAGAAAATAAATCAGAGGTAAAAGTAAACAGCGTGGGTGCGGTAGAATATAAAATGCCGCAAGGTATTAATTTGGACGATTTAGAAAATATTTGGCCTCAATGGCAAAGATTCAAATTGATATTTAAGAACTTCATGCTAGCCGCAGGGCTTGAAAAGCTAACCGAAGCCAGAAAAGCTGCCATTCTTATTAATTGTATAGGGCAGCAAACTCAGGAGCTATACTTTAATGTGCTCAGATCGGAAGACAGCGACAAGGACAAGCTGGACGATATAATCAAGATCTTTGACGATTATTTCAAGCCAAAACAAAACGAAGTCATTAATAGTTACAACTTAAACAAAAGAAATCAGGAAGACGGGGAATCCTTTGATGCGTACTATACAGTAATAAAAAAATTGGCGGAAAATTGCAACTTTAAAGAACAAAAGGACAGGATGATCAGAGACAAAATTGTCATTGGAGTGCAAGACAGAAGAGTGCAGCAGAAGCTCCTGGAAGTAAAAGAACTTACATTAGAAAAGGCTGTGGACATCTGCCGGTCTGCGGAGCTGTCAAGGGAGTTTGTGAAGACCTTAAACAGTCCAGAGGTCCATGCCATGCGGTCTACGAGGGCAGAGCAGCACGGCCAACAGTTTAAAGCTAAGTATAATTATAAAATGAGCCAGCCTCACTCCTCAAGTGAAAAACAAAACAATAATGTGCGCTATAATAAAACTTTCTATCATTGTAAAAAATGTAACACGGAGCATGGTCCAAGGCAGTGTCCAGCCTATGGGAAAACATGCTCCAAGTGCAACCGCATGAATCATTTCAGTGCGGGTTGTACTTTTGTGAGAAATCAGGTTCACTACATGAATAACATAGACTGTGACGAGGCCTGCAACAATGTACAGGACTTGTGACTAGTCTATTCAATTAACTTTGCTAATAATGAGTGGACAGAATTCTTATTAGTCGAAAATAAAAAAGTGAATTTCAAATGTGACACAGGGGCTCAGATAAATGTTCTCAGCTTAAGCTCATTAAAAAAGATTGTCGATGATGAGAACAATATTAAAATTTCTGAGACAAAAACCATAATAGAAGTCTTCGGAGGTGGGAAATTGTTCCCAGTGGGCACAGTCACACTAAAGGTATTTAATGATAACATTAACAGCAATGAGGAAATAGATACTGAGTTTTTGATTGTTAAAGAAAATGTTAAACCTATTTTGGGGTTAACTTCATTAATTAAACTTCATTTATTAAAGAATAATAATATTGATATTGTAAAGACTGAACCAATAATGGAAAACATAAGTTCTAATATTAACAATAAAGACTGTCTTATTAATAAGAATATTGAACTATTCCAGGGTGTTGGGGAGTTCAATAAGCCACTGCAGCTACGCATTCGACCCGGTGTGGAGCCTGTGGTGAGACCCCCACGCAGAGTGCCACACACGCTCCTGACACGCCTTGCAGACAAGCTTGCAGCTCTGGTGAAGCATGAAGTCATAGCCAAGGTAGATCACCCGGATAGTTTTGTCAGTAACTTGGTAATTATTGAAAAGAAGGATGGTTCATTAAGAATATGCCTAGACCCTAAGGACTTAAATAAGGTTTTAATAAGAGAACATCATTTGATCCCAACTATAGATGAAATCATTCCAAAATTAAGTAATAAAAAGTTTTTCTCCGTGTTGGATTTATCTGATGGTTTCTATAATATTAAATTAGAGGAGAATTCTAGTAATTTGTGTACATTTAATAGCCCATTTGGTTGTTATAAATTTTTAAGATGTCCCTTTGGCATTTCTGTAGCTCCGGAAGTTTTTCAAAGGTACAGTGAGAGAGCCTTTGGAGACATTCCTGGGGTGATAGTTTACTGCGATGATTTATTAATCTGTGGGGATACTGAGCAGGACCATGATGTAATATTAGACAAGGTGTTTAGCAGAGCTAGAGAACATAATGTTCGTTTCAATAAAAACAAGTTTCAGTACAAATTAAAGCAAGTTAAGTATTTTGGCCACATTTTCTCATACAAAGGCATGCAAATAGATCCAGACAGAGTAACTGCCATTATTAATATGAAAAGTCCTACTAATAAAAAGAACTACAAGTATTTCTCGGCATGGTAAATTATTTGAGAAAGTTCATACCACACTTGGCTGATATTGCATCACCGTTACAATTATTACTAAAGAAGGATGTTGATTGGCTATGGACGGACGTTCATGAAAATGTTTTTGCTAATATTAAAAATAAAATAAGCACAGCTCCTGTATTACAGAATTTCGATACTAAATTGCCTGTAACCATCCAGTGTGACGCGTCCAAAGACGGCCTTGGATGCTGCTTACTGCAAGAAGGAAAGCCTGTTTGCTTTGCTTCACGAAGTCTTACACCAGCTGAACGTAATTTTTCACAAATTGAAAAGGAACTGTTGAGCGTAGTTTGGTCAACTCGGAAATTTCACTATTACATTTATGGACGAACTGTCACAGTTTTGAATGATCACAAGCCACTTGAGAGCCTATTGAAAAAGCATATTCATGAAGTCCCGTCACCTAGATTACAAAGATTAAAGTTAAAACTTTTAAAGTATGATTTAGACTACAAATACTTGCAGGGCAAATTAATGTTTATAGCAGATTTGTTATCACGCTCTTATCAGACTGTTAGTGACGTTGATGAATCATACATGTATGAAGTGATACATTGTATTGGTCTTTCACAAAATTTAGAATGTACTAAGGAACAAAAAACCCTCCTTATAACTGAAAGTACAGTAGATAATGAATTAGAATTATTAAGAAACTTTATAAAAAATGGCTGGCCTACTAATAATAAAAATATTCCAGATGGTCTGCATGATTATCATAAGATAAGAGGCGAACTTTCAGAAGACAATAGTCTTGTTTTTTTTAATGACCGATTAATTGTTCCAAAAAATTTGAGACAAAAATTTATTAAAACCTTGCATGAAGGACACATTGGTATGTCTAAAATGAAACAGCTTGCTAGAAAATTGTACTATTGGCCTCACATTGATTCACATATTGAAAAATTTGTTAAACAATGCTTTCCCTGTCAGACATACCAAAATAATAATATTAAAGAGCCTTTGTTGCCTCATAATGTACCTAACTTGCCATTTACTAAGATTGCGACAGACATCATGGAATTTAAGACAAAAAGTTATCTCATAGTCTATGACTATTATTCAAAATGGCTAGAGATTAAGTACTTACGTAATAAGAGTGCCAGATCCATAATTGAGGCTTTAACAGACATATTTTCTAATTTAGGTTTTCCAAGAGAAATTGTCTCAGACCATGTACCATTTGATTCCAGAGAATGTAAAATATTTGCTCATGAGAATGGTTTTATATTCACGTATACAAGCCCCAGGTATGCACAGGCCAATGGCATGGCTGAGCGAGGAGTTCAAATTGCCAAAAAGATATTAAATAAATGTCACGAAGATAAAACTGATTATAGAATAGCTTTATTAAATTACAGGGCTTCACCTGTGTCTGGTACTAACTTTTCACCAGCAGAATTAATGTTTAATAGAAATTTAAGAACTAAATTAATTGTCAATACCCAGTACTTACAGCCAAAGATAAATAATAATGTAAATGAGCAATTTGATAAAATAAGAAATAGAAATACTAATAATTATAATAAAACTAGTCAAGCCAAAAAACCATTTCATGTGGGCCAAAGTATCTGGTTTAAGAAAGACCCAAATAAAAATATTTGGCTAGAAGGAAAAATCGTTAGTTATAATGGTAATAGAGCCTATAATGTAGCTGATAAGAACAATGTAATTTACAGACGAACCTCCTTTCATATAAGATCTCCTTAGCTGGGCTTGGTGCTTCATCGGACTTAGCGGTCAGGTTTACCACCACTGGTCGAATGTCTAGCTAGGAATGTGCAATGTATGTCTTGTATTATTTAGAATATTACAGTATTATATGTTATTTAGTAGCTAAGTAAATTCTAATAATAGTAATTTTTATAAGGCAATGAAAAACATGTAAAAAAAAAAAAAAAAAAAAAAGTATTGTAAAAGAGTTATTATTGCAGTGTTATATCTTATTTAGTTACTAAGTAAATTCTCCTTAAAAGGGGATGAAAAACATGTAGAATTGAAAAATTATTTTTATAAGGGGATGATGTATTGTAACTGAACGCATCTGTCAGTTGTCACTTTGACAACTAACCTTCTGCACTTGCGAAAATCACCCCTTGTAGCTACATTGTCGATCTCGGATATTAATATTAATTTATCATATTTTTAAGTAAAACTCGTGTATGTTTATACAAGAAATAAACCTCCGAAGACACATTACTGGGTTTGATTTATTAAACAATACAAGTTTAGCGGAGAAGAAATGAGCTGAACGACTGGTCATTTGAAGGTATTAACGAATTTGGCATGCCGCCTCTTTTCGGCAACATGCCATCCGTCATTATCTCCCGACCTTTAGCTAACAAAAATGGTGTGTGCCCGGTGGCAACATTAATAATGCTATTCAAAGATAGCTGCCACTAAATAAATCAAAAAAACATTTCAGTACTTTATGTTCTGAAGTATTCCGACTACGCCTAAGATCATCAATTCGAAGGAAAAAATCTGTGACGTCTGAGTCACCAGAAAATTTTAAATTCCACGACCTCAAATGGTCCTCCTTTAATATGTGAATAACGCGTTCGTCATCTTCCCTAGTCTCCGTAACATAGGTATTCCTACCCATTGAGTTGGCTTGACGTACTAAACCGGGAGCTCCTAGTTGAGACAATGTGGGTTGTAACGCTTTAAGTGTGGAAGGGCCGGGTGGGTGGGTGTCAATTGCACCTCCCCGTGGTCGTGTATTAACAAATGAGGAAGTAGTAGTGGTAGGTGGTTTGTTTGCCTCCCCACTTACTTCGTGATATTGCTCTTCCCTTTCGCCGTCCGACATGTTGACAAAAATGTGAGGTTATATGTGTCAGGGTATGTAATAGGTTATAATAATTGATAAATTTCTAAATAGATACAGGTTACTCCCTGTCAATAAAAATAAATTAGCTCTCAAATTGAGATTAAATAGGAATTATGGCTGAGCGCTATGCTTTTTATTCATAGCGAAGCCCAAATAAAATATTAATTATTATATTATTAATTATAATATTATTTAGTAATATTATAATAATTACTATGAATTGTATTAAATGTATGCTTACAACCCTGTCGCATATAAACCTAACATACACTAAGTATAATAACTTTACAGTCAATGATATCACCAAAATTTCAAAACAACAAATGAGCGAGTTTAAAAAATTTAAAAACTATTTTTTAGAAAAAACTGCCACTCTCACAGGACTCAAAGGCTCAAAAATATATTAGTTCGGGCGCCATTGTCGTGTATAAAAAATAAAAAAATAAATAAAAAGTGTATTGTTGCTGTGTGCGCAGGGGTCCCCAACTATTTGAAGCGAGGACGGGCAATATCCCTGCGCAGTGCGATTATACACGGACAATTACTTTAGAGAGAGCCGGATGCAGTGCTCAGGATAGAGCCTCGTACTTTTGAAGTACAAGGACCTCTTGTCTAGTAAGCCTTAGGCCCTAGGAGTCATGGGCAGGGTGATATCATTAATACAATATGGTTGGGATAGAATATAGCATTTTATTCCATAAACACACTAGCCGCTGAGGGCGGGCACATGTTATACTAATACCAAAATCTGATAAGTCTTTGCCGCAATTAAAAGTTAAAATTAACATAAACCAAATATAAGGTACCTGGCCAGGTCCGTACACAAACGTCTGTGCGCACTTAGAACGTTGTCCCGTCCACCGTTTTGTGATCCATTGGGTTCGAGCACTGGTACTGGTCGCGTCCTCAAAGCGACGCGGCGCTCCTGCACGCTCCGTTGTACGCGAGATAGTAGACGCTGGCTGGGCCTTCCGAGGTTTGCGCTGAGCCACACACGGACATCGGATCGAAGGCGGCGACGCGGCCTTTGGAAATAAGGTTAGGATCCGTGTGTTGCACCTTGGGGTCGCCGACGACGGGGCCTGCGCCGTTGCGTGCGGTCCACGGACCGGGGAAACCGCACCCTCTGGCGATGGGAGGACACTCCAGGAAGCGCCAATTCATACGGCCGGGCGGGCACGTGGATATCAACAGCTCATCCTCCTGACAACTTCGTGGCGGCAAATATCCCCTGTGTCCTTGCGCGTATCGCGGATTTTAAAGCTAAAGGTTAAACTATAGTCCCATGACGGGGTGCCGAGGGCGGCGAAAGTGAAAAAACCCCAAAAAATTAATAATTGCTCAAGCCATGTTACGTGTCTCGTGGCGGCCTATCTAGGAAGAGAGCGAATCGACTCCACTCGATTTGACATTTCATCTTCTCACGCTCCTTTTCGCTTAATTCGGACGCACGTCAAAACAAACTTTAATATTCTTTAAAAGAACTAACGTTTAAATAAGGTATTTATTCGTTGAATATTATAATAATCTAAGTCGACGATATTAAAGGAGAATAATTAAAATTCTACAACAATCCTACCATGATTTCTTATTTTTTTATGATAAGAAAGGTTTGTTAGGACCCTGAGACGGAACGTGTGTCACCAGCTGTCAATGTCAGACGTCCAACTCTGCAGATTTTGTTGACAGTCTAATTTAATCATAGAATGTTTTGTTATGAATGTTTAGTTTTTGATATAATTCCGTAAGTACACAAAATCGCGTCGAGTTATTGCTACCAATGGTTTCGGCGTGACTCAAAGAACGTTTTGATGTGCGGGTCTCCCTGTTTTCTTAATAAGTATTGTAAAAACAACATATGAAATTTGTGTACTGGTGTGTCACTTTCCCCTTCAATTTGTCTGGAGACTAATGGATTTGAATGCCTGCTATTGTGGTGAGTCGAGAGCCTATCATGCAGGTAATACGCCACAGGAATAGTATCCCAATATATCAACTATTTCACCTAAAATATGACATGCAAAGTTGACCAGTTAGAAGTTCAAAATAATTCTGTAGTTATCACTACACGCTACTAATAAATATGAAGTTTGAGCCGTTACGCATAGTCAGTGTGGACTTGTGGCAAGAGGAACTATAGTTAATTAAAGAAAGATTTATGAATATAATCAAAAGATGAGCAGCCATTTCACTTTTAGAACAAAACAAGGTTCTTTCTACAGCGTAAAGTGGGCACTAAGAAAGGAATTTAGAAAATTCCACCCCTATTAGGGTGGGTCACTTTTATATGTTTACCCTATGTTGTTTAATGAGTAAAATCCGTAGCTTCGTAGCCGAAGGAAAAACCTAGTCCTAAGTAATATTATAAAAGCTTTTTTTTTATTAGTTTATTCATTTGATTGTTTGTAACCTCTTCACACTTCATCTACTGAACCAATCTTCTTGAAAATTTGCATACTTAGAAGCACTGAGAAGGACGTAGGAATAGGCACTGTTCCCGTGGAAATTTCAGCTAGTCTGTGACGTATCTTTTTAGGCAAGAGATTTAAGTAATAAAAAGTCATTCTATAAGCAGCTTTTCAATAAAATACTAGGTACGAGTATAACACGAATACGGATTTAAATATGCAGCATTAAGAACCGTTCGAATAGCTGAAAATCTTTTAGCTTAGTAAGAACTGGGCTAAAAGATTTTCGAGTACATACTTACATGATCTGTTTCTGCCTTTGCTTACGTAAGTATGATGCAGAGGAGCAGTTTAGCTTTGACTGTATTTTATGCAACTATCAAAAATTTAGATAGCCACCTTGACTATACTAATATATACCTATACTATATATATATATAACTCAAAGGTGACTGACTGACTGACATAGTGATCTATCAACGCACAGCCCAAACCACAGGACGGATCGGGCTGAAATTTGGCATGCAGTTAGGAGTTATGACGTAGGCATCCGCTAAGAAAGGATTAACGCGAGCGAAGCCGCGGGCAAAAGCTAGTACTATAAAATGTTCATTCATTGAAATTTAAGAACATTGTTCTTATCGGTGGAGTTTTTTCCATCTTTCCTTATACTCAGCCATATCGTTTTGACCTCCTTGTACGACACAACTTTTGCCTTCTCCTTTATTCAGTCTATGTTAGTAAACTGAAATTGTTTGTTTGCTTGAACGCGCCAATCACTGACTGATCAGATTTGTAACATTCTTTTTGTGTATTACATTTAAGAGTCGAGGCCATGTTTTGCAGAACCGCGAAATTCTCACGGCAGCGAAGCGGTGGGGCATGGCATTTCAAATTCACATTTTAAGAGTTCATTCTACTAAAACTATCTTGGCCTATGAATTATGTGCTCACTACATAGAGCAACACGGACTATGTCACGCGGAATTCCTTGTTGTTCTATGCCTAAGTAATGCAATATGTAAAGTACTCTCATATAGAAATTAGGTATAGTTAGATTAGATTTCTATATGAGAGTACTTTAGTACTAATTGCATCTGAGATGCACAAAAATCCAAAAATAAATACCAGTGCCATTACATTACGATTTTTCTTTGTCTGTCTTTCCAAGTCTATAAAAGTTGAGGTTTTCCGCAACATTACATAAATAATTCTTGTATTATCGTAGTATCATCTAAGCAACATAATTTTAGTAAAACACTGAATTTTGACGGAAAATATCGCGGTAATCCGATTCTGGTCTTCCAAATTTTGCTGACAAATTGGAGGGGAAGAAAACAATTTCCTTAAAATGGCGAGTATTAGAGAAAATGCGGGTCTTTGTGGCCATTTAACAGATTTCAATGCCTTTTTTGTGGTTAGTCAAAAGTCAAGGGATTTGTAAATTTTTTGAAGTATTAATTTGGTGTGGTTCTTGAATCCTACTAATATTATAACTGCGAAAGTTTTGGATGTGAGTTTGTGAGTCTGTGAGTTTGTGCACGCAAAATCTACTGGACGGATTTCGATGAAATTTGGTATACGGGTAGAAAAATACCGAGAATAGCACATAGGGTACTTTTTATCCTGAAATTCCTACGGGAGCGAAGCCCCGGGGCGCGGCTAGTTTCTATATAATAAGTTTTTGCTTCATGCGTTTATTGTCACTTGGAAATCTAGGTAAGTACATTAAATTCGTGAATAAAAAGTCGATCGTTGCGGATTTCCTCCGTTGGGAGCTGACCCTGGGGTGTGTCTGTACCTAGCGATTGACATTGTTCTATGTATTAATAAATAAGTTAGAATATTAGTTCTGTGTTAGTTCTATAGAAATAAATGTAACTCGTCATTTGTTCCGCTTTTTTTTTAAAGATTTTCGCCCCGAACTGTCGTCGTCAGCCAGCGATGTACTTTTTTATTACGCGTTGTAGAAATATAAAACTGGTGTCAGCCGTTAGTTCTATGAAAGATCTCACTATGTATGTACTTTTATTCAATAAAATCTATAACATTACAAGAATAAAAGTTCGAAAAGAAATGTTGTGCTCAGCGATGTATTTCTAAAATTCGTAAAAAATATAACCAAATTAGACTTTATACCATAGTTCTTTATCAGATCAGTCTTAATAATTTAGTTTTGCGTTGTTATATACATAAAATAAATAAATAAACCACTGCGAAACATATTCCTAACTCATTTGTTAACAAAACGTAAGAAAGTTCACTTAAATTTAGCTCTTATTGAGCATATACATAGGGGCGAAAATAGACTGGCAATGATACTTGCTTTGACCGATCAAAGTTTTGCCTAGGACACTTTTTGAGAGGGACAGGCCTTCTATTTATTTATGATAGGTACGTCAAAAATTACGGCGGTGGTGTTGTGAATATCTGGTTTATTCCATGTTAAAGTATATATAATCAAGCAAGTATCATTCTATTTTCGCCCCTATGTATATGCCCAATAAGAGCTAAATTTAAGTGAACTTTCTTACGTTTTGTTAACAAATGAGTAAGGAATATGTTTCGCAGTGGTTTATTTATTTATTTTATGTATATAACAACGCAAAACTAAATTATTTAGACTGATCTGATAAAGAACTATGGTATACAGTCTAATTTGGTTATATTTTTTACGAATTTTAGAAATACATCGCTGAGCACAACATTTCTTTTCGAACTTTTATTCTTGTAATGTTATAGATTTTATTGAATAAAAGTACATACATAGTGAGATCTTTCATAGAACTAACGGCTGACACCAGTTTTATATTTCTACAACGCGTAATAAAAAAGTACATCGCTGGCTGACGACGACAGTTCGGGGCGAAAATCTTTAAAAAAAAAGCGGAACAAATGACGAGTTACATTTATTTCTATAGAACTAACACAGAACTAACATTCTAACTTATTTATTAATACATAGAACAATGTCAATCGCTAGGTACAGACACACGACCCTGGGTGCTCCAAAACTTGAAAACCCCAAATGCCAAATTATCATCTCGGTAGGGGAAAACTGGTGACTACGTAATTTAGCTTTCAAGTTTTGCCCCAAACTATCATGGCAAATTCGATAAAAGCTCGTTTTAAAACACTAGCTTTCACCTGCGTGTAATTCTCACAAGAACAGTGCTTTTGGCCGGGATGAAAGGTATTCTCAGTCCCTCTCAGTACTTCTATGTGTAGGCGAAATTTCAGGAAGATTGATTCAGTAGATAAAGCGTGAAGAGGTAACAAACAAACAAACTCACTTTCGCATTTATAATATTATTAGTTATTCACAATCACATAACGAATGAACTTGCCAATAACTTATAAGAATTATAACTGAGACTACAATATTATCAGCGAATAATATGCCATCACTAACACACAAAATGTTATTAACAAGTTTCCTACTGCGTAGATATCCATCTCATCGCTATTACCTACCATTAGTATAATGCCTTCCAATAGGCAGAAATAGTTGGAATTCTCCCAAAATTTATCACGCAAATGACAGACCTATTGTTGTTTATTATAACAAGAAAAAACTGACGATAAATCACGCGGTATCTGCATAGAACCTCAATGTTGGAGTTTGTGAGATACGGCTGGTAAGAACTGCCAACGAAATGTACGATTGTACTATCAGGGTATTTTTTGTGGCTTCTACTGAGATGTGCGATTTTCGCTTAAAAGTGAACGATATGTCTTTAGTCGTTTTCAATAATAGTGGTCCAGGTTGCAGAATGTATATGTGTCAATCAACGGGAAAACCTTATGGTCGTTGGCACTTACAACATTGTGCTCATTATGAGCTAAGTAAACTCGTATGATTTCTTTTTCTAAAGCGCCAATGACCATAAGGTACCTTTTCCCGTGGATTGACACATATACTTACATGAAGTATTTTAAATGTTTTTCTCAATTACTTTTCTAATATTTTGTATATTTCCATGTAAATAGATGTTCCAAATTATTATTGTTTCTTCACTATAGACGGTTTGTATCAGAAGCGGTCATGCAGACCGTTGAGCAGCTTTCAGATTGACCTAAGCAAATCATGATTAGTGAGAAATTTGTCTAGCGGGTATACGATGGTCACGAATCAATAACTTATCTCCGACAAACGTTTCCCTGCCTATTGTTCAACGACAGAACCTAACAACTACGAACGTGTCTCCGACAGTACGATTCATTTATGGGTGAACCGACGACAGCCTAACAACAAGATTCTGTCGTTGAAACACCCATAAATGAATCGTACTGTCGGCGACACGTTCGTAGTTGTTAGGTTCTGTCGTTGAACAATAGGCAGGGAAACGTTTGTCGGAGATAAGTTTCAGAATCTCTCTTCCAAGGGTTTTTACAACAGTGTATAAGTTAGGCGAGACTGTTAGGAGTTTGTGTAAAAACCCTGGGTAAAACCATAAAGCTAATTATGGTAACTTTATGGAAAAAAACTTTCTAAAATAGTTGACAAGCCACGAGATTTCGTTTCTTTTTAATTTGAATTCATTAATGGCCTGACGCAGTTTACGTAATTTATAAGTGGCCAGTGCTTTTTTGCGTTTTATTTTTAAAAAGATTTTACCATTTATTTTACAGTTTTTGTACTTCTACAAAAAAGTCTCCTTATTAAAAGTCTACTTACAAAAAATTATATTTTTTTAAATTGTTGTTTTTCACAATAATGTGTTTTCGTGGATAATAGTGTCATCACCAGTCTCAAATCCGATCAAAAACGTCTACATGAGAATATACAATTCAATAAAGCTCTATATTGTAGAAATGTATCACAAATAGACGTGGGAGTTTAGTATTTCGTACCAACGCTCCGGGCTCTCCCCAATTTCCATAATATCCTTTTGTGAACGAATTTTGGCTTTGGAAACCCCTTACAAAACATATTCGTATTTATTCTCCTAATGTGTGTTGTACTGTGTTGTTATTTACATTTTACTTGTGAAATTGACTTTTATGACAATCAAAAGTTCTAATTAATCTCGTATTTATAATGTAGGCGATTAAACTTATATGTAAAAACAGAGAATAGTCTGTACGTCTGTACTTTTTCTTCTGCAGTTAATAATACAGGGCTAAATCCAGAGAAAGAGAAGTCAATCGAGGGAAAGAGCTTTAAACTGGAGATTTCTCCACTCATAGGCGATGGGCTAGCAACCTGTCACTATACCTGAATCTCCATTCCATCAGAGAGCCCACTATTCAGCTAAGCGTGGCCTTTGAGTCTCACGACTCTTGGCTCTGTCTACCTCGTAAGGGATAAGGACGTGATTATATGTATGTATGTATGTATGTAAATCCAGGGTCGCCAAAGACGCCGCACGTCGTCGTTAAAAAACCTACGCGAATGGTTTGGGATGAGTAAGAGATCTATGTTTAGAGCAGCAGCGGATAGAGTGAAGATTGCCATGTTGATCGCCAATCTCCGATAGGAAATGGCATTCTTAAAACTGAGAGTTTTACAGTAGTAATCTATAAAAATCTACTTAGTTACACCTTTCCCTAAGAAAAAATAATGTGAGCAAAATCACCAGTGTTTTTATAAAACTTTGAGCCATTACCATCAAATTTGCAATTCTTTTACAGATTTTTTTGCCGACTCATGCGTCTACAATATCGCAACAAAACTAAATCTATTTAATACAAGCGAAACCAACCGAAAGGAAACCACAACTAAAAGTGCTGCGTCGGTGTTACCAAATGGCGCGAACTTCAAAAAGAGTCCGAACGTCCGAAAGAGTTCGGAATTCAAAAATCGTCAGCAGTTTTCTTTTTCTAATATTCGCTTGCCAGTCAGCCAAACGAATTGAAGATTTTTTCTTTTTTTGTAAGGAATATTTTTCGGGCTGTACAACGCTATTCAAAGATTAATTCTATATTCTAGAAAGGTTTTAGAAATTAAAATTGATAAGGAATATCCAAAAGTATATGAGGTATACTTTTGGATATTCATTGTTGTGTATTTATTTGAATCGTTTTCAATGAAAAAAGGAATATTTCTTTTAAGTTGGTAACCCCAATCGCCAGTGTGGCCCACGCGGGCGCGTAAAAACTTGAAGACGCACGCGTTCTGCGGGGACGTTTACAAATAGCGCACATTTTTCACGCGCATCTGATTAAAGTCCGCAAGATTTACAGTGAGATGGGCCTGCCTACCGCGAGATAGTGAGGAATGACCTGATGGAACACTCTGGAATGTTTTGGGTATTCTCTACGATTGTACTTACTAAGGTTTCCTTCATTTTTCTTATTTCTGACTCCGCTAGATTTTTTTTTTTTTTATTAAATATGGGTTTGCTCTTGACCACAATCTTGCCCGAGGACAGAGATGAGGTCTACCTCATCTCTGTCCTCGGGCAAGATTGCTGTTTCTGGGTAAGCTCGCTTCATCGTAGACGATGAAGCGAGCTTACCCAGAAGCAGCCTATTCACTCTGGTTTTGAAGAGAGTCAGGTTGTATGTGCTCGGAAACACAGACGCAGTTCCAGTGCTTTGCTGATGTGATTATGTTTTCGGCAAAAAAAATATTCCTTTAATCACGACGTTTAAGTTAAGAATTGTTTATGTAACGATAGTGTCAATGGCTGATGCGGTCTCATTAATAAAAATACTCAAATAGTGTTATTTGTAGCATATTTCTTTAACTGTGTTTGATCCCTCTATATTCAGTTCATTCTATAAAAAAATGTCTTATTAGCAGAGATAGAGAAGTAGAGATTACTTATATAAAGTATATAATGTAGTTTACAGAAGGACAGGAAATTCCTACATTAATATTGTAAAATTATTTATTTTTATGAATATTTTACACGGGTAGAGTAAATATCATCCTATCATAATATCCAAAAATATATATAAGTGGTACTTAGTAAAGTGGAAAATTTATATTACGCTGCCAGTGATATTTAAGCTAATAAATATACACAATGCTCAATACCGTGTGAAACAGGATTATCACGTATTAATATTGTAAAATTAACAAAACGTGGACTATGGACTAATTTCACTAGATTTATCATGCAAATTTACTGCCAGACTCTGTAAGTTATACTAATATTATAAATTCAAAACTTTTCTGTTGTATATTCGAATTTGCTAAGCACTAGCGCTGGGTTTTAACAGTATTATACACTATCAATTCATTTATAGTATTAAAAAAAACAGAATACTCCGTCTCTTTATACTTTATATGCTACTTTATATCCTAATCCTAACTAATATTATAAATGCGAAAGTGAGTTTGTTTGTTTGTTACCTCTCACGCTTTATCTACTGAACCAATCTTCTTGTGATTTCGCATGCACATAGTTACAAGTACGGAGAAGGACATAGGGTACCTTTCATCCCGGGAAAAAGCACTGTCCCCGTGGGAAATACTTATATATATTGTAATACTTTATATTTTATACCTTATACTTTATGTTTTAATACTTTATATTTATTGTATACGCTTATCTGCAAAAAGTAAGCGTAAGAACATCTTACGCTTACTTTTCTACACTATAGATTTTGATGTGGTTTTCACAAAAAAAAAAAAAATATTCTGTAAAATTTATAGATATAATACACAACTGTGTGTGCATATCTGTGGCGGGTCACAAGTATTAAGATAAAATATAAATTTAACGGCATTTTGCAAAATTTATATAAATCTTTAAGTTTAATTGTGAAAAAATAGCCAGTCACCAAATAAATAGTTTAGTGGAGTCATGCGACCCACAGTCCGGAAGAGGTCCTTATTCAGTGCCAATAATAGTCGGGGAGATAGCGGAAAGGGACCGATGCTCGAAGTGATGTGGGCCAGATATTACATTATGGAAATAGGTTAGGTATCGCCGCCCCCGGTCTACGCGTGGCTTGTGGTGGTGGCACGGCAACGACATCTTAGAGTATTTAGTTTATTATCGACCGTGTCGTTTCTAGTTGTTTTTATTTAAAATAATAATAATGAAAAATCAATATACTTAATTCTAGTATAGGTAAGGAACTAACAGAAGAATATCATGGCAACAAGTCAGTACCTACCTTAAGTTGTGGAGTATTGATGCTAACACAATAGGGGACCGGACAACTTTTTTTTTGATGCTTCTTTGAAATATCTCACATTAATAGAATCATCCGTAAAATAATCACATCCATAACCAAAGTATTTCCCAAAATATAGCAAAAAACAATTCACATTTTTAAGCGATGTTTGGACGATACCAAAACGCCCTAACTAAACGTACATTCATATGACGTCACGCGTAGAAAATGGACTTTCCCTTAAGCCTGCATCACACGTTTTTAGCCAAAACAGGCGTTACAGAATTGACCCTGGTGCCAAAACTAGATCATTATTGATAATAAAAATAGTACTATAGGCTTCTTAAATAACTGCTACTACTTATACGAGACAGATAAAAATATTTTGCCTTTTATTTTTGCGTAAATACCTTCCAGAAAACACGAAAAATACGAAAAACAAGGTTCACGGCTTTAACGAAATCATTATGTAAAACACAAATTATAATTTCTACATAATGTTAAATCGCGAGTTTATTAAACTAGCTATAAGTTGCTCGTTTTAGATTTTTGAAAAATAACTCGAAAAAAATATTATATATCGTAACAATTCACTAAGAAATTCCCCATACATTTTTTGTATGGCAATGCCATCGCTCAATATATACGAGTTCCAAGCCCACGAAAAATCAGTCTGCCGGTAAGAGTCAAGGGGAATCCACGTCGCTCTGCTGCTCGGGAGGCATTTAATTTTCGCGTGTTCATGTATTCACAGACAGCAGAGAGTAATGTAGATGAGAGTTACCTACATATTTATTACTTTTAATCTTTTTAAAATTTATATAGGTACCATTTTCATACTCATGAATGATGGCCGACATTTTTTGATGAAATAGAAATCGTAATAAATCGCAATCATAGAAATCGTAATAAATCGAAATCATAGAAATCGAAATCATAAAAATCAAAATAAATCTAAATCAAGATCCAAGATGGCGGACAATTTTTTTTTTTTAATTTTGCGATATGTATATCGTTTCATAAGTTTTTCAGTGCGCTGATTACGAAAATAACATTTATTTTGAGATCCAAGATGGCGGACAACTTTTTTTTTTCAATTTTACAATATGGGTATGTTTTTATAGGTTTTCCGGTGCGCTAATGACAAAAATAACATTTATTTTGAGATCCAAGATGGCGGGCAGTTTTTTTTTTCAAGTTATAATATGGGTATGGTTATATAGGTTTTTGGGGACGCTGATGACGAAAATAACATTTATTTTGAGATCCAAGATGGAGGACAGTTTTTTATTTTATTTTACAATATGGGTATCGTTTTCTAGGTTTTTGGGGACGCTGATGATGAAAATAACATTTATTTTGAGATCCAAGATGGCGGACAATTTTTTATTTTATTTTACAATATGGGTATCATTTTATAGGTTTTTGGGGACGCTGATGACGAAAATAACATTTATTTTGAGATCCAAGATGGCTGACAGTTTTTTTTATTATTTTACAATATGGGTATCGTTTAATAGGTTTTCGGGGACGCTGATCTTAAAATAAATGTTATTTTGGTCATCAGCGTCCCCAAAAACCCATAAAACGATACCTATATTGTAAAATAAAATAAAAACTGTCCTCCATCTTGGATCTCAAAATAAATGTTATTTTCGTCATCAGCGTCCCCAAAAACCTATATAACCATACCCATATTGTAAAATTTAAAAAAAAGTTGTCCGCCATCTTGGATCTCAAAATAAATGTTATTTTCGTCATCAGCTTCCCCAAAAACCTACAAAATGTTAACCATATTGCAAAATTAAAAAAAAAAATTGTCCGCCATCTTGGATCTCAAAATAAATGTTATTTTTGTCATCAGCGCACCGAAATACCTATATAACCATACCCATATTGTAAACTTGAAAAAAAGTTGTCCGCCATCTTGGATCTCAAAATAAATGTTATTTTTGTCATCAGCGCACCGAAAAACCCTTATAACCATACCCATATTGTAAACGTGAAAAAAAAGTTGTCCGCCATCTTGGATTCCAAAATAAATGTTATTTTCGTAATCAGCGCACTGAAACACTTATAAAACGATACCCATATTGAAAATTAAAAAAAAATTGTCCGCCATCTTGGATCCAAAAATACTATTTTTGTAAACCTCATACCGAAAAATTGGCCTTCATGGGATGCCAGGCAGATGTTTAACATCTTAGCATCCTGGCACGACGGTCATGCTATTTTCTGTCGCGGCATTCGTGTCCATTTTACTGCCAAGTCGCGCCAAGTATGTTTTACATAAGAAAATGGTCGTAATTTTAATTTTAGTATTCATTACCGTAAAGCAAGAAAAAAAAAATTATATAGGTACCAACAAATCCTTTGCCGGATCCCTGTCACTTATTACTTCGGGTTGGCGGCAATCTCACGTCGATGTGTGCGTGTGACTTGCACACAGCCAGCTGCGGTCTATCAAATACCTAAACTCGGTCGGGCGCGCGGACGTGATACACTCTTAAGTTTGAGCTCGAATAAATTAGCTCTGGAGAATAAACTCGTGCTGAAAAGTTCCAAAATGTGTTTAATTATATATATTCTATCATAAAATTGCATATTTTTAACAATTCTCATACCTCCCTTCCCCTATTGGTGTACCTATCAGAGTTACCTGTATGGCAGGTCACCATTTGAAATCATTCTCTGAATTTTATCTTTTTTAGGGTTCCGTACAATTTTTACAAACAAAGAATTAAATAATTCTGTGATTTTTACATATACTTTTTTTAGCAGTAGGGTGAAAATAGTTATACCTGAGTTGCCTAATTGTGTAAAAGACGTGGAGACAGAGTAAGGGCACAAATGGAGAAAATGGACAAAGTCAAAGTCAAAACTCCCAAAGTTAACATGAGTAATTAAAAGTACTAATTTAGTTTAGAACTAAGTATATCTATTCTCTTTGTCCAATTATCTCTAATATCTCTTGAGCATTATATTCTGAAAGTTTTAGTTTTCTAATTGAGTAACCGTCGAATATTATTTTAAACTAGCAGTCGCCCGCGGATCCGCCCGCGTGAGTTTCGCTTAGATGAAAAATCTCTCTTGGAGCTTTTCATCAGATATTCCAGGTCTTCAATTTTTATACGTCAGCAGAAAATGCTCATCAGGTTGAACGACTTTTACTAAAGCGCCATTTCCATATATCTTATACAAATTCACCAAATGCTCTAGTTTTCAAAATCAATTATAGCCTAAATGTTGCATATGCTTAATAGCTATACAACAAAAAAAAATATTCAAATTGGTTCAGTACTTTCGGAGATTAGCGTGATCATACATACAGACAGCCAAAAATAAAATAAAAAATTTTGCTTTCTATTATTCTTTTTAAGTGTCCCTCTATCCATTTAGTCAAAAATACTAAATGTACAGACAAAATATTTTTACTGTTTTATTATATGTATAGATTATTCATAGCAAAAAAATGTATTTTTGTTTCACAGTTATGAATAAAACAAGACTCTGGTTTATGCTGAGATTCGTTTGAATCCTCCATTTTTACCGGAGCCTTACCTACATTTTAATTTGAATGTTACTAGTAGTAGTAACGAAACGGTAAGACATACTTTAAAAATAAAATGTTGAGTAACAACAAATCAGAAATACAGAGTTAATTTGAAACCATTGGCCAAGTTTTTGCAGAAGATTTGGTCGATGAAATTGAACAAGTTTCCAAAAAAATCTATGTCAAAAATAGAAAAAAAAATTTTGCTTTCCATACAAATAGCTGGGACTTAGTATGGAAAGTTGAAATTTTATGTAATTTTTTTACTATAAATTTCTTTAATACAACTACGTCCAGTTGTATGCCAAGTACTGAGCATATTGTAAAAATTGGGCCAGTAGTTACAAAATAACCCTGTATAAATCTACGAACTGCGCCCCGGGGTTCCTATCCTATGGGAAAATTGGGATAAAAAGTAGCCTGTTTTAATTTAGGTTTTACTTTACTCATACACGAAATTTCATTAAATTCAATTGTATTGGCTCAATGGTTGAGGCGAGAATAGGTGATTTAGAACATAACTATTATTTTAATAACAGCTGCAATGAATGTTGACTCTTTCAAAATTTCACAGACTATGCACAAATAAGCGATGGAACTATTGATGTATCGGATTAACATATAGAATACTTTTATCAGAAAATGCACTTTACCATAGTAGCATTGACATAAAATATAATTTTACAAGAAGCGACATTTTGTTCCTATTTTTTATAGATATAGAAATTTGATACGAGTATCTACGACTTAAAATGTAGAAGAGAAATTACCAGCGAATTCTTCTCAATATTGGTCGACAGAACGAGATTAGATTTTTTCTAGAATGGTAGTAACAGGGTTTACTCATACAGAAACACTCAACTGCACATTACTTTTTATTGTTTTATCAACATTTATGAATACTAGTCCTTTATAAAGGAAATAAAATCATCTAAATCATAAGAAGTTCACTGCTGAACATAAGCCTCTCCCAAAGAATCTCTACAATATTTATGGTTTTATCGAGTGACGGACCAAATAACGCGTTATTTTTTCTATTACTTTCATTGAGGACCAATATAAAAAGTTGTAAAGATACCTATCACTTTTATTTAGTTGTGGAAATTATAGTTAGAAATATATCTGCCTAGTTTGTTGAATGCAATGATTTTACCACTAGCATATTTTAGCAAAATCGCCGTTATTTTCTTTATGGAAAATAATAATATAACAAATAAGCCATTCTATATAGAAATAACTCTATGTTAGTAGCAGATTGAAGCAAATCGCAATATTGTATGTCCGCGAGCTGAAACCGATGCGATGCATTTGTCAGAAAACTAAAAAAAAGGAAAGTGTATATAGTTATATATTTTTATGTTATTTAATAAATAAATATTTTGTACTTTTACTTTATCCCAAAAATTATTCATAACGTAGGTAGGTTAGGTCATATAAAAAGAAACAATACAATCAGGTTCAAATGTTTATTTTATAAAACTGAACCTTGATTTCATAGGGTTTAAAAGCTACAGACTACTAGGACTTCGTAACGACCACTGCTGAGAAGAAATCCCGAAAGAAACTCATTTGAACAGTATTGGTCCCTTTAATGCCAGAGGGGTCTTTAATATATTAATATATTTTTATAATCATATTTCATCTTTTTATCACACAACAACAATATACAAATTATGAACAGCTAGAAATAATATCTGAGTACTGGACTTATATCAAAAATACTTTCATAATTAAAATGCTACATTATCTCGAAATAACATAGGCTGTATTCATTACTAGACACTCCCGTAAGAAGCCGGGATGGGCTGCCAGTATTTCATTAAATTTCTCAGAACATAATCTATGAAACATCATCATCAAAAACATATAGAAATATTCAAAAGACAAAGTTACAGCATAACAATAACAACATAGTTAAAATCAAATTATATCTAGTACTTATCTTTATATCTGAACACCTCAAGCTCCAAATGAAGACTGAGCCAGAAATCAATGGCCACGTCTCATTTCGACTACTGCACAAGTGCACAGTCAATACAAAAGCTGTTTATGTCAAATTCAACAAAATTACTTTTTATACTTTAGTCTAATTAATACAGTTTATAAAATACACTTAATTGTTAATTTAATATTTAAGAATTTAATGTAAATAGAAATGCTTTATATAAGTAAATATATTGGACATTATTTTTTAATTTGAATTAAACAGCAAGTTACATTGTCATTCACCTCAATATATCCGTGGCACTACCTACGGTGCCAAAACAACCGACACTAGTTACAAATAATAATTATTAGAGTATCTGTATTAAAATAAATATAAATGAGGTAACCTAAATTATAATAAAAATTTCAATATCTGACACATTCGATCATGGCTCTAATCCCGACGGACACTTTTTTTTTGTTGCTTAGGTTACCGCGATATCTGTAGGGATTATTCAATTAGTAATATGTCTCTGTTTTTTCTCCTAATTCCATTACAAAATAATGGACGACAACGGACCACGCAAAGTACTAAGCTTATGTCGTTGGTCCGATGGATAAACAAAAATCGACAAACGATGGACAAACACAGAAACGAGGTAATAAACCAAGAAAAATGACGATGTCTCCCCAAAGATTATTTTAGAAACACCATAATTCTATATGCATAGACAGAAAATGTCTCAAAATATATTTTTTTATAACTTTAATAATTCTGATTGGTATCTAAACTCATGAGACGCGAGAAGAATTCGAACCTATGATTCGAACCTAGACCTTTTGACTATAGGCATTCATTAGTCACTCGCCCAACTCCACTTTTTATTACTTAGTAGACTTATGAGACGGCTACGTTTTTAGCAAAAAAGAATATTGAGATCGTTTGACATTTACTTGGATATCAACTGCTAAATAAAAAATATTAGCAGTAAAGACCGTGCGAAGTGGAGAAGAATAAGTAGGAAAGCGCGCGGACCCTGGGCACAGGGCGGGCGCTTCACAGAAACGGGGCGTCAAATATACCTATTACTACTACAAATGAAACTGTATATCCGTGAACACGTCAGTAACCCGTCAATGTGTGCGTTTTTATAGTCATAGCGTGCCAGTACACACAAGAACGGGAGAGAAGAGCGGGGGGTGCGGGGGCGTGCCATTTTGCAGAAGGGGCAGGGAGTTTCCTTTCTGTACGTACGTAGTGCTTATATTAATTCTCTGCCCTGGGCTCCGACGCGTACGCTGAGGATGCAATCGATGAGAGAGAGAGAAAAAAATATTAGCAGTAAATTATACAAATTGACCACTGGCATTGCCAATTATAACTTGGCATCATGTCCGTATATTCTCATCACAATAGAAACAGTCCGAGTTATAGTGAAGCAACTTATAACAAGTCTAAACTAGCTAACCCTATGCACTCACTCGGGTTATTCTTGTCCGCAGTCGCAGCTGTGCATTACTCGGTGCAATGCCTTGCATTTCAAGTGTAATGCATGGTACTCAAGTATAAGACGGCTAAAGCAATTATTCCGCACATGTTAATGACAAAGTATTTAATATATCTGTCGGAGCGTTTATATTAATTAAATTAACTGTGGTTTATTTTGTTAGTTAATATATGGTTTAAAACAGTTTTCAAGATGGTACTCGTAGGAAATGTGTCAAAGTGACAATGTCACTTGTGTCACCCCCTCTTTGTAATAAATCCAACGTGCGATCGTTATGACATTATAGCGAGGCAGTCTGATTTGTGGCGCGGTGCGGAGCGGACGTGTCGTCCGGTTGTGTTGAATTCTTTGTAGCTGCGTAGTCAGTGTCAGAATAGTGTGTTTGTCGTGCGTTAACGATGTGACTATGTGTGATGGTGTTATCAGCGCGATATTGAAGGACTTAGCGAGGATTTTCACGCCAGGTCGCAACGCCTGCCGTTATGACGGCTGTCGTTATTAAAATCCTCATACGCAACGCCGCCTCAACACGTAGTGTGCGGGCTTCTTTGAAGATGTACGTGGTCGTTGCACTGACGTTGCGCTATCGTTCGACGCGCGTCCAACTCGACGCCAACTCAACGGCTACGTGTGCGGAGTGCCTTAGTTAGCACGGAAGACCATTTAATAGAACTAACTGGTTGTAATGGATTGATCCGTGCGTAATGTGGCACGGTTCCTTGCCGTGGGTAGGTCAGGGTTGGACCCTAGCCGTGACATGCGGACTAAATGAGAGGTTAGTGCTAGATGATTTCTTAATCCGTTAATATCCGATGAATCCCTGGATGCTTTGGGCTGTAACTTGAGATAGGAGTTGTTTACCCTGTCTATTAAGAGCTGTGCATGTTATTTTAGAAATACCCTCATCCTGACAGTTAATATTTGAACTGTGTTTAGTACCCACATATGTTTTTACGTGAATCCGTTGTTGAAGTACCTGTACCTGTGTTTACCGCTCTGGTTATCCATTTCTGAGCTTGGCCCCCCTAAACCCATGATGATCTGATGATTCTGATGTGTTTTAATTCCGACATATTTGTATTTGCTTGTATTATAATAGTTATTATTTTATCCTATTTATGCTAACTTGTTGGCGCTGCTGGCCAGTAGGTATGTTGATGTCAAAGGTACAATATCTACACTACAATCATGTCATTTGAATTTGACACATTTGACAGCGCTGTTCTATCTGACAGATGTCTGTTACTCGGTGATAGCCGTTTAACTGCCGACTTTTGAAACTTATGTTTCCTATCAACTTTGTGATCTAAGCTTAGGTTGAAATTATGCAGGGTAAATTTAGGTCTCTACTGTGTAACTAAACTAACATCTGGGCAATGTCTTAAAGAACGTTCCATTCTAAATTTAAAATAGGAAAATTTGTGATTTCATTTTCTTTTGTTTATAAACAATGTTTGTAATATATTGGGTAAAACTAAACGCAGGCGTTTCCTGTTATCGCCGCCAGGCGTTTTGGGGTTCTCACATTGCTAGCGTGGATGGCGTCGCGTGTGGTCCGCCATTGCATTGTCCAGGGCGATATCGGTTTGATTTTAATACGCGGAGCGGTCTCGCGTCTTTTGCTTGTTGTTTAGTTTGAGTGATAATTGTGAATTTCCTGTTTGTTAAATAACTATTGAATTTGTGTTTGTGAAAAACTCTGTTATTGTGACTTTTTCTTGTGAGAGGTGAAACGTGGCTGGCTGTTCACATCTGGCTGTTCCCGAGTGAAACTACGGGAAGAAATCTATTTAGTTGTTCTGGGGAATTGAGATCTCAAGGGTTAGGTAGGGTGATTAGGAATTCCCCCTTCCCGAAGACACTCAAGTTTGGATCCGAAGAGAAAGAAGATTTAGTTTGGTAAGTGTTCAATTGTAGTTAATTTATAGGTTAGGTTATCATATAGGGCCCTGTAGCTCCCTTCATAAGCTACGGTGGTAGCAGACTGCGTTAAGTTAGTTAGGTTTTAGTCGGGCAAACGTGGTGCCGCGTGGAGATTTTTTCCCGGTACTTATTTTTACCGGTGGTTTTTTCCCGGTGAAGTTCCGGTACAGAATTCTTCCCGCCGCTTCGTTTGTCCGGATTCTCGCTGCCACATTTTCTGGCAGCAGAGCGTAGTTGCTCTGCACATTTTCTGGTAGCAGAGCGTAGTTTATCTACCCTCTATTTGTTCGTTTGTAAAAAATAATTAATTGTTTGTAAAAATTATTAGATTTTTCTTAGTTTGTTTGTATAAGAATATTTGTAACCTTTTTTGTATTTGTTTGCGGTTTGTACCGTGCGTTCCGGGTTTGTGCCATTCTCATACCTACCGCGGTTCTTCGTGTAGTTGCTTGATTTTGTTGTTTTTTATTTACCTTTTGTTATTTTTTGTTTGTGACTTGACGCGATGGCGAAGGCCTCCAATGCTAGGGCGACACTCGCCAACGAATTGAGATGGTTTGTGACGGCCGGAGGACTCCTGTCCCGGAAGGACAGGGAGGGCGCCATACTGCTAAGAGCGGATCACCTCCACTCACGATTGATTAGCGCGGAAGCGGCCATGGCGGCGCTTACCGAAGCCGATCTTACCCCGGAGGTCTACGCAGGTCACATGGCGGACATGGACCAGATCCTGAGTCTGCACGATGATATCGCGGAGGCGGTGACCGCAATAAGGGCGAGACAGGCTGGCGGACCAGCCCTCGCACACCTGTTAGACAGGAAGGACCAGCGGTTACTGGTCGGCTCCCCACCCTTCAGCTGTCCCACTTTGGGGGTAGGATGGAGGAGTGGGTAGCATATAAAAATATGTTTGAGTCCCTGGTCGTAGCACGACAGGATTTGTCGAAGGCCCAGAAGATGGCCTACCTCCTCTCCACTCTTGAGGATGAAGCGCGGTCGCTCATCCAGCACCTCCGGGTGGAGGACGACCAGTACGATACGGCTTGGGAGTTATTGAACTCCCGCTACCAAAACTTACGTTTGTTAGCGGATGCGCACGCCGCACAGTTGATGGCCCTGCCCAAGGTGGCCAACAGGGCACAGTTGCGCCTGCAGTTGCTCACGCCCGTTACAGTGGCCTGTAACGCGCTCCGCACACTGGGGCTGCCGGTGGACCAATGGTCCTTTTTGCTGGTGCACATTGTATTGGGCAAATTACCCAATGACATCCGCTCGCGATTTGAGCGCGAGAATGCGGAACGGGATAGCACCACCCTACCAACATTCACTGACTTGGTGAAGTTTTTGGAGTTTGAGGCACGGGCTGCTGAGAATACCATGACGGACTCAGCGCCATCCAGAGCGCCTGAACGTAGGCCCTTGGAACCCTCATGGCGAGGGAAGCCCCAACAGGGACGGCAACCGCCACCGCGTGGAGCTGGTGTGCGGGTTGCGCACACGGCAGCAGTCGCGAGGGACGCGGACTGCCTGCAATGTGGCCGGATGGGCCACAGCCTGCTGCAATGCAGGGACTGGCAGAGACTGCCAGTACAAGATCGGCGCCGCATGGCAAGGCGGCATGAACTTTGCTTTTACTGTTTGGGCAGTCACTATGCACGTGACTGTCCCAGGGCCATACCATGCAGTGCATGCCGTGGGCTGCACCACGCGATGCTCTGCATGAACCGGAACGGGGATGGCCCCCGGTTGTTGAGGCAGGGGTCCCCTATGGGCGGGGGCGCTCCTGCGCGAAGCCCTCCACCATCGGACGGAGGACGCGGCTTCGCTCGTCGCACCCCCCCTCGGGAGGGGGGTCGCGTACCTGGTTTGGAGAGAGTGGGGAGCCCGTAACTAGCTTGCTCCCTTGCTGGGACAGAGCCGCGGACGGTTCTGCTCCCTACCGCGGTGGTCCGCGTATGGGGTCGTGGGGGGGAAGCCATTAATGTGAGAGCTCTGTTGGACTCAGGGGCTCAAAGCAGTTTGGTTACCACTCGAGTGGCACGCCAGTTAGGTTTAGTCGTGGAAGACTCGCCTGTGCCACTTCTTGGAGTTGGTGGCATACAAGTGAAGTGTCTGACGGGCCAGACACTTGTCACCTTTTCTTCGCTGAAGTCCTCCACAATGAGGATCACGACTTCGGCTATGGTAATGGATACCATTGCGGGTTGGCACCCCTCGACAGACATACCGCCGGGTGTGTTGTCTTTGGTTTCGGGTCTGGATTTGGCCGACCCCTTTGTCTTTCATCCCGGCCCAGTGGACTTGCTCCTGGGCTCGGACGTATTGGGTTGGATTTTGTTGGGTACCCAGAAAGCGCTGGGTTCGTCTTCACTGATGGCAGTGTCTACGATTTTTGGTTTCGCCCTGATGGGCCCTGTGTTTGATAATAGCACCGTGGAGGAGCCACCGGTCGTCGCATCAGCGTCCTTGGCCAAGACCATGCAAAGGTTTTGGGAGGTGGAGGAGCCACCTATGAGTTCCAGGATGGATCCGGAACACGCTGAGTGCGAAGCCCTTTTTCGATCGACCACGGAGAGGTTGCCCTCCGGTCGGTTTGTAACTAGGTTACCTTTTGTTGCCTCTCGTCCTAGCCTAGGGCAAAGTAGGGCGCTTGCGGAGAAACGACTGCTGTCCATGGAGCGACGTATGCAGCGTGACCACGTACTTCGCGATAAATATATTGAATTTATGCGCGAGTACGAGGATTTGGGTCACATGTCTCCGGCTCGAGTTGATTGGAGCTCAACTGAGCATTATTTTTTGCCCCACCACGCGGTGGTGAAGGCCTCAACGGGCAAGTTGCGGACTGTCTTTGATGGGTCCGCACCCACTTCGAACGGAGTTTCGTTGAATCTATGTTTGCATTCAGGTCCCAAATTGCATAGGGACATAATTGACATCATCTTGAACTTTAGAAGACATCAAGTGGTTTTTGGCGCGGACATCCGGATGATGTTCCGCCAGACAGTCATACATCCTGAGGACAGGCGATTCCAGTTGATACTCTGGCGTGAGCGCCCTGAGGATCCTGTGACGGTGTATGAACTCAATACAAACACCTATGATTTGAAATCTAGTCCCTATATCGCCATCAGATCATTGCTTGAATTGGCAGAGCGGGAACGGATCCGCTTTCCCCGTGGGGCTTCCGTGCTGTCACGTGACTTGTATGTTGATGACGTGTGCACCGGAGCCCAAAGTATTGAGGAGGCCCTCCTACTGCGGGATGAATTGATTGAAATATTGAAGACAGGTGGCTACGAGCTACGTAAGTGGTTGTCTAATGAGCCTAAAGTTCTAGAAGGGATCCCGGAGGATCACCAACAGAACCCTCACCTGTTTGAGGATGTGGATGATCCCAACAGGATAGCGGTGCTGGGCATGCAGTACCAGCCGCTAACCGATATTTTCACATTCCAAGTGGACTTGGAAATACCAAAAGTCTGGACTAAGAGAACGGTGTTGTCCGTAATAGCCCGTATGTTTGATCCAAGCGGTTGGATCAGTCCAGTGATATTCTCTGCAAAGTGTCTTCTTCAGAGACTTTGGACTTTGGGCGTCTCGTGGGACGAGCCGCTGTTTGGCTCTCCATTGGATGATTGGCTCGAGTTGTTTTCATCGATTAAGGAAGTCAATCGGATTGCCTTGCCTCGTCGAATATTGCCCCCGGGAAATATCGAGCCAGCCTGCATGGCTTTTGTGACGCGTCGGAGCGAGGCTACGCCGCGTCAGTCTATATGCGGACAGTTGACGCCGATGGCCGGGTCAATGTCTCGCTTTTGTTAGGGAAGAGCAAGGTCGCCCCCATCAGGACTAGGCTGACTATTCCCAAGCTTGAGTTGAGTGGAGCTCACCTTCTCTCTAAATTGTTGCATCACGTTGCATGTGAGCTGGCGGCCACGGTCGAGATACGGGACATCTTCGCCTGGTCGGATAGCCAGGTCGCGCTTGCATGGTTGCGCGCGGCCCCACATACCTTGGAGGTTTTTGTGGGAAATCGGGTTTCCCAAATCCAGAATATCGGAATTGATATAACATGGAGACATGTGCCGGGAGAGCTTAACCCAGCGGACTGTGCTTCCCGAGGTTGTACGGCACCAGAATTGGTGTCACACCCGCTCTGGTGGGGTCCAGAGTGGCTGATGGGATCAGAAACTTCTTGGCCTGTCTGTCAGACGGACGTTACTTCTTTGAGTTTGACTGGGCTCCGTGTACATGCTGTAGTCGCTGAGACGACGTCGGAGCCGGATTGGCTACTTGCTCGGTATAGCAGCTTGGATAAGCTTCTGGGTGTTACCAGTTGGATTAAGCGTTTCATACATAATTGTAGAAACCCACAGGCAAAGCGGTTGGAGCCGATTGCAGGTGCAGAAGAGCGCCGGAGCGCATTGTTGCATTGGGTCCGTGTCGTGCAGACCGGACGGTTTGAGTCAGAGCTTCGTATCTTGCGCGACGCACGCGCTAAGTTGAAGGGCGCGGTCGCTCGTTTGAACCCGTACATCGACTCGGATGGGCTTCTTCGGGTTGGAGGCAGGCTCCGGAAGGCGGATCTTCCATATGAGACTCGCCATCCTCTGTTGTTGCCCAAGGGCGGACCCTTGGTGCAGCTTTTGGTGTCTGATCGACACATTCGTAACGCCCATGCTGGGTGCAATGCTTTGTTGGCTATTTTGCAACGCGAGTTTTGGATTTTGTCTGCCCGAAGAGCAATCCGTAGCGTTCTGTTTCGATGTATTGCATGTTATAGGTTGAAGGCATCCACGATGCAACCACAGATGGGTGATTTGCCCGCTGATCGAATCCGACCTTCGAGACCGTTTGACGGCGTTGGAACCGATTTTGCCGGTCCCTTTTCGATCAAGGCTTCTCCCTTTCGTAATGCCCGTATTGTGAAGGGCTATTTGTGTGTATTTGTTTGTTTGGCCACCAAGGCTGTCCATTTGGAGGTGGTATCGGCTCTGACTACGGAGGCCTTCGTCGCCGCGTTGGATCGCTTTGTTTCGCGTCGAGGTCTACCTTCCCTTATTAGGTCTGACAATGGCACAAACTATAAAGGAACTGTAAATTATCTTAAGGATGTTTCTGTGTTTATTGATAAAAATTGTACTAGTTTAAGTCAAATTGCTGCCCAAAGGGGAATAACCTGGAAGTTTAGTCCCCCAAGTTGCCCCCATTGGGGAGGGATTTTTGAAGCGGCTGTGAAATCCGCAAAGACCCACCTCCGCCGCATTATCGGAGAAACGGCTCTAACTTTTGAAGAGCTGGCCACAGTGTTTTGTAAAGTTGAGGCGGTCCTCAACTCTCGTCCTCTCTGTCCGCTATCTCCAGATCCAAATGACTTGGAAGCTCTCACCCCTGGTCATTTTTTGGTGGGAGGGCCGTTGAATGCCCTGCCCGAATACCCGTGGAAGGATGAACGCGTATATCGGTTGTCGCGTTTTCAAATGTTGCAGCAAATGAGCCAGGACTTTTGGCGTCGCTGGTCGCTTGAATATTTGCATTTGCTGCAGCAAAGAGTGAAGTGGACAGACAGGACTGAGCCTCCCAGGGAGGGTGATTTAGTATTGTTAAAAGAGGCAAATTTGCCCTCATTGCTTTGGCGACGAGCTCGCATATTACGTTTGATTCTTGGCGGAGATGGCACTCCGCGTGTGGCTGAGGTGTTGGTCGACGGTTCGATTTTAAGGAGAGGTGTGACCTCTCTCGCCCGCCTTCCCGTAGAGTAAGCTAGCGGTCTGCTTCTCAGACCGGGACGGGGGGATGTTTGTAATATATTGGGTAAAACTAAACGCAGGCGTTTCCTGTTATCGCCGCCAGGCGTTTTGGGGTTCTCACATTGCTAGCGTGGATGGCGTCGCGTGTGGTCCGCCATTGCATTGTCCAGGGCGATATCGGTTTGATTTTAATACGCGGAGCGGTCTCGCGTCTTTTGCTTGTTGTTTAGTTTGAGTGATAATTGTGAATTTCCTGTTTGTTAAATAACTATTGAATTTGTGTTTGTGAAAAACTCTGTTATTGTGACTTTTTCTTGTGAGAGGTGAAACGTGGCTGGCTGTTCACATCTGGCTGTTCCCGAGTGAAACTACGGGAAGAAATCTA
This sequence comes from Ephestia elutella, assembly GCA_018467065.1. Taxonomy (NCBI): domain Eukaryota; kingdom Metazoa; phylum Arthropoda; class Insecta; order Lepidoptera; family Pyralidae; genus Ephestia; species Ephestia elutella. The sequence goes on along the minus strand of CM031580.1, from coordinate 14,597,991 downwards.
TTTAGTTGTTCTGGGGAATTGAGATCTCAAGGGTTAGGTAGGGTGATTAGGAATTCCCCCTTCCCGAAGACACTCAAGTTTGGATCCGAAGAGAAAGAAGATTTAGTTTGGTAAGTGTTCAATTGTAGTTAATTTATAGGTTAGGTTATCATATAGGGCCCTGTAGCTCCCTTCATAAGCTACGGTGGTAGCAGACTGCGTTAAGTTAGTTAGGTTTTAGTCGGGCAAACGTGGTGCCGCGTGGAGATTTTTTCCCGGTACTTATTTTTACCGGTGGTTTTTTCCCGGTGAAGTTCCGGTACAGAATTCTTCCCGCCGCTTCGTTTGTCCGGATTCTCGCTGCCACATTTTCTGGCAGCAGAGCGTAGTTGCTCTGCACAAACAACCCACTGTATTTAAAATAGTCATGTATTTAACGCGGCGACAAATTATTCTGAATTTATTTTTTTTTTAAGCCGGTATCAAAAATAATAGGTTGGCAGCTACAGTGAGGGATAAATTTAAGTAGAAAGTAGCAGCTAAATAATCAGTTGTAAGCTTTGTTTTAATTTAAACTGGCATTGGTTTTTTGTTTTGGCAACTAAATTTATTGTTAAGCGAACACTTGACGGCGGATAAAAATTTGAAAATTGGCTTTCTTAAATTATACAATGAGGTTGTATATAAAGTTAACTGAGATAAAATGAAGAATGAGATGAAAAAAATATGAAAATGGTCATAAAAACATACTAAGTGCGATAGTTTAAGAACTCTAAATAAAGCAAATAGTGACATGCAAAAAAAATATTGTTAGTCCATAATTTTATTTCTTGACTTAAGTATTTACAATGGCGAAAAAGTAAAAGGCATAAATTATCAACAAAATAAACAATTACTAGAATTAAAAAAAACCGGCCAAGTGCGAGTCAAGCTCGTGCACCGAGGGTTCCGTACAAGCAAAGCATCTTGCATTATAGCTCTAACTAAAAGACCAACTAGTTTCAAAAATAAACTTTGCAGTTCGATCCCTAGGTTTTATACTACATCGAGCACAAAAATAAATTTGTAACACTGTTTTTTAGACTTCCAACAACATATTTACAACTTTCAAATTTATTGCTGCACAAGTACTGTTAGACCTTGCTTTTTGACAAATTTCATAATTTTTGGTCAACTGAAAGTACCCCATAGGTTTTGATTGCTGTCTGAAATCGAAAAATATGCAAAGAATCACAACAATTATGGAAATATCTCCTGATCGCGTTGACGTATAATTTTGATTATTTTTTTTTATATTATTAGTATACCGAGTATTCGATATTAATTTTAGCTTGATACCTTTAAGCGTTCCTGATAAAAAAAGTTTGACAGACAGACGGACAGACGGGCAAAAAGTGATCTTATAAGGGTTCCGTTTTTGCCTTTTGAGGTACTTTTGAGGAATTATCTACGAAGAGATACAGGTATATACAAATCAAATCATTCTTTTTCTAACCGTCGTCGGTCGCATCGGGGCGGCGGCGCGGGGCGGGCGGGGCGCGGCGCTAGAAAACTACAATCACCGAATTACGTATAAAGACATAGAAGTGTCAAAAGAGCCACGTCTACACTTATATGTACAGTCGGGGGCAGAAAAACGTAACCCCCTGAGACAGAATAGAATAGAATAAAATTTTTTTTGACACAAACTATTACACAACACACAGGTTATTTACAATACATAGAACAATATAACAATAAGATAAATATAATTTAAAACTGTGTAAACATCATGCTTGCGTTGCAGCAGTTCAAAAAGGTCATGACTCAGCTAATAACCTAGGAGAAATAGGAGTCGCTGATGTAGGGGGGTCAGTTCTATTTGTACCTGACGTCCCTATTCTTCTACCTTTCTAACGAGCTCACTCGTACACACAAAATTCGTAATGGAATTGAACTTTAGGATGAAAACCCCAAATGAGGTGGATATACGATAGGTATATCGAAAGGGTAGTGGGCAATACACACTGCCCATGATGAGCGAATTGGAGGAGGTTGAAGGAGGCTTACACCTAGTGATGTGCCGTTCCCAAAATTTTCAAAGAAACAGCGGAAAGTTTCTTGGAAATTTCTCGGAAATATTCTTGAGAACGGAAAATTTTCCTAGAAACCTAAGAAATTTCGGAGAATTTTCGGAAATTTTCAAGGGAAGAAATTTTCGGGAACAGGAAATTTCTCGGCGGCACATCGCTACTTACACCAAAATGGTCGAAGAAGGCTCGAGATGATGAATTTTAATTACATATTGCGTTCTAAATTCAATTTTTAAGTAGAAACAGAAAAGTTGAAATAAAACACTCATTTATTTTACTGTTTTTACACACTCCTTCCTTTCCTTTGAAAATACCGCAGATGGTAATTCTATTTGATATATTATTCCGATTTCAGTTACCACAATCAACCGCTCGATCGACATTCGCCACCAATCGCTCCCATTTTAATATTCCTTTTCACATTTCTTTGATCATATAATGGAAATATTTTCCATGAATCTATATTTTTGTGGTTTCAGTCCCTTTGATGAAAAACGAAGGATCTCTTTTTAATGGGATCGTTATTGGTACTAGAGCAAAAAATATTGTGGTTTTGATTTTTTCGTAGTATCCATTTGGTAGATATTGTAGAGATTTTCTCTATTATTAAATCTTTGAACTGTGATTCCTTATTAATATACGTAGAGTGAAGCAAAACTAATGTTTACTATTATGCGGAAACGGATACAGAAATCCATGCGTATACAATTTTCTATACAAATAATACAAAGTACTGAACCGATTTGAATGAAACTTTTTTTGTTGTATAGCTATTAAGTCTGGGCAACATTTAGGCTATAATTTATTTTGAAAACTGGAACACCTGATAAAGAACCTTAACAGAACAGCTGAAATATAAGAAATATGGAAATGGTGCCTTAACAAAAGTCGTTCAACCTGATGAGCATTTTCTGATGACGTATAAAAATTGAAGATCAGGAACATCTGATGAAGAACTGCAAGAAACCAGCTACACTTTAACATATATGGAAATGGCGCCTTATTAAAAAAGTCGTTCAACCTGATGAGCATTTTCTGCTGACGTACCTATAAAAATTGAAGATCTGGAACATCTGATGAAAAGCTCCAAAAAAGGTTTTTCATCTTAACGAAACTCACGCGGGCGAAGCCGCGGGCGACAGCTAGTGTTATATATTTTCTTTCCTTTTTTCTATTTTTTTTTTCTTTTGAACGAAGTTACTCCTTTAATGTAAAATTAAAATAAAATGAAGTTGAATTCGATTTGACAAAGAAATATTTTGAAGAGGATTTTTTTATTTGCAATTTTTTTGTACATAACAGCTTCTTTACAAAACGAATGTAATTAAATTACTCGTGTAATATAATTAATACACGAGTAATTTAATAAATTATCAAGACAAACCGAGTATCAAGTGGAATAATAAAATAACTTTAAGTCTATAATGGGAATCATTAATTTGAGTGAATCCAGTTTTATGTACCTACTTACTTATATCCTTCAATGTTAAGATCCTTCTCAGAAAGTTTATTAATTAGCGTCTCTACTCTGCAGCACTAAATTTGAAGATTTGGTAGAGTCAGACTCTACCAATGAATGAATTTCACGTCTTTATCCCTTACGGGGTAGACAGAGCCAAGAGTCGTGAGACTCGAAGGCCACGCTTAACTGAATAGTGGGCTCTCTGATGGAATGGAGATTCAGCTATATAGTGACAGGTTGCCTATGAGTAGTGGAATCCCCAGTTTAAAGCCCTTTCCCTTGATTGACTTTTACAATCTACACGGGAAGAGAAGCAGCTGGCACATTCTATTCTCGTTCTATTTATATTTCCACTTAGTTTGCTTGAACAAACGAAACTTTAAGAATTAGATCACATCAGTCGAACAGTGCGATCAAACCTCGTGACCGGAGGAATATTTATCAACCTATCCAAATTCATTATACAAAAAAAAAAACACTATAGACTAGCTTTTGCTCCTTGAACAGCTTCGATCATAAATATACATTTTTTTGATCGCAGATTAGCCGGCATACCTATCTAGGCACGACCTATCTAGCGACCAAGAAACACACGAGTTTCTTTCGGCATTTCTTCTCAGCAGTGGTCGTTCCGAAATGCTAGTAGTTTTTAGCTTTGAGATATGATTATATAATAGTTATCGACTTGAAAAAGTCTCTGCTTTGGAGGCCTAGTTTCTATATAGAATTTTTGATTTTGATTTATCTACCCATCTGCGGTCAGCTAATCTTTATGGTATTCACGGGGCGAGCGTTTACTTTATTAAAGAGCTTAAAGATTGCTATTGCTAGAGATTAAAGATTGCTGCAGATTAAAAAGAGATGCACTTTGACATTCTATTCTTATATTTTCGTCGGTCAAAACAGTCCAAGACCACGTCTGGAAGACGTGATTCACACCAGCGACCCTTTCGTGCCTTGTAATTAAGAGAAAACAGACACCACCGTCATTACCACGTGAACTCGATTTGTTTTCACTGTTTATCATATGGTGGAGTGATGAATATGATAAATTTTGCTAAAACTTAAGGAGTCAATAGTGTCATCATCATCAATCATCAATAGCCATTAAAGGGCACTCGCCTTCTTTATGGATGGATAAGTAATAGTGTACTTACATGGGTTATTTTTAAAAGGAATTAAGAGATTTTTTAATATATTTTTTTATTCAAACATTTTGGGGGTGTTTGATAACCGCCCACCCCATCGGTTGTGGTATATCCAAGAGTACTTACTTTTTTGAAATGGAAAATACAATAGAAACAGACCAAACGTGGACCAAACACACCACTTTCAATAGGAAAATAAATTTAAACTAACACTTTCATCACCTATAGATAATTACCCAATCACACACATCAATTTAAGTTTTTAATATACCTGGTAATGAGGTTGTTTGCAAAAATCCTAGAACGATGCAGGCAGGATGATTAGCATATTCCTGTTATCTATACATATAATAAAACAGTAAAAATATTTTGTCTGTACATTTAGTATTTTTGACTAAAATGGATAGAGGGACACTTAAAAAGAACAATAGAAAACAAAAATATTTTTTTGGAATTTCTTGTCTGTCTGTCTGTCTGTCTGTCTGTATGTATGTATGTACGCGTTTCACGCAAAAACTACTGGACGGATTTGAATGAAACTTTTTTTGTTGTATAGCTATTAAGCCTGGGCAACATATAGGCTATAACTCATTTTGAAAACTGGAACACCTGATGAAGAACCATTACAGAACAGCTAAACTATAAGTAATATGGAAATGATGCCTTAACAAAAATCGTTCAACCTGATGAGCATTTCTGCTGACGTATAAAAATTAGATCTGGAACATCTGATGAAAAGCTCCAAGAGACCAGCTACACTATAACATATATGGAAACTAGCTGTTACCCGCGGCTTCGCCCGCGGCAAAAAAGGATTAATCATTATCCCGCCCCTGTGAAACTGATGCTTGAGCGCGATTTAGCCCTTTATTCACGAGTTGAAAAATAGGTAAAATAGCAAATATGCAAAATTACAAATTCAAGGCAAATACCGTTTATAGACTCGCATATATATGTGTGCATAAAATTTAGTAAGGCTGCTTGCGTGCGTGTCATGATTTTTAATCAAAATGGCGCGAAAATTTTATCGTTACCGTACAGCGTATAGATATATTGATTAAAATAGTAAAAAAAAAAGTGCCAACAGGTCATAAAAAGTAACCTGAACCTAACTTATTTTCTTCCTTAAAGTCTTTCCGGACGGTAATAAAAAAAAATAACTTGAACCTAACTTCGTTTCCGCCCTCAAAGTCTTTCCGGGCGGTCTAAAAAAAAACCTAAACCTAACTACTACTATATGATTTTAGCTTCTTAATATACAAAGTTTAACACTCGAAAAATGTACAATTTCGAAAATATTGTTTACTAGCTTTTGCCCGCGGCTTCGCCCGCGTGAATTTCCCACGGGAACAGTGCTTTTTCCCGGGATAAAAAGTAGCCTATGTGCTATTCCAGGTCATTATCTACCTCTGTACCAAATTTCATCGAAATCCGTCCAGTAGATTTTGCGTGATTGAGTAACAAACATCCTCACAAACTCACAAATTCACAAACTCACAAACTCACAAACTCACATCCAAACTTTCGCATTTATAATATTAGTATGGATTTTTAGACCAATTGCGAATTGGACCAACTGCGAATTGAACCAACCGCGAATTGGACCAACCGCGAATTGGACATTTTTTGGAACTTTGAACCAATCGCGCCTAATTCGTGTCATTGATATCTACAGCGAATTGCTAGGCGGGGTGGGGTGCGGTATTTGAAATGAGTGCGGGGCGGTGAGTGACCGATATGTACGTTAGTACTACTTTCTATTCTGTGGCGCTTCTATTTTCGCTACACTAAAGTATATGGTATACATTTATAAAAATATTACTCGAAAGAACATTCTTCGCGAAAAAATATTGAAAGAACTTGACCGCGGTAAAGTTCCATCTCGTGGCAGGTCGTGAGAACTAAAGGCAAGTATTGAATTAAAGCGCCATCTAATGACAAATTAGATGTAATGGAAAAATGTAGTACATACGGCTATGTTGCGCGCCACGCCTCCGCACGCAATGTACATCACAACAAACTCACTGATGTTCCTTCACACACATAATAATATATAGAAGTTTGAGCAGAGTGCCATTAGTCCGTGCACTCAGCAGCGGTCCGCTCACCTCGACGTATCCGGGCACACTGCCGGCCGCCCAGCGCAACGGCCCATTTTATATGGAAGTAGCGGGGAGGCTGTCGTAACGTCACTTTGACATAACGTCAATTAGACGTAACGTCACTCTGACGTAACGTCATTTTGACATGACGTCTATTTTGTCAAATAATAGATGGCGTTAGTATAATTGGTATCCCATGACCACGGGAACCATTTTTTCCGGGATAAAAAGTAGCCTATATGCTATTCCAGGTCATTATCTACCTCTGTACCAAATTTCATCGAAATCCGTCTAGTAGATTTTGCGTGATTGAGTAACAAACATCCTCACAAACTCACAAACTCACAAATTCACAAACTCACAAATTCACATCCAAACTTTCGCATTTATAATATTAGTATGGATGTTGCCTTAACAAACGTCGTTCAGCCTGATGAGCATTTTCTGATGACGTATAAAAATTGAAGATCTGGAACATCTGATGAAGAACTGCAAGAGACCAGCTATACTATAACATATATGGAAATGGCGCCTTATTAAAAGTCGTTCAACCTGATGAGCATTTTCTGCTGGCGTATAAAAATTGAAGATCTGGAACATCTGATGAAAAGATCCAAGAGAGATTTTTCATCTAAGCGAAACTCACGCGGGCGAAGCCGCGGGCGACAGCTAGTTTAAAATATAATAAATGTCATCCCATTAAGAATATTCCGTGGTAAGGGCTACTGACAACATCGCTTTAAGTAATTAGAACCGAAACTGACACGCCTTAACGCAAAACCGAATAAAACAAAGCTGAATAAGACACGGCCTCTTTTGTTCCTATTTTTCGAGACCAGAACCAAAATTGAAAACAGAAATAAAACAACAGACCGCCAAAACAAAAGCCTGCTTTAAAATTGTTCCTCACTTCTTTCCTGCTGTATACAAATTCTGATCTGAAAGACAAAGATTAATTGATGTGTAACATCTTTGCTTTTTCTCTGGTTTTTATAGTGATTTTGTAAAAGGAGACGGAAGAGTATAACGATGGCTTAGAGTGAAAACCTCAGATGTTTCTTTTAAAAACTGTAAGGTATCCGAGGTTTTCACTCTAAGCCATTGATAAGTAGGTAACATATTTGATTTGAACAATAATCGCGCATAATGACTTAACAGAATAGTGGGTATTACATTTTACACATTATAATAATATGCTTATGCATAATGCAATTTCTGAGATGCCACTATAGAAAGATTTGCTCATTTTAAAAAATATTTACCAATGCAATTAAATAAATAAAAATAAAATTCATTTACTTCAGGAATATAAAAATAAATTTTAAAAGAATATTTGTAAAATAAAAGAGAATAATTGATTAAGTAATTAAATAAATCTCTCTCTCTCTCTCTCTCTCAGCCGAAAGACGTCCACTGCTGGACAAAGGCCTCCCCCAAGGATTTCCACAACGACCGGTCCTGCGCTGGATGGAATTAAATAAATAAATTAAATTAAATTAACAGTCAATTATATTTTAGTCACTTAATCCGATACAATATTATTTAGACGTATTTTACACAGGAAGGGTCGTTCAGGTACACAGTTTGGTAGACGGCATTAAATAAAATACTTTTTTACATTTTATGATCAAATTAAACGTTAAATTGTTTAAATTGTTTTAAATAAAATTTAAAACAATTAAAATTAACTTAACATATTTTTTTTAATTTTAATTAAATTGTTTTTAAACTGGGGATTCTTGTCATAGGCGATGGGCTAGCAACCTGTCACTATATCTGAATCTCCATTCCACCAATAAGCCCACTAATATTCAGCTAAGCGTGGCCTTCGAGTCTCACGACTCTTGGCTCTGTCTACCCCGTAAGGGATAAAGACGTGATACTGTATCTATCTATCTATGATCGAATTATCACGAGACCTAGAAGGGAACAGAAATAAACGAAGCTGTCCTGGTGCTATAAGAAATGATACTGTTAAAAGTAGGATAGATTTAATATTAAAGAGCTTTGAAGCAAAAAAACTCAACAGAAATATAAAACAAGGATAAGTCAATATTTAAAAAAACTTAAACAAGGATTAGACAAGATTTACTTAATTTAATTTAACAGAGTCTTGTGAGATCCAAACGAAGAAATGTAATGACGAAAAAGTTCCATAACCAAAAGCCAGAAAGACTTGACTATAGACCTTGATAAATCTAAACTGTACTTATATTTTTCAGATTTTCCGCAAAATCCGACTTCATTTATCGTTAAGGAAATTTAATGAGTATTTATAATGTAGCCTTGGCTTTGAACAAATGAATTGAAACAAAAGCGAGGGAGAGGAAAGCTAACAATGGAATTTACCTTGCAATTGAAATGAAAAGTTTGGGGTCTATAAACAGATAAAGGAATTAACTTTAAGTAGATAATAATGAAGCAAACTCTGGTACCATAACCAAGTCTGTCTTATTATTGCCCTTCTTTTTATTTACGATACTACCTGTGACTCACAGCTTCGTTTCCTTGGAAATTTTGGGAAATTAGGTGGCTGGCCCATGCCAGCGAATCAAGGGCCAGTCAAATTTGAAAGATTGCTTGAAATAAAGCCATCTTCATTTCAAGCAATCTTTCAAATTTAACTGGCCCTTGATTCTACAAACTACAACGTAGATGTCGTGCCTCAGTTGTATCTCAAAAGTCAAAGAAATCGTAATAAAACATAGAAGTCTAACAGAGATCTTGCCACTTTATTTCAATTTCTTTGGCTCTTGAGACACAATTGAGACACGATATCGACGTTTGTAATTAATGGAATCGGCCCTCTTAGTTCTAAAGATTATAAGCGGATATGGAATCGTCTCAATAATAATTGATTTTCTTTATAATAATAGCATGTTTCTATTTTGTAAATCTTGTCCAGTTGTGGAATCGTAGTTCGTAAATTGGAAGCTGTGGAGGCCCAGCGGTAGGGCGCCTACCTGTGGCTGCAAAGGTCCCAGGTTCAAATCCTGCCCGTGCTATATGAGTATGTATAGCAATCTGACTCGTGTACCTACGTTAGTTTTCTTCGACCATCATTTGCTTCCGGTGAAGGAAAACATCGTGAGGAAATCTGCACTGTGGTTGATGATTATCAGCAAGTATGTGAATGAAGAATGCAATGGCAAACCACTACATTAAAATTGCCAATATAGTTGTTGTGTATATTTCATTTGATATAATGACCACAACCCTAAGTCATGAGGAATACAAGACTAAAGGAAGTTCGTAAATTGTTCAATCAGTTTAGATTTGATGTTATATTAAAAGACTAGCTGTCGCCCGCGGCTTCGCCCGCGTGAGTTTCGCTTAGATGAAAAATCTCTCTTGGAGTTTTTCATCAGATGTTCCAGATCTTCAATTTTTATACGTGAGCAGAAAATGCTCATCAGGTTGAACGACTTTTACTAAGGCGCCATTTCCATATATGTTATAGTGTAGCTGGTCTCTTGCAGTTCTTCATCAGATGTTCCAGATCTTCAATTTTTATACGTCATCAGAAAATGCTCATCAGGTTGAACGACTTTTGTTAAGGCACCATTTCCATATTTCTTATAGTTTAGCTGTTCTGTTAAGGTTCTTCATCAGGTGTTCCGGATTTCAAAATAAATTATAGCCTAAATGTTGCCCAGGCTTAATAGCTATACAACAAAAAAAGTTTCATTCAAATCGGTTCAGTACTTTCGGAGATTAGCGTGATCATACATACAGATAGACAGACAGACAGACAGACAAGAAATTCCAAAAAAATATTTTTGCGTTCTATTATTCTTTTTAAGTGTCCCTCTATCCATTTCAGTCAAAAATACTAAATGTACAGACAAAATATTTTTACTGTTTTATTATATGTATTGATGAGTTTTTAACATTTTTTTAAATGTAAAATATTTATAAAAATATATTTTAATACAGCACAATCATTCATTTACCCTTTTTAGTTAATATCAGGGGTCTGTGAAGTTAGAGTTTTTAATTTTGACTTTATATTCAAAGAATTCTTGTTTCTTAGTGTTACAAAATGGACGGTCTATTACATTAACATACAACACTGCTACATGCAAAAATAAAGCAACATTACGAGGGAATTAAACCTCATTTTATGTCTTACTCAAGTCCCAACTTTGTTTCTTAATAGGTATTCTTTTCGTTTCTCTTTTGTCTGCGTACTATAGTGCAAGTACAAGTATTTTTTCTATGCCATGGAACAAATAACAAGTCTGACGAAGTTATTTTTTCCATGAAGTAAGCATACAATAAGTTTTTTTTACTTAAAAAGTGGTTTTGGCTCACACTATTATTGTCACCAGTAAAATTCAAGAATTTCGTGTCCGTGCAGTTAACCGTTGAGGAATTCCCTCTTTGGAAGTTAATCTTGGGTGCACCAATGCTTATCATAATAATGCATTGTCATAAATACTAAAGCCGCATTTTCACTAGGCGACATGTTGCAGATACTTGTCGCTCGACATTCACGTAGTTGTCCCTACAAAAAATGTGGTGTGTCCCGCGACATATGACTGTATTCCATATGTAAACCCCATTGTCTCTCTTAGCCAAAAGACGTCCACTGCTGGACAAAGGCCTCCCCCAAGGATTTCCACAACGACCGGTACTGCGCTGCCCGCATCCATGCGCAACCCGCGACCTTCACCAGGTCGTCGGTCCACCGAGTGGGAGGCCTGCCAACACTACGTTTTCCGGTTCGTGGTCGCCACTCGAGAACTTTTCTGCCCCAACGGCTATCTGTTCTACGAGCTATGTGCCCCGCCCACTGCCACTTAAGTTTCGCGATTCTGCGGGCTATGTCGGTTACTTTAGTTCTCCTACGGATCTCCTCACTTCTGATTCGATCACGCAGGGGAAACTCGCCCTTTGGGTGACCTTGAGCCTTCTTATGAGGCCCATAGTAAACGACCACGTCTCTGTTCCGTATGACATTACTGGCAACACACACTGGTCAAAGACCTTAGTCTTGAGACACTGCGGTATTTTGGACAAGAAGATATCGCGAAAACCCCATTGGCTGGTTCGAAATTCAATTCCAAGATTTGCATCGGAAAGCACAAACTTACTTTTTACCGAGTTGCGACATACAAAACACTATTATAAAAGCTTAATTGACCTAGCTTTGTGAATTTTTAATATTAACACTTAATAATAACATATGATTATGACGTCTACAATGAAGAATGGTGGATAATTTTTGTCACTACTGGCAAGCTAAACCATGAAAAATTCAGAGTCTCTCCAACTTATTGGTTATATGTATAATATACGTCACAGAGAGTATAGAAGTAATACTTAGTTCTCAAATAAGTTAGTGATTCAAAGTGTTTTTATTGGGGTTCTTTGATGCCAATTTAGAATTTTTTTTATTTATTCTATTGTGTGTATCGAGAGTTTTACCCTAAAATTCCCTGGGGGGTGGAGCACCGAGCGATAGAGAGGTATATCGCAGAGACTTGAAGTTTTGCAGAGAGGTTATTTATATACCATTAGCATTTGCTATGATTTCTTAAAGCAGAAATGTTTATATCGCTCACTCTTTGAAGCATTATTTTTATACTATCAAAGGTTCGTGCCGATTGAGACAACTGGTCGACGCCCTGCAGATCACTTCCCTCGTGTAAATTGAATTAAGCCCAAACACAATTTGCCCGAACCGGAAACTTGGTAAAAAAATACGATCCGAGAAGAATACTAGATGTAGATATATAGCCTTTCAAAGTTTTTATGTTTTCCTATATTTTTCGGATTAAGCAATAGAGATTATTATAAACTGGTTTGAAAATGAAAAACAGACAATAAGTAAGTGCATAGGTACCTACCTACATTTTGAATATCATTTCAAAAATCCGGATTGCTTTTCCATAACGAAGTGCTTCGCATGTAATCTCTTGGAATATGCCACCATTGCAGAAAACCAAATTCAGACCAGGACATAAAGATCACATCAGTAATATCTGAGAAGGTCATTCGTCAGACTCCTATATTTGCGTGTTTTGGCAAAAATACGACAAGTCAAGGGCATGGTTTATATCCCGACCATAGACTAGACATGTTATAGACATATCTTGAAATGGGATGGATATATCACCTCATGAAGGGTCTCAAATTTGGACTCAAAATAGCAGAAGCCAACGAAGAGTCAAGGTCAAAGTTTAAGAAAAACAAATCTTGCAATATCACATAGGAAAGAACCCCAGTCCTCCAAAGCGCAAATGGAGATTACTGTAGCATTTTCTCCATAAACGTCAAAATACAAACGTGTCTCTTATTAAATACTAGCTTTCGCCCGCAGCTTCGCCCGCGTGAACTTCCCACGGGAATAGTGCTTTTTCCCGGGATGAAAGGTACCCTATGTCCTTCTCCGTACTTCCAGCTATGTGTATGCGTAAATTCCAGGACGATTGGTTTAAACCAATCGTCCTGGAATTTCGCTATTGTTACCTATGTTGTATATTGTTACCTCTTCACGCTTTATCTATTAATAGATAAAGCGTGAAGAGGTAACAAACAAACAAACAAACTCACTTATTAGTTAGGATGAGTAGATAATTTAAAAACAAAATAAAATAAATACATGCCAGAAACGCTTTCCTTGTCTTTTTCTTGTTTCCCCGAAGTCAATGTTATTCTCCAAATAATATCCGAGTCCATCATTAAAATTTGGCAGGGTGCCGGTCGTGACTCCATTCATTCTCTGTCGATAGTTCACGCGTCATAACTTTTTTATTGTGAGGGGAACACTCGGGAAATTGAATGATTTGTCAGCCGTAATGCAAATGAATACTTGTTTTCATCACAAAAGGGAGATATTTCTGTAAAAATTAAAAATTATTTACACTTCTATGAAGTTGTCAAATTCGAAACAATAAAAAGAGATTAATTAAAGGTTTTCTTTTTTTTGTTAAAAGCCAACAAAGCCAAACAAAAAAATGTTCATATTTACAATATCAGTGTGAATTTTTTTACACTTATGTGTCTTTAATGTTAATCAACAAGCTAATTATTTAAAAATAAAAAACACGACTGACAACTCACGTAGCCTATGCCACTCTGAGGAATGCAAGGAATCTAACAATACCTCTCACATCAAAATCTGTTAAGCCGTTCAGCTTCAGTTCACTTATGGTGGAATAAAGGGGTTGTTCCCAAAGTACTCCATTCTTTTGTTCTAAAAAGATAAGAATCTCATACATGTGTTCCCAAGTTACTCCACGAAATTATTATTATTTAAAAATACTTATTATTTTGTTCCCATTCTACTCCATAGGTATTTTGATTTATTCTCAATGTACTCCGCAGATTATTTGATATCAATTCTCAAACTACTCCATCGAAATAATTATAAAATATTTCATTATGTACAGTCAGTTACAAAATCGTTCAAACAATATCGTTCCGATTAAATTTCTGAATAAGGTTCTAAATTAAAGAGAAACAAGTTGAAATGTTAGCTTGTTATAATGGATGTCCAAATGAATGTGAGTCGCAACCTAGCCGCTAAGACGGAAACAGGATGTTTCTTTCTATGTAAATATTTTATACTAGTACTTAGAGTACTTTAGTACTAATTCAAATTCAAATTCAAAATTCTTTATTTCTTCTCCACAATCTACATATAAAACAGACAAAGTAACAGAGTAATACAATTTTAAGATTGTTAGAGACTGGTGCCTGAACTAAGCAGAGCTTGTATCTCAGTACACCAGAATAATTGCATCTGAGATGCTCAAAAATCCAAAAATAAATATTTTTCGTTTTTTCAAAAATATAATTTTATCAGTTAGGTACTTCTGGAATTTCTCTCAAGCCAAATTCCTACATTTACATAAAAATCATGGATCTCTTTGGTGGAAAATATGTAAAAAAAAGCCAATTTACGAATATGTTTTCGATTATTGATTTTTGAATATGTTTAATGTTGAATTATAATAATGTTGATTATTGAATTGTAAAGTTTTTTATTTAAAAAAAATTTCATACATAAAAATATTTTTGCAAAGCTTTCGAGCCTGACTGTACTATAACGTCAGCTACACTTTTTATTGTAATTAATGCTTTTTGATATTAAAATCGCGTGGAGTACTTTGAGAACATTTTAATATTACCGCGGAGTAGAATGAAACTAAATTTAAAATGTTATTTTTTTCATGGATTAGTTTGGGAACATTTTTTGGAGTACTTTGGAAATAACCCGAATAAAGAACTTACATACATACATACTAACATATATGAACCCTGAAAACGTCACGCTCCTTTTTTGGTCAGTCGTGTAATTAATTAGGAGATGACATAAGTATATACAGAAGTAACCTTAAATTTCTAAAAAAAATACCTAATAAGGTTTACTATGCTTTCCATTACTTGTCCCAGAGGAAGGCCAAACAAAACTTGTATGGGATACTTTAGTCATTATATTAAAAGTACCTAAGTGACATTAAAATTAATAATGTAAACATTTAATTCATCTCTAGGTACTACTGGTAGAGACCTACTGGGTATAAATGGATTTTTTCCACTTATTTCCCCAATATCGTACGCGTGGGATTACCATGTAAGTATCTCGCGACATCGGACAGAGAAAACCTTATACAGGGTTATTTGTAATAAACGAAAAACCTTCCTAGGGGTGAAAGTATTATATATCTATGAGTACTTTCACCCCTAGGAAGGTTATTCGTTTGTTACAAATAACCCTGTATACTATACCGACCCTACGTACGTAGTAGTATAAGAGTACCTAGGCGTCTAGTAGGCGGAAGATAGGAGGTGGAACTCTAAATGAAAATAAAATATAAAAATATAAAAATCCCTTGTTTCAATTCTATATCTGGTAAATTCAGCTCTATGGTACACTGTAGCGACAAGTCCCAAAAAAGAAAATAAAATGGATTTCCCACCCAACCGTACTAACCTCAAACTGCAGAGAGTAAGAAACAACTCGAGCTTACAGACACGGGAATTCACCAAATGGGAGCCAATTCATTTGCAGGTGATAACACAAAGCAATTACCACTCTCTGTTTTATACATAAGGTAGATTTTCAATTGAAACCCATGATTTATACTATATTTATAGCGTCTCGTGATCGAGAGGCGTTGGTTCAAGTATTACCTTTACTTCAGAAAACCATCTGTTTATTGGAAAAAGCTTCGCTGAAACTGAGAGTGACGTACGGGAATTAGATTTGACATTTGCTACGAAATTCGATTCAGTGCGTTATCACTACGAGTGCGTATTGCGTGAAAGGTTTTCCTGCCCTGAAGGGTTTCAAACAGGTACACGAAATAAATGTCGTATATCAATATGATACTGTTTGCGACCCGCGGTTTTGCTCCTGTGAGAATTTGGAGATAAAAAGTCAATAGTTAAATCCTACTAATATTATAAATGCGAAAGTTTAGATGTAGAGTTTGTGAGGTTGTTTGTTATTCAATCACGCAAAATCTACTAGACGGATTTCAATGTTTGTCGGTGTTTTTCTTTATCGGGAATATAGGGTACTTTTTATCCCGAAATTCTCACGCGAGCGAAGCCCCGGGTTGCAGCTAGTGTTATTTAATTTACTAGCTTATGGCCTCTACTGAGGATCCCGGCGACTCGGCCCGATGCTCACTCGACCCGCGGGCCGAGTCGCCGGATTTGTAATATTATTTATTTTCTTCCGGCGACTGTGACTACTCACAAAAAAAACAATTCTATTGTTCAATCCAATAAGTACAGACAGGCGAAAAAATGATTAAAGCAATAAAGAAAAAAAAAAACAATTTTAATTAGACAATATTTCAGTTTGATAAAGTACAAAAGTTTGAAAATCTTTTCGAGATTTTACTTCAAAGGTTCAGTTTTTCTCAGGTTCTAAGCGGCCGTCGTATCGAGATGAAACCTAGGTATGCCAGATATTCTAAAAACAATCGTTTTGGCTTCTATTGGCCCTATAAAGACTCATCATAATTTTATGTTCATAAATACTTATGAATGACATGGAAACGCCAGTATTGTATTTGAATTTGCCGCCACTTTTGTTTGCCACTTTTGTTTGTTGTTTTTTTGTTGTTGTTGTTGCGAATATGTCTTTTGAATAATCCTACCAAAATCCTATTTGTTGTCCCATTCCCTCACGCACAACCTTGCTGCATTCGAGTGAGACAAAAAACTCACAATAGTCAGGCGCGTTTGACAAGTGGAGTGTCATTCGTTGAAGATCAGAAGCCATTTTTCTCCTCGCGTGGTAACGCCGTGTGCCGCTAAAATATTGATAGAATCAAGCTAATTTATTCTTTGAGCCCTTACATAGTGAAACGTGAACTTTGTGAACATTTATGTGGTGAAAGAACTAATCGTCGTGTGGTTCCGGAAGTTCCCGCCGCCGGCTGACCTAACCTCAAAGCCACGCCAACTCCAGATTTCATCACAACACACGGCTGTCCTTCATCTCGTATCGTCCTTTGCCCAAGGCAGCTCGCAATTGTCAGGTTCAAAGAACATATAGCAGCAAACATACTTACAGTCCACTAATTTGTTTTTCACAAACGGCATACTGGCGCATCCAGACACGTTTGTCGTATGCGGACAGAAAGGTGAGTGAGACTAGCTACCTTCTGGTTACCGGACGGCCGCAGAGGACGAGGTAGACCTAGAAGAAGATGGCGGGACGACATAAACAATTTCTTATCTGAGTGGCCACAAATTGCGCTAGAGAGAGACGAGTGGAAGATAAAGGGGGAGGCCTTTGCCCAGCAGTGGGACACAAGACCTATAGGCTAGTAAAAAAAAAAAAAATACTTATGACCTATGTAACAGAGACAGTTTTATTGTATATCCATTATCCATATCAGTTTAGTTAAAATTTTGGAAATCTGTACAGATTTCCAAAAATTTTTGTGCAAGCTGGCTCACACTTGGCAGGTTTCGCGTATAATTGGTTACGTACCAATTTCGGTGGCCTATTGATACGTAGTACTTATATTAATTCTGTGCTATTGATCTTATAGCTTTCATCAATTTTGTTCCGCATTTATTTGGATTCGGTTAGCTACGGTCTTGCGATTATGGCGCGCGGTGGGTGGCAGTGCGATTTGCGGTGTCGGACACATACCTAATCGTATGAAAAACGTCCCTTTTATTCATAATCTACGAATGAGTTGCAAAATGACCGTTTCGCTAAACTTATTTATTGTATAAAATAAGATTGTCTTAGTTCGCAAAATGTCCACCTGTTAGAAAAATAACCTTTTAGGTAAGTTTTTATGTAAAAATAAAAAAATTGCTAAAAGGGGAACCTTTTGCGAAAGGGCCATTTTGTAAGAGAGACATTTTGCGACTAGGGGACATTTTGCGACGTACGGTCGCATTTTGCGTCAGTGGCGCGTGGGCGTGACCTTTAGGCGATGCATTGGGGTTAAAACAGACACTTTAATGAATCGGAACTTGATTATTTCTCATTTTTTAATTATTTGAAAATGACCCTTATTTAACGCCACACAAAGTTCATTTTTAAATATTTAGGAAATGAGTAATGTGGCCTTTTTAACCCCGCTGACCACACCGCTGCGCGAACGATCTCGAGACTATTTCAGATTCGATTGGTCTTTGTAAATATAGAGAATTAAACATTTTATAGGTATAATTTTTAGTCTGTTTGAAACGCAATAAACTTTTTCATGTACAGTCGGGGACAGATAAAACTGACCTCCCTACCTCACCGAATCCTATCTCAGGGGGTGTCAGGTTTATGTGCTCTCGACTGTACCTGTATTTGACTTGTTGTCTGCGGCACAGTACTCGGAAAAATATCATTCTTCAACCCTCCAACTATCTCTACCCAACATCTACCCAAAATATTATTATATCAATTCATTAAAGCGAACTCATAAAAAACATTAATTAAGATAGTATACGAAGGCCCGTATTCTAGAACCAAACTTAAGTGTCGATCTCTGCTTGAGTCCTGAAAATATAACTTGGATTAAGTGGACCAGCGAAGCCTTGGAGAGCTATTTCAAGTACTTAGTAAGACTGAGGATAATGACCCCGGTAAATTTCCGGAAACTCAAATACTTCTCACATCTTAATCCGATTTAATTATATCACGAGATTTTGCCCGCGACTCCGTCCGCGCCGAATTTACTATTGTTTATATCTCAAGTTCTAAACGATGATGGCCATATTTTAAATTATACTTTCTGCAATATAACTGTGAATTACGGATCAAATTCCATTTGGCAGTTGTTGCGTAATGTGCGTACAAACATATATGGACAGACAAAAAATAATCTAAAAAAAATTATGTCATTGTTTTGTATATAACTAACAGCGATCCCAGATCACTGCTAATAGCCCACTTATAGCCAACCGAATTAACTCACGTGCTCGGGTTCGACTGACCCACCGGATCGGGTTTGAATTTGGGTGCACTGCTAATAGAAAACAGTCATAATTTTATAGGGCCTAATTTTTTTCTTATATATTTTTTTATTTCTTGTATGAGTACAAACAGACATGCGTTACTTATAAGATAATTATGTGATTCATTTATATATCTAATAAAACAGAAACGTCGCTATACTCAAGGAAAAGTATAAAATTATGAAATAAAATGTTTGATGTCAACGTCTGTGAAAGACATTTTATTTACAATTCGTTCCGTTTTGATGGGAATATGAAAACGTTGTTTGCTTCCGTGAAATCCGATGATATAAAAAACAGTAATATGTTTTATTTCAATCATTTAAAATATTTAGAATCTAATTGTTTAAAAGTCAAGATTCAATCGAATTTGCAAGAGAATTGATTATTTAGGCACAAAACAAAGCAATTATGTTGATATTTCAATTTCAAGTTGACTTGAAACGCTTAGGTACCTATTTGAAATTTTTTATAAAAATACGACGTGGTAGAAATAAATTTAATTATTATTTATTTATCTTATGAAAATACATAAGTTAGATATAAAACACAATACAAATGAAGAACTAATCAATTAAATACGAAAAGTAATCATACGTACATAGGTATGTCCAATCCGCTAGTATCCAAACTAGGCCGAGCCAGTATCTCAGACTTATAAATGACCGACAGACCTTAAATGTCATGAAAAGAAAGAGATTTCCTTATTGGATGTCTCACACAGTAAACAAATTAAAAGTTAATGTTCTTTGTTTTAACACAGATCACGTAATGTACAGAAATAAAGTTATAAAAACAAAAGCGTTCCGATCAAGTGCTAACTTTATAATAAAGCTTCCATGGACGGATCGGGAGGAACTGAAGGGCCCGAATCGCCCATAAAAATGGACAAAAAGTTCTCGTAATCTTGCTTTATTTTGGGTATTGATAGCGCATAAACATGAAAAACAAATACCTTTTTTACAGGCTTTATTCGCAATATAACCAAAAACAAGAAAAAAACATATAGAGTTACTTCAAAAAAACACAATTACTTCTTGAGATTTGTGTGTTAATCAAATACTTTATTTAATCAAACAATAACGAAATTTACAATGATAAAACTAAAAACGAACTAATAATCCTTTAGATACTGCTAGCAGGTAGTATGAATAAAAATAACTATTAAGGGCCCGCACTAGGCCAACGAAAACTAAGATTTGCCCCCGCTACCCGCTACCCAGTTCGCCCGCACGCATCCAATCCGCGTTCTAAATAAATGTTTTAGTTTATGTTAAAGGGTCGCGGGCGGCGCGGCGGCTCAGAGGGGGATGGTTAAAGCATGCGGGCAATTATACGTATTATTTTTTTAAAAGCTTTATAAAAAGATATTTAAAAAAGTAAGTAACATAATCCCTGCCTTATCTATAGAGTAATTTATACAAAAATTTTCAATCTTTATTTTAATGTATTGCTTGAATAATAGCAGTTTAAAGTGTTAATTATAGGTGATTTGGAGGCAACTTCGCAATTTTTTTCTATCGAGAAAATTTTATGCAATCGTGTTTTTGAGTAACATAATCCCTCGTGCTAGTCCTGAAGTTTGCTATATCTTAATTTTACATTCAGTTTTACATTAATGTAGATATTACAGACGATCATGTGAAGCAATCTGGCCTAGTACGGGCCCTTAAGAGTCAGATTGATTTACATACTCAGAGGTAAATATCGAGCCAATCCTAGGATTCGAACCTACGCACCTTTTCGAACCGAGTAAATCGATCGCTTAGCCAACGGAGCTACCACCATGTGGCGTAGCTACCAGCTAGTGGTATAACAATAGTGGCCCCTCAGATCTCAAGCCGAAAAGGGCACTCCGTCATTAGTCATCAGGCATTAGGTGGATGACACATTTTTTCGTCATCATGAGGCACTGAAACAGGGTTCCGAAACTCCAAAGGAAAAACTGATCTATGAAACGGGGAAGAATTTTGATGGCCGACTATTTCCATCTCATTCATACCCGCAGTATGAATGAGATGGTGGCCTTGGGGATCGAGTAAGTCATGCTCACTAAAATGTTCAAACTGGTGACGTCGTCGTGGGCCGGGTCGTGAGGTTGAGCTTTGCGATGGCTAACCCTCGCGTCAACTCATGAACGGGTGTTGCCAGGGGGCACTGGTCTGCTCGATTCTGATTCGACTTTTATTTTTATTTTTTGTTCTTAACTATGTCATTGTGGTTACTCGATCACAAACATAACATGTTTTATTATATTTATATTTGTTTCTTATATTTTATTTTATTTTTACTACACACAATCTAGTGTATGTATAGAGTTAATAACTAGCCCCTCTGGCATGTTAGGCGACCAAGACTGTTTCATGAGTTTCTTTCGGCATTTCTTCTCAGCAGTGGTCGTTCCGAAATGCTAGTAGTTTGTAGCTTTGAGACATAATATATTGATAAATAATTAGTTTTCGACGTGAAAAAGAGCCTTCAATGAAGGCCAAGTTTCAATAAAAAAAATTGACTTTGACATTTGATTTTGACTGTATCGAATCCCCGCCCCGTTTTTCATTTGTATCGGACACTTTTTATGGGAGTTTCGTCTCTTACACTTCTTTGCACTGGATGGCAGGGCCCCCAAGGGGGTAGCTACGATACTGGTACCATTTTTGTGCTGTAAAAGGCTCAAAGACTGATCACAGATGTTAGACGTATTTGGACCACAGAGCACCCTAAAATTAAATCCATGTGTGTAAGGTTTTCATGGCAGTTTAGTTCAAAGGATGTGTACGGCTTTGTTTTCCGGTTTACAGATAAAGATACGCGTCTAATGAAATTGTTTGTGGGTTTGTCTAAATGTTGCGGTTTTCTGAAATAAGATTATTTTACCCGCCTGCCTAAAAAGGATTGTATTCACGATTCGTGAAATCAAAAACCGGCCAAGTGCGTGTCGGACCACGCATGAAGTAGGGTTCCGTAGTCATTTTTGGCACCGCGCTGTTTTGCATTTCTTGCAAGAAAAAAGTATATATTTTTATTTTATTTATAACTAGCTTTTGCCCGCGGCTTCGCCCGCGTGAATTTCCCACGGGAACAGTGCTTTTTCCCGGGATAAAAAGTAGCCTATGTGCTATTCCAGGTCATTATCTACCTCTGTACCAAATTTCATCGAAATCCGTCCAGTAGATTTTGCGTGATTGAGTAACAAACATCCTCACAAACTCACAAACTCACAAACTCACAAATTCACAAACTCACAAACTCACCAACTCACATCCAAACTTTCGCATTTATAATATTAGTATGGATTTCAAAAGTATTCATCACAGGATACCCGAAACAATTTTAAATAAGAGTTTCCGCGCCTGTTTCTTTACGTGAGTGATTTCAAGTTTATAGGTCCAAGACTTTAGAAATTACAGGGGGGGGACACCGTGTTTGTAAACGACTTTGGCGGGCTATATCTCGCAAATGGTAAAGCTGATAAAAAAGTATTGTATGGTATCCCTACCTTATTTTCATAGTCCTTTTCAACGATACCCCACACAAGGAGGTGCACTCAAAAAAATAATTCACCCCCCCCCCTTTACATGTATGGGGAGGTACCCTCAAAAAGGGGTAATTTTATTTTTTTGTATTTTTAAAAATGAGATCTACAAGGTGTAACGGAATACCTATATCCATATCGATTGTGCTAACTGTGATAATGGTTTTAAACTAGTTCCAGACATTTTTAGTCTTGTATGTTAATGATTTAATTTTTAATTTTAAAAAAACCATACGTGCACACATTTTTCCAATTTGAATTGGCACAACACTATTCACCACTATGACAGTAAACAGCTGTTGAATTCAAGGTCAATCATCTACAACTATCAAAATTAAATCACACCTCCTTGATTCGGCGCCTGGTTGTAATAAATTAGAATTTGCGAAAGAGGTTCCGCACTCTTTTTTGCAAATGTCTGTATGTCTGAAGATTTGACATTCTGACAAGATAAAAAAGGGTTTGACAAAATTTTCAAATGAACTCTGGATAAGGCGTCGCTTCTACCTTGTTAGGCTGATATGTGATCCTAGTAAGGTCAAAAATTAAATTTAAAAAATATTCCGCGTGTTCATTTTCATGGAACATGACAATAAAATTAAAGGTAAATATTGGTTTAACACAAGGGATCCATGGAACAATGGGAGGTTCATTCGGAAAAATATCCTATTTATCAGCAACACCGACTTCGTGGAGGTCCGTGTTGCTCTAAGTAGGATATTTATTTATTTTGTACTAGGACGGCAGAATCAAAAAGGTGGTGTGAGTTTGGCTAATAAAAGACGGGACTGGACTTTTTCCGAAAATGTACTTGGCAGGACAGCACAAATATTAAAATGTAATTGTCACTATTAGCCTGAGTTGTTGACTTGTCAAAGTGAAAATATTTATGCGAGTTATTTGATTTCTAATTAAAAACATGATGAAAACACTGAAAAGCTACTTGCGAATGGTTCTTTTTACAATGATTAATCAATTTAAAGTAAGGTAATTAATTGAAGAATTCCCGCCGCTGCTGTGCTGCGCCGCTCTGCACGTGTAGGCGGTTTCTTTGTGAAAACATTGGTATAAACTGTCAAAAGGTGACGAAAGCAGATACTGCTCAAAGTACCAGGTTTTCATAGTAGCCGAGAAGGTGAAATAATTTGTGTTGTGATATGTGTGTGAGCAGTGCAAAGGCAACCTTGACATTGAAATATCCTGAATAGTGATGTGCAGTGTTTGTTTATATGGCAAAGATTTCGTTTTATCATTTATTTTTTTAACACTCCTTTTTAAAAGTGCTGATAATAATCTGAAACTTCGCATAAAGGATCTACCCACGGTAACGAATCTTTCCACTTTGTTTGTATCCCTTTCCGTTACACCTTGTATATGTGAAGTATCCTCGAACCAGGTTACATGCAAATTAGTCCATACACGTAGAAGATATTCTGCTGTGACAGACTAGGACGGACGGTTGTCGGACTACGGAACCCTAAAAAGGGGGAAAAGGGGTTGAAGTTTGTTGTAGCCTCTTTGTTCGCGAGGTCTGATGTTCACAGAATCACTAGTACTCAATATGTCTTCATACTAGTACATACCAAATAAAAAAATAAAAAATCGAATAGGGTATCAAAATGCAGGGTTTTGAACGGCGATTTAAATAAGCATTTGGACGAGAAATACCTATGTAAATATTTGTTATTCAACCTTAGTTTAGTTGAGGTAACTAAACTTAACCAAGGTTGAATAGATCTAGTAAATAATACTATAGTTTACTTAAAATATGCAAATAGTTTCAGCAATGGTTGCGGCTTGTGGTTAAAGTTTACTGATGATTATATTGGTATATCTGTAAGTTTGCTTATGATAGCTGTATTTTCCATTAGAATAATAGATATTTCTTTAAAACACATTTATGATCTAGTAGCAAGTAACGTATCTTTCAACACTTTTTTTTACCCTTTATTGGGTCGTATTTAGGCCTCGGATTTAGGCCCATAATAATTCCATATATTATGCAAGTGTGCGGTAATCTTATGATTACGCACTTATCGCGACTCCGTTCGCGGCAAAAAGTAACTTGTGTGTTACTTTTACTTTCTCGATGGTTGATTTTTTTAAAAACCTTTAACAAATAATATACATTTTAACCACATGCAGGCTTAACCACTGCTTAGCTAAAATTCATTCATTCCCCAGCCATTAAGATCTTGTAATTCCCCTCAAAGTGATTCTCCCCATATCAGACCAATCCGGGACACATGCAGAGTGATACTCAGCTGGTTTTAATGCCTCGATTAGTGTGCATCTAGATGGCCGAAGACATTCGCTTTTAGTATCATAGCATGTAGATTAACGGCATTGTAAAATGGATATGCCTAGTTGATATTACAAATATCTATAGAGGTAATAAGAGAGTATGACAACAATTTGAAAATGAAACAGTATGCTAAAAGCATACTGTTTCATTTCCAAATTGACGTAAGAACCCTTTATATGTAAGATTGTAAAAAAACAATATTCACATTGTTTGAATTTGATACTCGAAATATAAAATTTTATTTGATACACATCTTAAACATATTTTGATCCATCTTTTGAAATTCAAAATCAAAACAAACAAAAATCATTTATTTCACCAGTATACCTTCTCTAGATAAACAATGCTACTTAAAGTTAAACGTTGATGGCAACTAGGACAGAACCTCCTGACAGATCGTCACCAAACTAGGTAAACCTGTATCTGTAAATTAAAAATTATCTTCAAAATTTCATACATTCATTCGAAAAACATTCTTTTAAAATCTAGCACAAAACATATCCAAGGCGTGTCAAAACAAAATCATCGAGAAAGATCGACTTACGTTAAATCGAATGAGACGTGCAGCCCATTCATGCTGAAAATTCTATTTTTACAGTCATGTGAGCCCACCCGAATATTTTATACGCTTTTATGCTGTTAGAAAATGTATGAAACAATGTATAAAGAATACTTATTCTGCAAAGATGAACTGATAAGTCAGTAAGTAGTCGTTTGTCCTGTCCTTGCATTTGAGGTTCTGGGTTCGATTCCTGTTCTTCTATATCATATCATCATCATATTACATACCTTATCCCATCATCTGGGTTCAGCGCAATAACATAAAAATGAAAAACATTCGCGTTAATAATAATTTAGTAAAATGAAATTTTTGGGGTCAAAATAATAAAGTTCGTTGAAATAAAACCTCGCGTAAATTAGGTATGATTATCACAAAGACACTAACTGAAAATTTACTAAAAAATGTTGTCCTATGTTAAAATAGATTTATCGGTACTTACCTACATATTAGAAAACCAGCCAGAATTATTTATCATTTACGGTTTGGGTATCTACGCTGCTAATTACGCAACTAAAAATCTACTGATACGGAAAATGAGGAAAATAATAGATTCCAGAGCTACCAGGTCACATTCACACCCACAATATATCGTGTAACGTTTCCGGACTTTTCTATTACAAATGGAAATTAGAATTGACCGATAGTCAATGTTTACTTTCGGATCGAATGACGCATTTGCTAATCGAGCAAAGTTTGTTGAACATTTAGCTGATCAACATTTGTTTGTACAGTTAGCAATAAACGTGATCAGTGTTTTAATGTAGAACTTACACAATAACAATTGGTATTCAAGTTTTCGATATCTTAGTGTCAAACCTGGAAAACCTTAAAGGTTTTGTAAAGGTTAGATGGATGCCAAAGATAGCCGTAAATGTCGTAAGATGGAAGAGGTCTTCGTCTATAGATAGATAGCTCAAACGCACTATTTGTAAAAAGATCAATTAGAAAGGTATTAGGTCAATATTTTTTTTATTAACCTTTATTGTCCCACTGCTGGGCAAAGGTTAATAATAAAAAATAAATATTTGTTTCATATAAAAAATATGTTAATAATTTTTCAGGCACATAAAAATATCTGATTCAGATAAACTACAGGCAGGCACACAGCACACACCATGCTGGGTTGTTTAAAAACTGATTTATTTACACATTTCAATCCATCAACCTTTCTACCCGTGTGTAGTTTCCCGCGTCACATACTTCGAATCCAAAGTATTTATCCAACAAGAAGGCAGGAATTTTATAAACGCAGCGCTCGTTGCTCACTCGCCAACTCGAGTCAAGAATGTCCCGTTATTCATAGTTCATATGAATGTTCACGAGGTATGTTGGGTTGGGGAAAATATTACGGGTTTTACCATTATTTGGGAATTTAAATTTGAGTTTTTTAAATATTTATTTAAAAAACATAGTGTGATGATGGAATAATTCTCACAGGTGTGATATTAAATTTAGGGGTATAAATTTTTAATTAAAAAAAAAATGTGGGAATTGTTGATCGTTGCTCTAGGTGTAACAAATAAATGCTATTTAAATAGAAGATTTGACCTAATACCTCTAAATTCACACTTGAAATATATTATGTGTGAATATTTATAGTCTTCTTATTCTCCAAATATAATTTATGACGTCACAAAACTTTAGCAAGTATGTATATACCAGAAAGTTATTTTTAACCAGAATTAATCTTGATCATGCCTCCTGAAAATAATCAGTTGACAAAATGAATTAGTTTTTTTTAACAAACTGTTAATTAATATACAATAAAAATGACAACACTTTGATTATCGTCATCTAAACAAGCTAATTATTAAAAATAAAAAACACGACTGACGAGTTTTTACTCAAAAAGTACATACAAACATATAAGTTATATACATTTTTGAAATCGCCTTCTAAAGCCCTTCAATTTGATACCCCACTCGATAAGATTGATTAAATTTTATTTTTTTGGTCTGCTATTTATCGCATATATAATCCGCCATTTTGTTTTCATGGTGACGTCATATAGCCTATGTCACTCGGAGGAATGCAAGGAATCTAAAAATACCTCTCACATCAAAATCGGTTAAGCCGTTCAGGACTTATGGTGGAATAAAGAAACTTACATACATACTTACATACATACATAAACCCTGAAAACATAACACTCCTTTTTTGGTCAGTCGTGTAAAAAGTTAGCAGTACATTACCTTAATTCGAAAACAGTTCGTAAGTTCTTCTAAGTACGCCCATTTCATATTGACTTTCATTTTATCCGTTCTAAAACTAGTGATTTATTATTTTCCATTCCCGTTTGACAGGCCATGTCAGCGTGAGGAATTGTTCGGATTGTACCTAAATCTTTGCGCATTCCGGAATATATGTGATGTAGGTACATACGTCAGCATATTGGGAAAATATGTTATTTTTTTTCTCCAGACTGTCAGGCCTTTTCGGTGTGAGGATTTGGTCGGATTGCAAACAAATCTTTGGAACAGTAATCTCGCAGGATAACAGAGGAGTGATTTTATTTACGTCACAAAATACTCTTTTTTATTAACTTTCAAAATTGGTGGCTTAAATACTTAAATGTAAAGTTGGAATAGGAAAATGTTACACACTCTGCGGAAATAATTCATGTTGGTAACAATTATTCTATCGTGTAAATAGTATATGGTAACATTAACGATACTCTCATCACATCATATTACATTATCTAAAAAATTACCTGCTTTCTAACATAATGCATAGAGCATTTTAATATGGTATGTACTCTAGTAGCATTAAAAACTCCCATTCACACACCGAAAATAACTCAAACATTTAGCGTGCCGTTACCAAGTGGACAAAAAACAAATGAAGTCGACAATCCACTGTGTCACAGACTGACATGGAGCGCTGCATTCGAGCTGTCACCGGCGACGCGTGCGTCACATCTGTTTCTGGTAAAGTCGTTAATATTGTGTTTAATAGGGATGTTGCTTGGATCTAAAATAACATTGTATTAAAAATTTACCCTCCTGCCGCAGTCGGGAAGTAAAAAACTATTGAGGACTTAGAAAACGTAAATATGCTACACCTACATCGAATCGACTTTTATAAAAAATCCGGAAATATTTTTTTTATTAATCTTTCAGAAAATGTATTCAGTAGATAATATTTGTTTTGTCTTATAATTTAATCAAATCTACTTACTTATTTTTAAAGAACACTTTATTTTCTAGTGCAGTATTGGCTTAAAGTGCGTCAGATGTTCAACAAAGTATAAAGTATTATGATCCACTAGCTGTCGCCCGCGGCTTCGCCCGCGTGAGTTTCGCTTAGATGAAAAATCTCTCTTGGAGCTTTTCATCAGATGTTCCAGATCTTCAATTTTTATACGTCAGCAGAAAATACTCATCAGGTTGAACGATTTTTGCTAAGGCGCCATTTCCATATTATGTTATAGTGTAGCTGGTCTCTTGGAGCTTTTCATCAGATGTTCCAGATCTTCAATTTTTATACGTCGGCAGAAAATGCTCATCAGGTTGAACGATTTTTGTGAAGGCACCATTTCCATATTACTTATAGTTTAGCTGTTCCGTTATGGTTCTTCATCAGGTGTTCCAGTTTTCAAAATGAATTATAGCCTATATGTTGCCCAGGCTTAATAGCTATACAACAAAAAAAGTTTCATTCAAATCCGTCCAGTAGTTTTTGCGTGAAACGCGTACATACATACAGACAGACAGACAGACAAGAAATTCCAAAAAAATTTTTTTGCTTTCTATTGTTCTTTTTAGGTCTCCCTCTATCCATTTCAGTCAAAAATATTAAATGTACAGACAAAATATTTTTACTGTTTTATTATATGTATAGATTAGTCCTACGACCAAAAGTTTATAAGTCTAAACAGCTAAAGTGATAGGGCCTTGAAACTGCTACAATGCAAAATTCTCCTAATTTAAGAATGAAAAGACCAGTGTCAAAACTAAATAAATAAAACCTAATATGTTAGGCTTTACGCAAATACTGCTGAAGCTTTTCAATTTTCGATATTCTTCTTCTTTGGCCTATCCTTTATCACACTCAATGTGGGGTCGGTACTGAATGTCTGTCTTTTCCATCTTTCTCTGTCCGATGTTGACTGTACTTTCTTTTTTTTTTAGTCATATCATGCCATTTCAGTTTATTCATCTTTTCTTTTGCCTATGTTTCTTTTTTAAATTTCGATATTGTTACAAAAAAGTCAAGACTTCATTATTTTAATCTGACTTGCCTTCGTCTATATTTAGAGCAATTGTACGTTTGTCGTGTAAGCTTTTGTTTTTTGCATTAGACGTAGAAGCTTTGTGTGAGCTTTTGAAAAGGTAAGCTTGGTCTAACACGGGGGTAATGACATTATCTTTTTGCCCGGGTGCCTGACGTGTTCTCATAAATTCAATTTCAGGAAGGTACAAGTTGATGCCTCTTATGTAAATTTTTGGTAGAAGAATTTTTAATGCAGTTAACTTCACTTTTTAAAGTATACTATCTAAATTTTTACCTAAAACGTCTTTTTCTTCTTAAGTGAGTGAAAATTATTTTTTGTAAGAAATGTTCTTATTGTTTGCACAATGTGACCTTTTATTAAGAGATATTTTGTCTGGGATTCAAATTGAAGACTTTGATTTTAAGGAATACTTTTGTTTATTGGACCGATAGGTATCTATAAATCTATTAATACTAATTCTCTATTTGCATGATGATTTTCAATATGAATAATTATGTAGGTCAATGAAACCAATTAGTTAGATTGCAAGGTACGCTTTGAGCTAAAGTGTTTGATTTAGCAAGGTAAAATGGTTATTATATCATTGAATTTAACATATTAATTATCCCCAGGCTTGGCTATTTACCGGTTTGTATCTTATTTGCAAAAGCTACAATAAAAAAATGGGTTTCAATAATGCCTTTACCATGATAATAGATACCACCAAAATACAATTCAGCAAAGCTTTATATTGAATAAAAAAATCAATAAAAAAAATTGTTTAGAATAATTTTAAAATAATTTGTTAATCAAACACAAAATCAAACAATTTATACATGAAATAAATAGTAAAGCTTTTAAATTGTATAAAAAAGAAAGTTATGATGTTAGTTATGAATTTTACTCAGTTAAAAATACAAAATATCCATTCCACAATTTACATTCAAAAGGTAATTAAACTTTTAACCTAAAATGGAAAGTAATGTGTAAATAAAAACAAAATTTAACTTCGTAGCATCGAGTTGAGTGCAATTTGAAAACTACTTTTTATGATTGAGAGTTAAAAAAACAGTACGCGCCCGCCGAGGCACTCTGCCAAATGCTCAAAGCGCAAGTATGAAGTTATCGTATTTACAGATGTTACACGCAAATTACATACTTAATGTACTACATAGTTAGTTGTTACTTAATTTAAATAATGTCAACTTTCGTTTTTTATTTTGCGTTTATCTGTGAGGACCTATAAGTGGCTCCTTTGCTAACTATTCCATTTATACATTAAAGACTAAAATAGTAGCTGTTGGTCTTCCAAAAAAAAAAGTAAACTCCTGCATATTTTCAATGCACATAGGCATAAACAGATAAGGAAGATCAACTCATGCCAATTCTTGAAAGGCCGGCAACACTCTTGTGATACCCCTGGTGTTGCAGTAGTCCATGGGCAGCGGTGATCGCTTACCATCAGGTGACCAGCTTGCTCGTTTGCCACCCTCTGTAAAAAAAAAAATTATAGGTTTTCGTATAATTTACAAGCAATGAACTATATTTAGTATTTTTTTTCAAAATGTTAGGCTCAGTAGTTTTCTAGATCAGAGTGGGGGCTAATAGTAAATTTTCGTCTTCTTTCATGGATAAAATCAAAACTATTTATTTTACAATAATAACAAAAATATATTTGATATCCTCATAATGAGTCCTTTCTTTCATTTGATACATTTCACAGCACGGTATGCAAAACTTTTTTTCAAATGTCTAACGTGTCCAGCGAAAATGACCCTTATTTAAAAAAAAATTACTTTGCACATCTGTGTTTGGGTCACAGAATTACCATCCTACCAAATTTCATCTGATTTAGTCCAGTAGATTCGGAGAAAATTGGCTGTGACAGACGGACGGACAGACAGACAGATAGACGCACGAGTGATCCTGTAAGTATTCTGTTTTTTTTTCATAACCTTAATAAAAAGTAAGTAGTAGTAGTGATTTTGTAATATAAAAGCATATAAAAAACAATGTTTTCGTGTTAAACATACAAAAAATGTTGATGACCTCCGTGGCCTAAAGGTCATCACGCCGGAATGCCACACTGGAGGTCCCGGGTTCGATCCCCGGTCGGGTCAAGATGGAAAATAATCTTTTTCAGATTGACCTGGTCTTGGATGTTTATCTATATATGTATTTGTTATAAAATATAGTTGAGTCAGACACAAGGCCGAACTTACTTTGGGGCTAACTCAATCTGTGTGATTTGTCCGTATTTATTTATTGTCCGTGCAACTATGACGGCTAAATTCAACAATAATTGACGTAAAAAATAAATGTTATTTTTAAAATTTAAATAATTAATAATTTTTACATTTTTCTTTTTTTTAAATGTAAAACATAAGTAATATTGATGTTATTAAATGATGAAAGATTTTTATGAAATTACATGGTTCTGCTGAATGGTTCTGAAAATCGTATAATTAACATGTAGGTACCTATTGGATTCAAGTTAATCCTGGTCAGAGCCCCAGGGTAAAATGTAATTTATTTTAATGCTTAACGAAATTAATTTCTGAAAATTATATTGGTAAAATAAACAGACCAAATATTATATTAGATATGTCGACGCGTCGTTTTCATTAATTAATAAATAAGTAAATTACTATGTACAAAATTAGTAATTAGTTAAATTAACCATCACGCATTGCTGTGTAAAGCTATTTTCCAATTATTATAACTTTATGTAAAACTAAAGTATCGATTTGACTGTTATGATTTAGGTGTAACTATTTAAAATGTAATATGAATTATAGATGGTTATTTACTGTTTAAATATTACGAAAATTAATCTTGTAATTTATAAAGCCATAGGATGTGTTTTCATTATTCTTTATTTGTATTTGCTTTAAAATAGGAATTGAAACAATCTGGTCAGCCATGTTGTTGAATTTAATGAAACTACATCCGGCGTTCGATATTAAATTAAACTATTAGCGTTTATTAAAATACGAAACAAAATTCTAAATTCATAAAATAATTATTTAAGATTTTTGGTATTATTACATTGTGATAAAAATTGTTTTTGAATAATTAAAAGTGCGTATTCTATTTGAAATCCGGAAGGCCCACGTGACGTTATCGAGTCACTTGGGGCTTGCGTTAACTTGTCGTTGTGCTACCATTTTCGAACACATTCTGTTGGAGGTGCTCGAGCTGAAAACATTAATTGTGAGTAATTATTTTTAATTTGTCTAAAATTTTGCTGTGCATTTATTTTGTGTTAGCTATAGCTTGTTTAAGTTAATTTATTTTAAGAAAGATTATAAGTTGCTTTTAAATTAACGTTGTTTTCATTACCACGCAATGTCTGAAAATAATGAGAGTGGTGACGTCAGCGATTCTGACGTCACCCTTTCTAAAAATTCTGATGGGGATCCCTCGCCGTTAGATACATTATGAATTAAATTTTTGACCAGAAAATTATTTCATTACTTAAACTGTCTTTAAGGTTATATTGTCTTATTATTGCAGGTAGTTTATTTCAATCAAACTCCGAAATCGAGATATAATTTAAAATATATTTTATTATTTAAAATTATTAATTTTTATTTATGAGAGCTGCCGACAAACTGTTTCACAGTTTGGCAGAATAGGTATGTGAATAATTAAAAGTAATTATACAGTTTTGTGTAAAAAAAATTTACAGATTTTCGAGTTGGTACGGTACCTGGTCCCCTAAAATTCGTCGTATCACATGTTCGTTCCTCTACCAAAGTAATCAAATGAAATATCACAGAGTCCCCCACCACTAGAAACTGAAACCAACATCAGATTGTACATAATCGGGATTAATTAAATCATAATGAAATCAACTTGACCCCAACCCTTGTAATCCCTAGGGAAGCACCAAACCTCTACTGTTAATACTTACAGGACAAGTTTATATCAATTCGCTGACTATTGTTTTATTAAGTTTACTTATTCCGTACATATTCGAACAGGGTTCCGTATTTTAATATTTTAATCCTACTTCCTACTAATTCCTACTAATCCTAATCCTAACTAATATTATAAATGCGAAAGTGAGTTTGTTTGTTGGTTTGTTTGTTACCTCTTCACGCTTCATCTACTAAACCAATCTTCCTGAAATTTTGCATACACATAGTTAGAAGTACGAAGAAGGATATAGGGTACCTTTCATCCCGGGAAAAAACACTGTTCCCGTGGAAAATTCACGCGGGCGAAGCCGCCGGCAAAAGCTAGTAATATTATAAATGCGAAAGTTTGGATGTGAGTTTGTGAATATGTGAGTTTCTGAGGATGTTTGTGAGGACGGATTTCGCTGAAATTTGGAATACGGGTAGAAAAATACCGGGAATAGCATATAGGGTAAAAAGTACCCTATTACAATGCGAGTTTTGCTATGCTTGTTAGCCTGAGTTTTTGATTTAAAACATCTTGGTTTAATTGACAGTAAAATCGACTCAAATTCTTTGACAGCAAACGGCATGCCACGATGCTCAGATGTTTTTACATCTGCCGGGCGTACCGGGACAGATTTTTTCTTTTTATTTCTTGTAATTAAAAATCATGGTAATGAAATACTACGTGTTTGGTAAATCTTGGCTTGGGTCAGTGGAAATCACTCCTCTCATGAATAAGCCCAATTGTTAATCCAGGCACGTACCCAGTAAAGGGTTTGCCAAGAATTTAAAAAATGTGGAACTGTAACTCCTGTTTTTTTATAACAACCTAATAAACCTGCAATGTTTTTCAAATACTTATAATTATCGTGAAATGGTCAAAGACGAAAATACCTATAACATGAAATAAGCAAGAGCGTGATATGAATCTGTAGAGTTCTAGGTACCTATAAAAAAAATGTATGACCGGTGCAAGAAAAATCAACAACAACGAAGAAATTGAAATTTTCGCAGAGAGGTTCTTTATATGTATAGAAAGGATATGGGGGCACAAAGAAAGGATTTTTTAAAATTCCACCCCTAAGTTGGTGAAAAAGGTAAAAAAAAACTAAATTCATGTGGGCGTTGCCGAAGGCAAAAGCCCGTTTCCAAAGTTGTCACGCTTGCACTAAGTATACCTATAACATTTTTTAAAGATTGTGAAAGTACCTCGCTATTTTACTCAAATAAATAAATTAAACATATTCTAATGTGCGAGTGAGACAGTTGCCGAAATAACAATTTTGAGAACTGCCTTTTAAATAAGAAAGCTGAGAGAAATTGATAGAAGTTATATACTTTCCTGCTGACTCCTCTATTACTGCAATAATATTCATATATCAAAATT